>CP139504.1:5482919-5914582 GCA_021014915.2 Artemisia tridentata subsp. tridentata | reverse complement strand
GAAATATGAAGATGGCCATTATTATCTCATTACTAATATGGAATTTTTTTAGTGGCATGTACCCCGTAGTATTTATGAGCATCTTCAATAGAAAGATTATTGAAAAAGGTTAAAAATAAGTTACAGGTTGATTCATTAGAGTTAAGAGTTTAGAATGACTTGATGAAAGAAGAGGTTGATATTGCTCAACTTATTAACTAATGTATTGTTTATTTGTTAGAGCACTCGGTATCGTAGCTTGAGTAATTTCTATATTTAGTGACATCTCAGCGTCATCTCAATATCTCATTTTTAATACTCGCACACCAAAATATCATATCCGTCATGGCTCTTGAGACATTTACACCTTTTAGGACCCACCATTTTATTTTCTTTTTCATTTTTTCAAACTAACTAATTTTTCATTCGTTAAATTAAAATACAAATAATATTTTTATAAAAAAGTTACAAAAAAAAAAAAAAAAAATAAATAAATAAATAAAAACTCCAACATCCCATTTCCAATAGCCCATTTTAAAAAATAAATAAATAAATAAACTTAAATTAAAAAAAGAAAAGAAAAGAAAGTAAACCCATCATCTTCTTCTTCATTAGGCTCCACACACCCCAAATAACTCATTTAAATTATTTTTTTGAAAAATAATCTTTGGTCAAAAAATATTTTTTTGGAAAATAATCTTTGGTACCGTGGTGATCATAAAAGATTATGGAGGCTTAAAATTATTTTTTTTGAAAATAATCTTTGTTTGGCAAACTAAGATTGTGAATTATTTTAAAAAATAAGTTCTCAAAATCAGCTTTTAAAAGATTATGAAGATTATTTTCACAAATTAACTGATTTTAATCTTTTTCAGCAAAAGCACCAGCACCGCTACAAAAAAAACTACAATTTTAATCTTTTTCAGCACCAGCACTAGCACCAGCAACATCTATTTTTACCAAACATACCCTTAGTTGAAAATGTTTTTTACCACTTAAGTAATGAGTTAAATAATAGGTTGAAACTATTAAGTATTAACCATTTTACCCAAAGCTTTCTGGTCTAGTGGTATGTGAGTTGCCCACCAACCTAGAGGTTGTGCGTTCAAGCCTCGTTTGAGACATTTGTGAAATATATTGTGAGATATGTGATACAAGTATGAAAAATTATCGTTCAAAAAATAAATAAATAAATAAATAAAATTAACCAATTTTTTATTATTTTTATTTTTTTTATTATTATTATTATTATTATTATTATTTTGTTATTTATTTATTTATTATTATTTTTATTTTTTTTGTAGTGCAGATTGTCATTCAAAACAAAGAACTTTTTGTTCGCTAGTTTCTCATCATGTGAGGATGTTTTTCACTGGGGGTAAAAATCCTTTTACCTAAAAGAGGAGTTTTTCAACAAGATAGTGCAGATGGTCATTCAAAACAAAGAACTTGTTGTTCGGTAGTTTCTCATCATGTGAGGATGTTTTTCACTGGGGGTAAATCCTTTTACCTAAAAAAGGAGTTTTTCAACAAGATAGTTGTGAGGTTAATACATGAGTTCTGATTTTTGTATTGTGAAATAGTTGGTTGGTTTTTATAAAGGGTTTTTGCATCCAAGTTCATTGTATTTTTTATAAATGTTTAATTTGATTATCGTACTATTTTTTTTTTTCATTCAAGTTACTGTACCATTATTTATGTTTAAAATACTAACTAAACTTTGAGAACTTACACATTTGACTATTTAAGTCATCTATTTTTTTTTACTCCACTTCAACCTCCATGTCATCAAATAACTCACATCATTTTTGTTATTTTTTATGGCAATCATATCTATATATACTTATCTTTATAAAAATAGTAGTATATGTTAAATTTAATTTGTTTTTTATGCATATTCTAACCGAACATTTAACATTCTAACCGAACATTTAAACAAGTTTAAATTGGTTAATCAAATGCGATGTTTACATATGTTTGTGGCGGAGTAAAACCAAAAGTACTGATCTCAATATTGTCTTCATCAAGTCATACTATACGTTTAGGTGTACAATTGTATCACGATACTCGTATATGGCGTTGTGCATAAGAATTGGATAAACTATTAAAAGTTATAAAATTTTAAGTTATGATTATTAAAATTTACGAAACAAGCTTGGTTGATTGTAACTAGAGGTGGCCAAGAAAACCAAAACCGAAACCGGTCAAAACCGGTTTTTGCCCAAACCGGTTCGGTTCTTACAAAAACCGGCGGTTCCTAACCGGTTTCCATTTTTTCCTATTAGAACCGGTTTGGAAAAATCGGTTACAAACCAGTTCTAACAGTAATATGCAATTTTCTATACAGTGTCCAAAATAGATTCGTTGGAGGTCGATTGTTACATATTCTTGTACTCTTTCTTCTTCCTTTTACCACATACACACACATAGGTTTTAGAAACTCTAACAAGGACCACCCCATGTCCTTAACTCAAACTGATATTGGTACAGAGGCTAGTTTTGATTCGGAATATATAGCGAGAGAGGTTAAGATAGCATCTTCTTTGAAGGGATTGATTTCAATGGGGGATTTTCGTGCATTTGACTAGTTTTTTAATCCTTCATTTGATTCCAGTAGCCAGTATCCTTATAAACGCCCACTGTTAACATTTATGACCGGTTTTTTGGAACCGGTTCGACCGTTTTTTTGTGAGAGCTGGTTTTAAAATCGATCCGGAACCGGTTCTATCGGTCCCGGTTTTTTGTACCCCTAATCCGATAAAAACCGGAAACCGGTTTTAACCGGAAACCGGTTCGTTGACTTTGACCAGGAACCGGAACCGGTTTTTGAAAAAACCGGGAAATGGCCACCTCTAATTGTAACTGATGTACAAATAAATATAAAATTAGAAGTAAATAATATAACTAAGTTTTTATAAAAATAAATAAATAGAAGTAATAAATTTGCAAAAAGAAAATTTTAAAATAAAAAATTGTGACGTGAAAATAATGATGTGGTGTCATACTTAATAATGTGGACTTTTCTTTATGACATGAAAGTTGGGGTGGATTTTACATGGAGTATGAGTGACTCTATTGTATGAGATCTAAAAGTTTAGTCACTCTATTAAGTAAAAATAATAGTACAATGACTTGAATACACACAAAAATACTACAATGACCTAAATGAACATTTTTAAAAAATACAATGACCCTAGAGTTCAAAAACCCTTTTATAAAAAATTAACATTGCCACAGGTGACATGGATGCGGGTAAAGAGTTGAGATTAATATAGATCTCATATTTGTCATAGATCCAATAAATTAATCTTAGCCATTCATTTTTTTATCAAAATTAATAAAAAACCATTTTCCACATTTTTTTTAAAAACAACATGTCTTGCAAACGGTAAATCTTCAAGCTACCAAAAAAAAAAATACACTATCGCGACGAGAATTAAATTATATATCTATAGATATGCACTTTTATATACTTTCGACGATTTTTTTTTTTCAAAATTTCCGCTCAGAAATAGGCGGAAATTAAAAAAATAAATAAATAATAAATAAAATAAATAAATAAAAAAACAAATCGTCGAAAGTATATAGAAGTGCATATCTATAGAAAGATAATTTAATTCTCGTCGCAATGGTATGATTTTTTTCACGTAACGATTAACGGTTTGCGAGATATTTAATTTTTAAAAAAATGATGAAAGCTTTTTTTTTTTTATTTTTTTTTATTTTGTTTTTTTATCAAAAAAAATGAATGGCCAATATTGGTTAATTGTATCTATGACAAATATTAAATCTATATTGAACTTTTGCCGCGGGTAAAATGGTCGAGTCAAATTTCAAGCTCTTAAATCAAAGCTTGAATCATAAAAAATGCAGGCCAAGCTAGAAATTAACATGCTTAATAAAGTGAAGCTCAAACTCTAGAATCTAGATACAAATACATGTTATTGTCTTGATATGAGATACTGGTTTTGCGTAAGTTATTTATTCATCGTGTACGTAATCACTAAATTGGTTTTTTATTTTTTGTTCTAACTGTCTTTCGTTGAATAACTTCTATAACATACAATTGATAATGAAGTTATGCTTTTTTTGTCATTCACTAAGCATGTTATTATTTGTTTTTCCCGACACGTTTTTTTGTCTAATCAAGCATTACTATTTTCTAAAGTTGTTTTCTTATTTCTAGAAAATATGTTATCTTGAGTATAAGAATACTCCCAGCAGTCACACCACTTCATCTTCTACTTCAATGTTACATTAGCTTTCTCTCTTCTCTCAATATTTCTCACTTTTCACTCCTAATAGTCACCACTTTCTCACATTTTTTTTAAATATTCACTGTTATACAAACATAACTCACTAAATAACACACACTCACAACCAAAATATTTAATAATAAATACACGGGCGAGGGCCCACTTTTGCACAAAACCATATGTGGTGAGCACCTCATCTTTGGCCCTCACTCACGCCGTGACTCCTCCACCTACCAGCAAGCCTCATCCAACACTTCCCTTGCTGGGAGCAGTCTAAAATTATATCTCATAGGCAGTTTGATAATGAATTTTACCCTTGTTATCGGATAGTAAACCACCCAAATTTAAGAACATGTAATTTTTTGCAGCGATTAACCTTTCATAAAGTTGGTTAAATATCAAACGCCATCATTTAGGCCAACGGTAACCTTATAGCCACAAGCACTGAGTGATTCATATATCGAACATTTTAGAAACACATTAAATAATGAGACCGGTTCAGATTATCACTTACTAATTTTATTTTTCCACCTAACCATCATTTAGCCCAAAAGACAAAGGATAATTTATTTACGAGTAAATTGAATAAATCGTCCTTGTGGTTTGGTCAAATTGCACGTTTCGTCCTTGTGGTTCAATAAGTGCAAAGATCGTCCTTATTTTGTACTGTTTACGTGCACTTTTGGTCATTCAACAGTGAAATTTGGCAAACCACAAGGATGATTTTTGCAATGATGGAGGACCAAAAGTGCACGTAATATTGGAAAATAAAGACGATCTTTGCACTTAATGAACCACAAGGATGAAACGTACAATTTGGCCAAACCACAAGAACGATTTTTGCAATTTACTCTTTATTTCCTAACACTATTGCCTAAATATTATTTTGTCTGGTTTTTTCATGTTTAAATTAATCTAAATTAATTGTAGTCAATAAATTACGGCTACATGTGTTGGCCAAAAGTATCCATTTTTCTTACACGTATGTGTGAAAGTCTACAATTTGGCGGACTCTTCTCTGATGGAGTCACACCACAACATCAGTATTACACTAAATAAACCATCACTCCGTACTATAAAGTATAAAATATACACAACGTACTATGAAGTTGGTGTAGAATATTAAAGGTGAACATAATACGTTAACACAACCAACATTTGATTTTTGGTAGGTCAACAAAGAAACTGGTACATAATTATGTAACAAAAGTGGATTTGTTGGATGATCAACTTAATCACCCGAGTAAACATGTTTAAGTTAAGGATTACACATCTAAATTCTAGTTACACTTATATTTTCGAGGATCGTTAAGCACCATCAAATGAACTAATGGTAAGGTGTGTATATTTGAGTGTGGTCAGGAAATGGGATTAACCGGTAAGTCCGTGTACATCTGAATAAAAAAAGTTTGTCTTTCCCGAATAACTTGAACAAAGTAAACCTTATCAGTTTACCCGTTTATAATTTTGATTTTTGAGAATCGTGATTGCAGTCATGAAGTAGAGAGTGTAACCATCGACATACAATTTGAATTTATTGACGAAAAGATAAATAAGTGAACTTTTGACCATTAAATTTTGATACTTACGAGTTTGCAATAGAAAGAGATGGGCCCTAGAGCTATGAACGAAACATTGGATCGTAAATTGACCAAACTTTTATCTAATGTTTTCAAAAATGTTGTGCGTTGCATATTAAAAGCTATAGCTAATTAACTAGTCAAGCTACTTTATAGTGGACTACACACTAGTGGTTTTTGTGAACATACTTAAAAAGTTAAAAGTACTCCTAAACTAATTTTGCTACTGATATGAAGCAATTTTTTTTTTGGTCATATATGCACATACTAGATTGTTTATCCTAAAAATCTTATTAGCTCAATTAGTTAAACAGAGTTTAATATGAAAAGTTGTTTACTTTAGCTTAAAGAAAGTACTTTAATTTTTTAAAAATCTTATGGAAATAGTTTTAAAAATGCTCGTTCACAGTATATAGTAGTGTAAAAATATGTTACTCCTTAGATGCCAAGGTACCATAACGCCATAACACCGCCACATCGGCTTTAACATTTTAACACCAAAACACCAAAAATAACATTTCTTTTTTTAAAGGCAATATATTTTATTAAAATTAAAACTAGCAAGGTACTAGAAGTTACAACAATCTCGATCAACAATGACCCTTACAAACTAAAACAACCATAAACACAACCCTCAACAACGAACCTAAACTTAACAACATCGACCTCAAAGACTTAAACAATTGCGGCGACTCTAGAATCTCTATCCAAAACGATCTTGCATTGACAATGTAAAAGATCTAACAATCAAAAGAGTAGACATCTCGCCTTCAAAATCTAACACAACACCTAACCACTTAATGGCAACACCCGATTTAGAAACATGGATATGGGTTAAAAACCCAACCACGAACATGACACATGACCTCAACACTGCCCCACCTTGAAACCTCACACAAGATACTTTCAACCCTGCAAATAAATCGAGTGGTGGTAGAATGATGTGTAAAATCTGTTGACGAAGATGAAAACTCCATAATTGTAAAATCACCACACGTCAAATACTACCTAACCTTTGCTCACCTGAACCTGACACCTGGACGACCTTAAACCAAACTATCACGATAAAAAATAACCTCTTATCATAACACCACCCTTTTAGGACCCATTTTTTTTTTCCTTTTTCTTTTTCATTTATTCAAACAAACTAAATATTAAATAAAAGGTTTTGCTAACAACAACCCTATGGGTTGTGGTTAAGCATTCAATAATTAAAAAATTATCATTAAATGAACTAATATATTCTATAAGTATACACATTTATTCATTTTAAACATGGAATATGATATTAAACATGAAATGTTTAATGTTCATTAATTCTTGATTTTTTAGTCATGGAATACTTAAGGTTGTAAGCAAAAGCTTTAAATAAAAAAAAAAATTACAGCTTTATTTAAACAAGTAAATAAAAAATAAAAATGTTATTTACTTTTAATTAAAAGAAAAAAAGAAAGAAAAAAAAATGGAGTAAACTGCAAAAATGACAGGGACTAAAACTGCAAAAGCCTATTTCATATTATCTTCACGACCGCACACACTCTGTACACACATTGCACACACACACACTCAAGCATACACAATCAAAAACCCATTTAAAACACACTAAAAAGAAAAAAAAAAGAAAGAAAATCACGTTGGGGAAGGAGGGGGGGTGTAAATGATTTTTTTTTTCTGCGTTTCGTTCCAAGTTGTCACAGCAACACAATCACAACGGTGTTGAAATATTTTGGGGGCTAGTATCATAATGCCTCGTAACGCCGAGCCACGTCGGCATAACGCCCGGGCCAGCGTTACGATACTTAGGGCTCTTAGGGGTTGTTTGGGAAGGAGCTTTTTGAGCAATTTAGAGATGAAAGCTTTTTGTTTAAGACTAAAAGCTCTATAAAACTAAAAAGCTATGTTTAGATAATCAAGCTTTAAGGTTTTATACTAAAAAAATTAGCTCAAAAAATTATGGAGTTGTTTAGAATTGTAATTACCAAAATACCTCCCATGTTAATAACATGGCATTTTTTTTTAACCGTTAATTCAAAAAAACTGTTGTCACGAAACAAACACCCCAGATGTATCTAAAGGAACATATGTTCTAATGAAATGAACCTTAATGGCATTGTTGCATAAAAAAGAAATAACATTATCGAGAGCATGTTATTTTAGAAACATTAAGTTAATTATTTAGATGTGAGGTTCTTTTATCTTTATGATTCATGGCTTTTTATTTATAATATAAATGTACTTCTATGTTATTTTAACCAAAAGGCTTTGTCTCACTTGATAGAAAAACTTATTGGTAGTTAGAGAGATTTTGTGGATAACGGGTCACGGAGTCGAGTCTTGGCTTGTGCTCACTCTAGTCGATGTCCCATTGATCCGTGCTAAATAGTGTATATAAATATTATGCAGACGGATACGCGTGAATAAAGACAAATCAACCTTTTAGGAAAAAGACTAACTTGCAAAAACTCACGTTGTGTGTGTGATACCAGGTAAGTGATTACCCGGGTCGTTTCCCAACGAGGCGTGAATGGGCAATCGTTAAAGGTTTGGATTAGAGTGACTGATGATATGGAATTTTGCTTTTTTATATTCTAATTAACAAATGAGAAACAAATTCTCAAAAGAAAATTAAGATTAACACAAATTATATTAAAAACGCGTAACGAGAAATCTAAAAACGGGATTAAAACCAAAATATTAGAAAACTAATCCTACAAGTGCAAAATTATTTTTATTAAATCCTAAATAATAAAAGAAAATTTTAAAAAAAAGATTTATATTTTTCTGACTTTTATATTTTTTATTATGAATTAAAAACTATTTTAAACTAATTAAATTATTAAAAATACTAAAACTGTTTAAGAAAAATCTGAAAAATTTAAGGTAAATCTAAAATATTATTCTAAATCTAGGAAAAATAAAATCAAAAGATATCTAAACACTAATAAGCAAATGGGCTAATAAGCAGTTGGGAAATAAGCACTAAAATAAGCACTTAAGCACTGAAAAATACCACAAGCTCAGAAACAGTTAAAACAAATTTTTTAAGTATAAAAAAACTTAAATCAAACAGCTTAACTCACAGAATAAGCAAAATAATCACTTATGCAGATTCACAAATTATGCAGAAATGGCAGTTTAATCACCAACTTGCAGATCAGATTAAGCACAAGAAATAAGCTGATAAATGGAAAATTATGGGGGCAAAAGCTTGCTAGTACTAATGGCTACACTAAAATACAAAAAGCCCCAATTTATAAAAACCAATTGAACTCTGATTAAGCACTAGATCAGATGGGATGAAAAGACTAAAAACTGATGCAGTCCAAGTCAGTGAAATGGATGAAATTGCAGACCAGATTTTAAGCTATGAAACAAGTTGAAAAGTGCAATACCAGATAATATCCTCAAAGCCTGTTGTGTAAACTATTTGTAACCCAAAAATCAAGGTCTCAGCTTAATTGGTTAAGCGACAAATAAGCTGAGAGAAGGGGCTATTAGGCTCAGATCTGTTAAGTGTGTACTGAAGCAGCAGAGATGAAAAATTGCACTTAAGTCTTTTGAAACTCAATGAAATACTACCAACTTATGGATACATGCTTAAAATACTAAATGGAACATGAAAGTGCCAAAATGAAGGGTCAAGTAAGCTCAGCTTATTGAGAAGCTTATATAGGCAGTTAACTGCCTAATTTTTGCACTAATCACTCAAAAACCTCAACTAATGGAAATAAGCTTAAACCTTACTAACTACTTCTTATATTACTTCTAATAAGCTCAAACAAAACTTAGGTGAGGGCAAATGAACAGTACCGTGGTTCCTATGGTAAAAAATAAGCTAAAACCAAACACCCCTTAATGAAGGGCATAATTTGATTTTTAAAAGGAACAGGCTATTTAAGCTAGGTATCTTGATCCTTACTGATTCACTAACTTGTTTAAACTTTAATAAGCAACTTCTAATGTGGAAATAAGCAAGAAATAAGCCATAAGCTAATTGACTTATTTTTAAGCTATTTTATGATTATTAAGTTTAATGAGGAAATAAGTTATCAAATGAACACAAATACTTCTAAATATCACTAATAAGCGTAAACAACTGAGATAAGCTATAAATAAGCAATGCTATAGTATAAAGCTAAAATATGAGAAAATGTGGAAAATGCTTACAACTGTTGGAGACTATGAAACTAAGGAACTATGAACAGAACACAACTAGCTTGTCAATGACAAGCTAGAATACCAAACAAGCTCATCCAATTCAGCTATTTCTTCCAGAACTGCTTATTGGACCACAAGTTGACTTTCTTTGACTTCTCTTGAATTTCTTGAATTGATCTGATTCTATCTAATATAAACTTACCAAAAGCTATGGAAAGCTTTCATAAGCTTATATAAATGGTTAGGAATACTGGTGAAATTGTTTGATAATAACTTAGCATAATTCGTATTAAGTGATAACTTGGATTTTTATTATAACTGAAAATGAGTACAAGATTGCTTGAAATTAGAACAATATGACTTAAAATAACTTGTATTAAACACTGGAGCTTGAAATTACAAAAGATAAAGACTGAATATTAAAAACGATTAATCTAAATTAACTACTACTTCAATAAGCTTACAAAGAGTTCTATTTATGCTAAAATAAAGTGGGATGTGTCTCTTATCTTCCTCTGATCATCTCTGCACCTTTGGATTGGATTCTCATGATGTAAAACCTAAAATATTTAACCCTAAATTTTTGCACCATTTTGAATTTTACCTAAAGTATGGATTATAGTTATGTCATTATTAAAAACTATACCTTTCAAATTAAGAGACACGTTACAACAAAATTCCTAAACTAAATGAATTATACCCAAAAGCTTGCCGCATCGAACCTTTAATACTTTATAATACCGCTATACGACACACTCATTTAAAAATTCAATTTTCAGTATCTACTTTCCAAACTAATTACATGTTTTCATAGTTAAAGTATATGGCCTCCAAGCAAAAATCATAGTTAAAACATAACAATATTATAAGTACCTATTATTCTCTTATTCACTTATAAGAGGTCTGATCATTAAAAACGTTTGAATTTATGGTCTGATCACAATGGTGTAACCCTTTTTATTGTATTTTCACTAAGAGGTCAAAATACATTTTAAAATCACATGGTATCAGTCGGTTTAAATGAATTTACTAAGTAACGCAATCAACCAATAAACACACGTATTTTTCTCTATCAATCTCATCACAATACACAGTGTTAATCAAAATAGGAAACAAGTTAATACTCATGAATGTTAGTCAAACAAATCCCTTTATTTTCGAAAAGGCTAATCCCACGTTATTATTATATACATGCCCTACCAAATTCAGTCATCTCATTGCCTTGGGCTGATTAAAATTCTGCACGCCACCATACCAGCTTAAATCTCCAAATTCCTCTTCTCTATTAACCGAGTTTATCACACAATTCAAACTCACTCATAAAACCCTAAAACCTTATTAGATCGATAGCCTCCAACCTCCCGAGTTAGTCGAGCAGTTTGTTGACGCACCCTTTATATGCAACCATCACATACACTTCTCTAATCTCACAATATCAGTAAACCAAACTATAAAATCAATCACGTTCTTGTGAATAAAAGTGAGGGTGTTAGCGTGAAAGCTGGGCATTTATTATTCATTCTTAATGATTAAATCCATATATAGCGGGGTGCGGTTAGTTTGTTCGTATCGAGTTCGGTTCGCGCTGTGGATAGTGTAGGGTTGGTTTCGGTTCACGATTGGGTTAAGATTTTGATCGCTGGTCGTAGCTTCACGACTTGTACGTGGTTAGCTGTTCGTGTACGTCGTGGGCTAGTGTTTCGATCGTCTCTGGTCGAATCTTAGTGTTTGTGTTCGGTCTCACCTTCGATCCTTCGTGGTAACCTGAGGTATATCTTGAAGTTCGGTTTATATACATGATCATGTGTTACCTATAAGTATTAATATGCGAAATATGTCGTATGTAAATATCGTTATTACCATATAAACCATGATCAAGAATCACTAATACGATAACTTGTCATTTTTAAAAGCATGATGTTTTGGCATTGAACTAAATACCATGAGTTACATGAGTGCATGATCATTATGGTTTAAAAAATAAAAAGGAAAAAAAAGAAAAAAGAAAAGAAAAGTACGAAGTCTGCTATTAGATATGGAAGATTGAGTACACCAGCACCATTTTGGCTTACTGTTATAGGCGACATATTAATATTGGTTAGTAAAATAAAATGTTTTGTTATTTCACATGTCAACTTGTATTTATGTATAAGGATGATTCAGAAGGAAAGCCATGTTGACAATAAGCTTACAAAATACATATAAACTTGATGATAAAACCATTCATTAATCCTTTGTGATACGTTATGGTGACATGTTATATTATGACGTTAGCGTATATACAAAATTTATAGTACAACCTAATGGTAATATGGGATCGAAGGCAAGGGTAATACTTATTATTAATTTGGGAATTATATAAGTTATGGTTATGCATGTCGAGATATAAATATACGAATATTATGTTAATCGGGATTAAAAAGACTTGGTTCGTTAGTTCGTAGTAAGGGTGATTTTGGTGTTCATCCATTCATGTGGGTTCGAGGTTAGAAGTGTTTCTTTTCGAGCTAGGGTTTCGAGACTTGCTTTTGGTTTCTAACTCGGTCTATCACTGTTTCGAGATACCTTTTAAAACCTATGCTTTGACTAAATTTGATCAAACCCTAAACGTATTGAATAATAAAAATAAGGTACTAAGTACTAAAATCAGTTATGACATTAAATAAACTCAGGAATTGGTTCTTAAATATTAAGACGATCATTAATTCGTGTAGATCCACTGAAGAAGGAGTAGTTCCTGTTTCCGAACGCTTTCCGATTTGGTTGATTTGCTTTGCATAAGGTACAGATATTCTGCTTCTTTGATAAGAGGCCTTCATTCTCTGATTTTGATTCGTATTAGGGTTCCCTATACCATTGCTATGTTCCCTTCATTCATGAACTCCGATCTTTTGAACCATCATGATATTGAAACTTTTATGATTATGAACCTTTCATTCATGAACCTTTAATTATGAACCCTTGACCATGAACCTTTGCTTATGAACCTTTGCTTATGAACCTTTGCTTATGAACCTTGCTTATGAACCATGATTATGAACCTATGATTATGAACTTATGAAACAAGATATTGACCTATGCAAGTAAACTAAAAACATGATTCATGATACTTGACCTTTACCCTCAGTTTGATACTACGAGCCACTCACTAGGCATGAGGGTTTCATGTCCATGTCAGTCGATGCACCGATGGCATGACTCTAGGGCAGGAGAGTGATGACCTGTCCCGTCCCTGCACGTTTATGTTTATGATTCATGTTTATGTAGAGGCAAATTATGGCCACCGGGGGCGTATGGATGCATCCTAGATTTGTTCATGTTCATGTTATGTTATGTTATTCATGGTGACTGATGGTGTGTGCGATACACGTCTTTCACACTCTGGGAGCTAGCTACTCCAACCCATGATTGAGGACACCCCTCATATTTACAGGATACCCATGATTGAGGACACCCCTCATATTCACAGGATACTAAGAGGTCTCCCCTCTGCATGTTTACGATTATGATTATGATCAAGGTTGCAAAAATCGCGAATCGGTAGTCGGGCGGTCGACCACCTTGTAGCTTGTAATCGGTCTAGGCGGGATTAATCGGTGATTAATCGGATTGGAATTACTGACAAATTTTAGTTATTTCCGACAAGTTTTGTGTATTTTCGGTGAGTTTTAGGTATTTTCGGCAAGGTATTTTCTAAAAAACAACTTGTAATAGACTTAAACAGTTACTATAAGTGATGGAAATAAGTTTACAGTGAGTTTTGGGTACTTCCGGCAAGATTTATAGGTTTCCGGAAAAGTTTGACCACCATTCACCGCCGTTGATCGCCGTTGACCACGGTTGACCTATTTGTTTGACCCAGTTACATAAATCGGCAAGGTCGGTGGCCTTGTAGCACCTAATCGGCGATTAATCGGCCTTGTAGACCTTTTTTTGCAACACTGATTATGATTATGATTCATGTTATGTTATGGGCTCGTAGTGGATTTCTGACTTCCTTTACCATGTACCCTTTTACCTTTCCTTATGATACCATGTACTCTTACCTTTCATCTTGATACCATATATTCATGCTTCCACACTCTTTTACTCATGTAAATTATACATTATACTACTGCTTGTTACGTTATATCTGTTCACTGAGCTCTAGTAGCTCAGCCGCGTTTCTTTTCCCGCGGCAGGTTTTAGTTGGAAGCTGGGTAAGAGTGAAGAGACTTTGGACCTAGAAGACTTTGAGTAGAAGCCATTAGAAGAGATGTACTTATGGATTTGATAGGCAGCTTTTGTTTTCCTTTGTAACCCTTTGTATTGCAAGATTTCATTTGTAACCTTTGAGAACCATTGTATTACTATTGATTGTATGCTTTGTTTGATCTGATATGGAGCCATTAGTGTGATACTTCTACCCTTGCCGGGTTGGGGTGTTACAATTATGGTATCAGAGAGACAGGCTGCGATTCGTAATACATTTACCCTTGGCCTGTGTAAGTTAGGACCCCTAAGTTTTCCCTGTAAGCGCTCACAAGATAACCTGTAATATTTGCTTTAGGATCTCCCTATAGGAACCTAAATTTGACCAGTGAGGAATGGGTAGAATAAGAAATATATGTGAGTCATTTGCTTCCGCATCACTCTGATTCGTGCCTCTGCCCTTAGTTAAACCTCATCAGAAACTTTTCAGGAGTTAGAAGTTTTGCAACTTAAGCTTAGTAACCAAGTAAGTTTGGAATACCTCGGAAAACCCACCTGGATACCTTACACCATGTAAGTTTCAATTTCAGATTTTGACATCCACCTTCGATTTGTTTGATAAGCTGTTTAACACCTTTCCGACCATGTCGTAAGCCATTCAACCATAATGTGTTCGACACATTTTGTGAATTCATTGATTATGCTGAATGTGAATATATCGTCCGATACTACTTAACTTTGCATAAATCCGTTACTACTCCTATGAGAATTCTGGTAATTATTAACCATGGATATAGGAAGTTATGTTCCTTTCCTTTGAATGACGAATCTTGTTCTGCCAACCATTTCCTTTGGAAGGATATGATGCTATGTTATCTCTGTATGGATTTGTTAACTGAGCATGATGATGCTAATAACGGATATTCTGTACATCTCACTTTTGACAAATATACGATGTTCGTATTGCTGATAATACACATCCTACTTACTGCTTATGCTAAGAAGCTGAACAAATCCCCACACTTGAATCATTCGTTTATCCATCTTAACACTTTTATTGAAACATGTGCTGGACTTCGATATATGAACTATCCGTCTGATTCGATGACTGTATTCGTTCTATGAATCTTTTGATCTTGACATGTCTTATTGTGTGGTCTTTTATGTATGGACTGGATGACTATTTGTAAAGCTGCCATAGACTACCGTATCTGAAATGTGATCTTAACAATCTATCTTACCCTATTTCGTTATGATGAATCTCTACACCTGAATCTGCTAAAGTTTTGCCACTATGGAAGCACCAACCCTGAACTCATATGATTATCAATTTTCCTGACAACCATTACTATTCACCCTTGGAAAGTTCAGCCATTAGAAATATTCCGTTGTACGAAAATTTTCCGGTATTTCCGGTGTAATATGAATTTTGTTCACCTCAGTGATTCTCTTGAAGTACTCTTGTTGGTCTATGAAGAAGAAGTATGTGACGACGTATCAACTATTGTGCACCTAACCGTACCACTATCAGTAATCGTTATCCGTGTTCGCACATCAATGATTGATTTGGTCTTTCTTTTGAAACTTCGTATCTCGTTGCATCGTGTTAAATTTGAAGGGCTGAAGCAGCAACCACAAGAACTTCTAAGAAGGAGGTTAACTAACCAAGAATAACCTCTGTGAGGTATTTCAGCTTTATTTGTGAAGAAGAAGGAAGGCGACGTGAAGTAGGCGAATGTGTTCCCTAAATGATTTCAGAGACTGTCTTTGCACCCGTTATAACCTTACAAGTTTAAATGCTACCAATAGTGTTGGCTAGAATAATCATGTTTTCGCGAGTGTTTGGACAAATTGTCATAGTATGACATTGTGTTATGTTCAGAGACGAAAGAGGAACGTAGAGATTATGTTTGTATTACGTTAGAATGACCCTTTGTTCTGAAAGAGTAGAATTGATTGGCGTTCAGAGATCGTAATAGACAGCACTAGGAGATTACAGCTTGGGCATCAAGACAACCAGACCGTAGGAGACGAACCATTCAACACATAACTCGCAGTTTATAGCAGCGGTATTCACCTTGAAGATTGGAAGACATTCTTGCAAAACAAAGGTAGTGGCGGACATAGAAGGAGGATGTAATCGAGTTGGCGAATTTTGAGCAGTGCTTGAAGACCTGTCGAAGACACGCAGTCTTACTTCTCTATTCATTTTAGTTGTACTAAGATGAATTGAGAGCAGAAGCAGACTTGCGGATGGAAGGATGCACAATGATCATGTCAGAGATCCACGTTACTACACCAAAATTCCAAGAAGAAGTGCCGAAGGCTTGAGGGACCAGACTCAAGTTTATAATTCCTTTCACCGTATGATCGGACAAGCGTTGACTGACTACTCGGACTTGGAAGAAATTTTGGAAATTGTGTATCTGAATGAACGGATTTTGAAGCAAACTTTTATGTTTGGATGATTCGATTCTGTGAAGGATGAACTTATTGATGACGTAATTCACTTCCGCTTGACTCATTTAAGCTTCAGTTACATGATAATAGACCCTTTGAATAATTTAAGTTCGCTGTTAGTAATTCCGTTCTGTGTTCATTCTGCGTATGTTGGATGATGGTTTTGTTATGAGAATTTTGATGAATGGTGGAAGACCTGATGTTTTTGACGGCGTGCTTCATTTGATGATACTTATTAAGTTCCGTTACGTTATCTATGCGATCTGTTTCTTTGTTTTCGAATCGGTAGTGATGATTTGATTCGGACCAACCCTAGGAGGTAGAAGGACTGTTAGGTGATTAAGAGAAGTTTCTTATTTCACGACTTGAGTTAAAGTATGGTCATCATGAGAGCATATTTATATGATGCTAGTATTATGACGTCTGGCCAACGTGATAATACTTACATCATATAACGTGCACTTATTGTGATCATAGGATATTTCGAGGAGTGCCTTAGAAACCTTAGAACTTCTGATAGCTTATTGAGATCATCTGCGTTAGTGAGACTTTAAGTTCATTCTGCCTATACGCTTAATATGCCTTCATCGTTATATGATTTGATACATTTGGATACTCAACACGCGTTTTGCTGACCTCTGTACTTCTGATAAGAATCTTAGGTCCTGTTGTAGAGCTTTCTGCCGTTTGATGTTATCAAACAATCTGTTTTCTGTCTGTATGTGATGAAGCGAAAAGTGTACCGCTTTTAAGGGGTCATTTAAGCCCTAAATCGTATTTATTTGATCAAATATTGCCCTAAATCGTTCCTTTTGTCATTTTAGGTACTTTTGAGGAGAAATCTGGAAAAGGAGGCATTTTGGACGTTTTTGGAGCATAAAAGTGAAGAAAACGACAAAGTCTCAAAAATCGGCTGAAAGTTACCTTTGACGGCGTCACAATTAACTCTGGACGGCGTCATGCCTTGGCAAGAAAAGGTGGACGTGAAATTTACTCATGATAAGCCAGTGAAAATAGCATGTAAATTCTGACGGCGTCATGCTTTAACTTGATCAAGGGCGTCACGGCTTAAATCAAAAGGGGACGGCGTCACGTTCAAGGTTCGACGGCGTCAAGCCTTGATAAGCCAGAATGGATTTTTGAAGAGCTAAAGAGGGACGGCGTCAAGAAGGTCATCCGGGAACCCTAAAAGCGGCGAGGTGACGGCGTCACACTCCATAAGGTGACGCCGTCAGATCCAAAACTCTATATATAGTTTTCTAATTTTTTGTCATTGGAGAGAGCTTAGTGTGTGGAATTTTGGGAGAAAACCCTAAGACGAATTCAGCTTCTTTTTCAAGGCTTTTTGCCTTGAGATCTTCCATGTTACATTGAAGATAAGTTATCAATTAATCATTCAATATGTCTATGTGTTGTTTGATTTTATCTTATTCTTGTCTTTTGATTAACATGTTAGGCTAAATTTATCTTGTGTTTGCTTAGATCTAATGAAACCTAGCTATTGATTATTGGTTATTAGTGTGTTGTTAGTTGTATTGGATGATTGTTTATCTATGTTAGGCTTAAGAAAACTGGCTAACTTCCTATTCGGTAACTTGCTTGAACGTCTTAAGAAACATGAACCAAATGCGTACTAAAGGTTTTTATGGTTGTATTTAATGCACAAGCGAATTCTAGTGATCCCATGTTAGGAGCTTCCTAGCCGGCTCGACATAGGAGTGAAGTAGGAGCTTGTAGAGTTGGGGAAGTAAGTACGCCACCCCACGATTGGTATTAAGGAATACACCCGTCATCCACGCGACTAATACACACTAATTAACCGGTAAAAGATAGTTAGGGAGTAAGGAAATCTAAGTAAACACATTTCTCTACACATAAGTTTCTCACCAACATTTTCATTTTCTGTTATTTTATTTTATTTGCATTCGTAATAATTTGGGTTAGTTGACTAGCAACTAATTCCGCCCACTCCTTCAAACCCGAGATTTTACTTGCTTTCATAAAAATTATAAAAACATAAAAAGAATCTTCCTCAACCCTTAGACCTAATTAGAGTAGTCTTTCACACCTAACGAACACTATTCCCTGTGGAGAACGATCAATCCCCCGTACTTACCACTACACTATACTACATCGGTCAGGTACACTGCCTGGTGGGGTTGTAAGCCTCTTGAGATCCCTCGAGAGGTAAAACCTGTTGTAAGGTTACAAAACCACGCATCAAGTTTTTGGCGCCGCTGCCGGGGAATAGTTATTGTTTAGGTTGAATTTTTATTTCTATTAGGTCTACTCACTAGATTCCTTTCTAGTGAGATTTTTATTTTATTTTTCTAGATTTTCTTTAGTCTATCTATTTTCTTCGTGTCTTTGTTCGTAACCATACCATCCGACATCATGGAAGATGGTAATATCCTTAACCCCCACAACCCACCACCACAACAACCACAACCACCTCCTAGAGCACGCACTTTAGGAGGATATTCCCTAATTTTGGATGATGACCCCCCTAATCTTAGAATCACTAGGAGCCGAAGCTCGATAAAGACTCTTGCCACACCCTATGCTGAACCCGAAAGGGAAATGCATAAATTAAGGCGACTCCACCAAGCGGCTGAACCATCCACGATCAATTTTGATGATGCCCTCTCCGAGGAAGAATCCAATCATCATTCTACACCTCCTAGCCCTCAACCCAATCACGATATGGAAGTTCCCGGAATCCCAATCCCTAAATGTCTCAAGGACTACTCTTCTCCCACCCCTCGTGGTTTTTCCAATGCTATCGTTTTTCCAAATGAACACACGGATGGGGT
This sequence comes from Artemisia tridentata subsp. tridentata, assembly GCA_021014915.2. Classification (NCBI taxonomy): domain Eukaryota; kingdom Viridiplantae; phylum Streptophyta; class Magnoliopsida; order Asterales; family Asteraceae; genus Artemisia; species Artemisia tridentata. The sequence goes on along the minus strand of CP139504.1, from coordinate 5,895,145 downwards.
CTTGCGTGCAACTGATATTTGGCTGGTCCAAAGTGTATGCAAGTTTCACGGATTGAAAACTGAAGATCCAATCCAACACATCAAGGACTTCCTGAAAATAGTGGATACCCTCCATACGGACGGAGCCACTAGAGATACCTCCCGGTTGCGATTCTTTCCCTTCACCCTTCATGAAAGAGCCGGAGACTGGTATAACCAACTTCCTTCCGAATCCATCTTCACATGGGAACAGCTTATCTCAAAATTCTATGAGAAATTCTTTCCCATAGGAAGAACTTCAAAGTTGAGAGACGAAATCCTCCGCTTCCATGTTGGACCAGCAGAACCTATTCACAAATCTTGGGTTAGATTCAAGGATCTAATTAGACAGGTCCCTCATCATGGCATTGAACTCTGGCTTCTTGTCCAAATCTTCTATGACAGTGTCTCCAAAAACGACCAATTGGGCATTAATAATTCATCAAAAGGAAAAATAGCCAAACTAAGCGTTGAGGAAGGATGGAATAGAATTGAGGAATACGCGAATGATCAAGACGATACCTGGGATGAACCCGATTCGATCATGAGCGTTTCCAAGATCATGAAAGAGCCTCCTTTTGCTAGCCGGGTGAGTAGATTGAATGATCAGGTATCTTATCTAGACAAGTCGCAACCAACTAAGCGGTTATCAAACCCATACTTGATCTGTGATCAATGTGGTGGCCCGCATGAAGTGGAGGAATGCGAGGATGATACCACCACCGAACAAGCATGCTTGTCAAGCCACGACATCTTCGATGATCCTTCGCTCTTAACTTTCTACCAAAACAATGATTTCACCCCTTGGGGAAATCTTGTGAGAGAAGAGGGAGGAGGAGAATATCCTGACTATAAGGTTAGGAGCACTTTTGAGGATGATCTCGGGCATTTCACGTTTGAAAAGAATCTGCAACTAAAGGGTCTTGACAACTTTATCAATAGCCAACAAACCAACGTAAAGGCCAAATTCGCAGAACTCAACGCCACTCTCGACGGCCTTGGCGAACCGCAAAGAGATCCTTTACTCGCCATCACCACTCGTGCTGGAACAACTACTAAGGATCCACCCTACCCAGCTCAACCATCTAACGTCATGGAACCCAACACCCCTCATGAGGGGAACGATAATGTGAACGACGAAAATCCCGAGCAAACCCCTCCGGTAACTCCATCCCACCTACTCCTGCCAAACAGCCCCTTAAAGTCCCATACCCATCTCGCCTCAAGAATCAAAAGGTCGAAAGTGATAATAAAAGATTCTTGTCATATTTGAAGAATTCGGTCGTCACCATACCCCTTCTTGATGCATGTTATCATATGCCCAAATATAGTACATACTTCAAGAGGCTGCTCACCAACAGGAAAGGGCTCGAGGGTCTTGTAACCTTAGGAGAAGAATGTTCTGTGGTGACTCAACGAGGGCTACCAAAGAAGGTGGACGACCCAGGTAGTTTCACCTTGCCCTGTTCAATTGGATCTCTTTCAGTCAAAAATGCTTTAGCCGACTTAGGAGCAAGCATCAATCTTATGCCGCATTCTCTGTTCCTCAAGCTAGGGTATTCTGGGTTGAAACCAACCCGTATGAGCATCCAACTGGCCGATAGATCAGTCAAATACCCCTTAGGAATATGCGAGAATGTGCTGGTTAAGGTAGGGAAGTTTAAATTTCCAGTTGACTTCGTCATCCTAGAAATGGAAGAAGATGATCTTGTGCCCATCATTCTAGGAAGACCCTTCCTTGCAACTTCTCGTGCTGTTATTGATGTTCATGACGGCAAACTAACCTTACGAGTGGGGGCCGATAGCTTAACCTTCGACATCAAGGACACAATGAATCTTTCTCTCGAAGCAGATAATCAACTGTATTTCATCGAAGAAATCGATGAACTATCCGACGAGATTGATAATTGTGTAGATGAACATGTGGAAGCTGGTTGGTTGCGAGATGAAGCTTTTTTACCCATCTTAGAGGAGGAGAAGGCTATGGATGTGAATGCAGTCTCCTTCTATCCCAGACAAGAAATCGAACAGCTTGAGCTTCGTAAACCCGAGAACAAACTTAAACCTTCCATCATCGAGCCACCTGCGGTAGAACTCAAGGAACTCCCAACCAACCTTGAATATGCTTTCCTCCAAGGGGAAGATCAACTTCCGGTAATCATAAGCTCTTCTTTAAAAAGTGAACAAAAGGATAAACTCTTAGGAGTTTTGAAAAAATATAAAGGAGTTATAGCATGGAGTGTAGCCGATATCAAGGGTATTGACTCTACCTTTTGTACGCATAAAATCCTCATGGAGAAGGATTATAAACCCACCGTGCAACCTCAAAGGCGAGTAAATCCCAACATAAAGGAAGTCGTAAAAAAGGAAGTCATTAAGCTCCTAGATGCAGGACTAATTTACCCGATTTCGGACAGTCCATGGGTAAGTCCTGTACAGGTTGTACCAAAAAAGGGAGGAATGACGGTGGTGAAGAACGATAAGGATGAGTTAGTACCTCAACGAACAGTAACTGGATGGCGTGTGTGCATCGATTATAGGAAGTTGAATGATGCAACCCGAAAAGATCATTTCCCTCTCCCATTTATCGACCAAATGTTGGAAAGGTTAGCAGGGCATGAGTACTACTGCTTCCTAGATGGGTTCTCAGGGTATTTCCAAATCCCTATCGCTCCTGAGGACCAAGAAAAGACCACGTTTACATGCCCTTATGGCACCTTCGCCTACAAGCGAATGCCCTTTGGACTATGTAACGCCCCCGCCACTTTCCAGCGCTGCATGACGGCAATCTTCCATGAGTTAATGGAAGATAGCATGGAGGTCTTTATGGATGATTTTTCAGTCTTTGGAAACTCTTTTGATCGCTGTCTTGCTAACCTTGAGAAAATGCTCAAACGTTGTGAGGAGACCAACTTGGTACTAAACTGGGAAAAGTGCCACTTTATGGTAAAAGAAGGGATTGTGCTGGGGCACAAAATTTCAGGAAGTGGAATCGAAGTAGACCGGGCAAAAATTGAAGCTATATCCAAACTTCCCTATCCAACAACTGTCAAGGCAATCCGTAGTTTTTTGGGTCATGCTGGCTTCTATAGGAGATTCATTAAAGATTTCTCAAAGGTAGCTAAACCAATGACTCAGTTACTCATGAAGGATGCCCCGTTCGACTTCTCTCAAGAGTGCAAGGACGCATTCGATCTATTGAAGCAGGAACTTACCCAAGCTCCAATTATGGTTACCCCTAACTGGGAGTTACCCTTTGAAATCATGTGCGATGCTAGTGATTATGCTGTTGGAGCAGTATTAGGCCAAAGGCTTAACAAACACTTTCAGCCAATATACTACGCTAGCAAAACCATGAATCCTGCTCAAGAAAACTACACTACCACTGAAAAGGAATTACTAGCCGTGGTATTCGCTTTTGATAAATTTCGCCAGTATCTTGTCCTTTCTAAAACGGTTGTTTTTACGGATCATTCAGCTATTCGATATCTTTTCGCTAAACAGGATGCTAAACCACGGTTACTTCGTTGGATCCTACTATTGCAAGAGTTCGATGTTGAAATTCGTGATAAGAAAGGAGCAGAGAATCTTGCGGCTGATCATCTCTCTCGTCTCGAAAACCCCAGCCTCGCTGAATCTGACAAGAGTGAGATTCGGGAAACATTTCCTGAAGAGCAGCTCATGTTAATAAATGATTCTGAACCTTGGTATGCGGATTATGCTAACTACCTGGCAAGTAGAGTCATCCCTGAGCATATGAGCAGGCATGAAAAAAGGAGGTTCTTTAATCAATTAAAGTACTACTTTTGGGATGAACCCTTCTTATTTCGAAGATGCCCAGATCAGGTAATCAGGCGTTGTGTTTCGGAAAGAGAGGCTGTCAGAATTATGAAAGAGTGTCATGCAGGTCCATCTGGAGGACATCACGGAATAAGCACTACTGCACGAAAGGTCTTCGACGCGGGATTCTATTGGCCTACAATATTTCGTGATGTGAAGGGAATGATACAAACTTGTGACGCATGTCAAAGAGCTGGGAATATCTCTAGGAGGGATGAAGCCCCGCAGAATTATATACAAGTTTGTGAGGTTTTTGATGTTTGGGGAATTGATTTCATGGGACCATTCCCATCTTCTGGAGGGAATGAATACATCTTGGTGGCCATTGATTATGTTTCGAAATGGGTGGAAGCACAAGCCCTTAGGACTAACGACGCTAGGGTAGTCATTCATTTCTTAAAAAAATTGTTCGCTAGGTTCGGAATTCCAAAGGCTCTTATTAGTGACAGGGGAACCCATTTTTGCAATTCACAAATGGAGAAAGTCATGAAAAGGTATGGAGTCTCTCACCGATTCTCCACCGCTTACCATCCTCAAACCAACGGTCAAGTCGAAAACACTAATAGAGCCATAAAGAGAATATTAGAGAAAACGGTTAATCAAAACAGAAAAGATTGGTCTTTTAAGCTCGATGAGGCTTTGTGGGCATTTCGAACCGCCTATAAGACACCAATCGGGACAACCCCGTTCCGTATGGTATATGGCAAGGCATGCCACCTTCCAGTAGAACTGGAACACAAAGCATATTGGGCACTTAAGGCTTGTAATTTGGATTATACAGTTGCGGGAACAAATAGATTCTTACAGCTCCAAGAGCTTGATGAATTGAGATTAGAGGCTTATGAATCTTCCATCACATACAAAGAGAGGGCGAAAAGATGGCATGACCAACGGATTAAGAGACCCAAGGAGTTTTCAGAAGGAGACAAGGTCTTATTATATAATTCTCGCTTAAGGCTATTTCCTGGGAAACTTAAATCTAGATGGTATGGACCTTTTACCGTAAGGAGCTCCTCTAAAACCGGAGCCGTTGTATTAATTGACGACGAGGATAGAGAATTCACTGTGAATATTCAACGAGTCAAGCATTATCAAGAGAATGGTAATGAAATGATCAATGAGGAAGACATAACTTTCGATGAAGAAGTCACGTAATGTATGTGACTTTGAGTCTAGCTACAAGACTCGTTAATAAAGAAAAGCGCTTCTTGGGAGGCAACCCAAGCTTTATTTGTTTTATTTGCTTTGTGTGTTTATTTATTTGTTTGTTTGATTTTATTTTCCGTATGTGTGTTTAATTTTTATTAGTATTGATTCATGTTCAAAAGTAAATTGTGAAAATGCTTTATGTTGTTTTTAACTTCGTCTTAACTACATATAAAGGTATTTTGCAAAAGATAAGTGTAAGGGAAATCTAAATCGGTTTATTAGAACACAAATGAACATGAATCGTAATAATAATAAATTAGCATACATATTCGTATTTGTTTGAGTCAAATGCTTGTATCGAGTCATAATGATGTTTTGCAGGATTTCCAGGAAGTAAGGTAAAGGTTTTTCCAGAAATTTTCCGGAAACTTAAAATAAAAATTTTTGTCAGGTCATTTCTGACGGCGTCAGGGTTCATAACCTGACGGCGTCAGATTTAATTTTCAGAAATTTTTGAAAGTTTTGTTTTCATAAAAAGTTTTTATTAAAATCTCCAACTTATAATCTCCAGGAATCTGCAAAGTTATCATTCCACAAGCATTATATCCTTATATATAGATTTTTTCCCGCCGATGTTATGCAGGTTTTCGTGTTTGTTTTCTCAGGTTTAACAGGTTATTTTGGACAAGGAAATGTTTTGAATCAAGCTTGTGGCGATGCATTAGTCATGGAGCTTCTACATTACTTTGGAGGAAGATCTAACCGTGTAATTTCATTATCCACCGAGCGAATCAGGGGAGTATTTGATTTCATTCTTTTACCTTATTTACTTTTACATCTTGTTATTTGAACATTGGGGACAATGTTCATCTTAAGTGTAAGGGGGGTAAAAGTACGATTTTAGAGAATGCCATTGCGCTTGATTTTTGTTTGTTTAATAGTAGATGTGTAATAAAACTGAGAGAAATACTTGTTAAGGTAATTTTAGTGCCAAATTTAAAATTTTTTACAACACTTAGGAGTGAAACTTTGATCTTAATGAGCGTCTCACGGATAGGAGTTATATGACTAGCACAAAAAACCGTACCACTAAAAAATTTTCCACCCCAAATATGTGAGGTTCGCCCCTAGAATTGGTAGGAAAAGCATTTATGCTATGATGTGTGTACCGGTAGCACTTAGATTCTAGAACTTGCGTTAGGACCATTCCAAGGACACAAGTGAGACTACATTCGTGTAGTTAGATTTACTACGTGATAAGAGGCATTAGGATTAACCCATTGTTTTACACCTGTGTTTTTGTTATAATTACATTGGCAACATTGGTCAAGTAATTCTCCCACACCCTTTGCGTTGTACTCATTTTTAGTACACGATACCCCTAGTACACCCCTCAGAGCCTATCTTTTCATTTCGACCTTTAAGCATTTTACTTGAAGGAAGAATTTGTTTACACCCCACTTAAATGTACACCCAAATCGCCTTAGCCTACCTTGTATGCACTCATTTTTAGTGCATTATTGTTACAACATTTGTTTAAACCCAAGTTAATTATCTAGTTGATTACATGGTTGCTAAGTCGAGTCATATCCTTGTACATATTGTTTTGGGACGATTGGGACTCATGGGTAAAGTACTAGTGTAATGGAGTAATGGGGAAGAACATCATTTATTACCCCCATATGTGCTAAATGTTTTAAAAGTACTCCAAGTTTTTCAATTATCTTAATTCGAGTCATTAGATTAGTATTTGTAAAGTTATGTAAAAGTTCAAGTGTAAGGGGAATGCATCTTCCCTATGATGTATTATTTTGGATGGTAGGGTAAAAGAGTATGTCAAAAAAAAAAAAAAAAAAAAAAAAAAAAAAAAAAAAAAAAAAAAAAATCAAGAAAAATACAAAAAAATGAGAAAATGAAAAAAATAGAAAAAAAACATACGGACTACCATCCCGTTTCATTTTATGTTTATTTTATGTTTGTTTTATGTTTTTGTTATTTCGTTTCTAGCTTAAGATCGAGTCTAGTCTTGGCTTAGCAACATTGTATAGTACATGTAATTGATCAAGATCTTTAACTAGCCACCAGTAAAACATCCTTTATCCAACAAAACCGTGTTTTCCTTTTCCCTACACCTAACGTTATAACCCATTTAAAAGCCCTCTTTGATAGTTTATCTTAGGTGCTTACGCCTAGTGGAGGAGGTTTTCGATCCTTTCCCAAGCCTATGGTAATCTATTTGCTATGACAGGTAGTGAGAGATATTATCCGTTTTCATTTATGAGATTTATTTTGATGACACTTGAGAGATGTGAGTATCTAAACACTACTTGTGAGGTGCTAGTTTGTAATCTCCGTGCTTATTATGATTGAAGTGGAACGATTATTTGTTGTAATTACTTTTATGTTTGCATTAAATGACCCCTAACTTGTATTTTGATTAGAATAAAAGCGCATTTGCTTGAGGACAAGCAAATCTCAAGTGTAAGGGTATTTGATGAAGCGAAAAGTGTACCGCTTTTAAGGGGTCATTTAAGCCCTAAATCGTATTTATTTGATCAAATATTGCCCTAAATCGTTCCTTTTGTCATTTTAGGTACTTTTGAGGAGAAATCTGGAAAAGGAGGCATTTTGGACGTTTTTGGAGCATAAAAGTGAAGAAAACGACAAAGTCTCAAAAATCGGCTGAAAGTTACCTTTGACGGCGTCACAATTAACTCTGGACGGCGTCATGCCTTGGCAAGAAAAGGTGGACGTGAAATTTACTCATGATAAGCCAGTGAAAATAGCATGTAAATTCTGACGGCGTCATGCTTTAACTTGATCAAGGGCGTCACGGCTTAAATCAAAAGGGGACGGCGTCACGTTCAAGGTTCGACGGCGTCAAGCCTTGATAAGCCAGAATGGATTTTTGAAGAGCTAAAGAGGGACGGCGTCAAGAAGGTCATCCGGGAACCCTAAAAGCGGCGAGGTGACGGCGTCACACTCCATAAGGTGACGCCGTCAGATCCAAAACTCTATATATAGTTTTCTAATTTTTTGTCATTGGAGAGAGCTTAGTGTGTGGAATTTTGGGAGAAAACCCTAAGACGAATTCAGCTTCTTTTTCAAGGCTTTTTGCCTTGAGATCTTCCATGTTACATTGAAGATAAGTTATCAATTAATCATTCAATATGTCTATGTGTTGTTTGATTTTATCTTATTCTTGTCTTTTGATTAACATGTTAGGCTAAATTTATCTTGTGTTTGCTTAGATCTAATGAAACCTAGCTATTGATTATTGGTTATTAGTGTGTTGTTAGTTGTATTGGATGATTGTTTATCTATGTTAGGCTTAAGAAAAACTGGCTAACTTCCTATTCGGTAACTTGCTTGAACGTCTTAAGAAACATGAACCAAATGCGTACTAAAGGTTTTTATGGTTGTATTTAATGCACAAGCGAATTCTAGTGATCCCATGTTAGGAGCTTCCTAGCCGGCTCGACATAGGAGTGAAGTAGGAGCTTGTAGAGTTGGGGAAGTAAGTACGCCACCCCACGATTGGTATTAAGGAATACACCCGTCATCCACGCGACTAATACACACTAATTAACCGGTAAAAGATAGTTAGGGAGTAAGGAAATCTAAGTAAACACATTTCTCTACACATAAGTTTCTCACCAACATTTTCATTTTCTGTTATTTTATTTTATTTGCATTCGTAATAATTTGGGTTAGTTGACTAGCAACTAATTCCGCCCACTCCTTCAAACCCGAGATTTTACTTGCTTTCATAAAAATTATAAAAACATAAAAAGAATCTTCCTCAACCCTTAGACCTAATTAGAGTAGTCTTTCACACCTAACGAACACTATTCCCTGTGGAGAACGATCAATCCCCCGTACTTACCACTACACTATACTACATCGGTCAGGTACACTGCCTGGTGGGGTTGTAAGCCTCTTGAGATCCCTCGAGAGGTAAAACCTGTTGTAAGGTTACAAAACCACGCATCAGTATGGATTCGATCTGATACTGTGAAAGAGTACACCTATGTTTTGCTATATATACGTCTCACATTCGATGAATCTGTTCATGATGATCTGCTATGAATTAAGATATGAGATTTTTGGATTCTGAGAAAACAAGACCTGTCTGTTATGAGAATACCTTGGAAAGGTTATATTGAAGGCGAGACTATTTAAAAATCTGAAGAGTTAAGCATTTTTACCACCCTTGTATTTCTACGATTCGGTACATTCTCATCTGATTTGCCTAATCAAATTCCACAGACGATATAACCGTCAAATCCTACGTATTACCTGTACCTCTTCGGAGAGAATACAATTATCATCTGTTACGTTTGGTATATTATTCTTTTGATCTGGACTCAGTATGGTAATGCCTTTTCTGAGGAAGCCGAAGCTATTTTGATCAACAAGATAAAGTCATGAGAAATAAGTCATTCACATTTCCGTTCACGGTCCGTTGGTATTCCGTTTTGTTTCATTCAATTTTCGAGGACGAAAATTTTATTTTTAGAGGGGAAGAGTTGTAAAACCTAAAATATTTAACCCTAAATTTTTGCACCATTTTGAATTTTACCTAAAGTATGGATTATAGTTATGTCATTATTAAAAACTATACCTTTCAAATTAAGAGACACGTTACAACAAAATTCCTAAACTAAATGAATTATACCCAAAAGCTTGCCGCATCGAACCTTTAATACTTTATAATACCGCTATACGACACACTCATTTAAAAATTCAATTTTCAGTATCTACTTTCCAAACTAATTACATGTTTTCATAGTTAAAGTATATGGCCTCCAAGCAAAAATCATAGTTAAAACATAACAATATTATAAGTACCTATTATTCTCTTATTCACTTATAAGAGGTCTGATCATTAAAAACATTTGAATTTATGGTCTGATCACAATGGTGTAACCCTTTTTATTGTATTTTCACTAAGAGGTCAAAATACATTTTAAAATCACATGGTATCAGTCGGTTTAAATGAATTTACTAAGTAACGCAATCAACCAATAAACACACGTATTTTTCTCTATCAATCTCATCACAATACACAGTGTTAATCAAAATAGGAAACAAGTTAATACTCATGAATGTTAGTCAAACAAATCCCTTTATTTTCGAAAAGGCTAATCCCACGTTATTATTATATACATGCCCTACCAAATTCAGTCATCTCATTGCCTTGGGCTGATTAAAATTCTGCACGCCACCATACCAGCTTAAATCTCCAAATTCCTCTTCTCTATTAACCGAGTTTATCACACAATTCAAACTCACTCATAAAACCCTAAAACCTTATTAGATCGATAGCCTCCAACCTCCCGAGTTAGTCGAGCAGTTTGTTGACGCACCCTTTATATGCAACCATCACATATACTTCTCTAATCTCACAATATCAGTAAACCAAACTATAAAATCAATCACGTTCTTGTGAATAAAAGTGAGGGTGTTAGCGTGAAAGCTGGGCATTTATTATTCATTCTTAATGATTAAATCCATATATAGCGGGGTGCGGTTAGTTTGTTCGTATCGAGTTCAGTTCGCGCTGTGGATAGTGTAGGGTTGGTTTCGGTTCACGATTGGGTTAAGATTTTGATCGCTGGTCGTAGCTTCACGACTTGTACGTGGTTAGCTGTTCGTGTACGTCGTGGGCTAGTGTTTCGATCGTCTCTGGTCGAATCTTAGTGTTTGTGTTCGGTCTCACCTTCGATCCTTCGTGGTAACCTGAGGTATATCTTGAAGTTCGGTTTATATACATGATCATGTGTTACCTATAAGTATTAATATGCGAAATATGTCGTATGTAAATATCGTTATTACCATATAAACCATGATCAAGAATCACTAATACGATAACTTGTCATTTTTAAAAGCATGATGTTTTGGCATTGAACTAAATACCATGAGTTACATGAGTGCATGATCATTATGGTTTAAAAAATAAAAAGGAAAAAAAGAAAAAAGAAAAGAAAAGTACGAAGTCTGCTATTAGATATGGAAGATTGAGTACACCAGCACCATTTTGGCTTACTGTTATAGGCGACATATTAATATTGGTTAGTAAAATAAAATGTTTTGTTATTTCACATGTCAACTTGTATTTATGTATAAGGATGATTCAGAAGGAAAGCCATGTTGACAATAAGCTTACAAAATACATATAAACTTGATGATAAAACCATTCATTAATCCTTTGTGATACGTTATGGTGACATGTTATATTATGACGTTAGCGTATATACAAAATTTATAGTACAACCTAATGGTAATATGGGATCGAAGGCAAGGGTAATACTTATTATTAATTTGGGAATTATATAAGTTATGGTTATGCATGTCGAGATATAAATATACGAATATTATGTTAATCGGGATTAAAAAGACTTGGTTCGTTAGTTCGTAGTAAGGGTGATTTTGGTGTTCATCCATTCATGTGGGTTCGAGGTTAGAAGTGTTTCTTTTCGAGCTAGGGTTTCGAGACTTGCTTTTGGTTTCTAACTCGGTCTATCACTGTTTCGAGATACCTTTTAAAACCTATGCTTTGACTAAATTTGATCAAACCCTAAACGTATTGAATAATAAAAATAAGGTACTAAGTACTAAAATCAGTTATGACATTAAATAAACTCAGGAATTGGTTCTTAAATATTAAGACGATCATTAATTCGTGTAGATCCACTGAAGAAGGAGTAGTTCCTGTTTCCGAACGCTTTCCGATTTGGTTGATTTGCTTTGCATAAGGTACAGATATTCTGCTTCTTTGATAAGAGGCCTTCATTCTCTGATTTTGATTCGTATTAGGGTTCCCTATACCATTGCTATGTTCCCTTCATTCATGAACTCCGATCTTTTGAACCATCATGATATTGAAACTTTTATGATTATGAACCTTTCATTCATGAACCTTTAATTATGAACCCTTGACCATGAACCTTTGCTTATGAACCTTTGCTTATGAACCTTTGCTTATGAACCTTGCTTATGAACCATGATTATGAACCTATGATTATGAACTTATGAAACAAGATATTGACCTATGCAAGTAAACTAAAAACATGATTCATGATACTTGACCTTTACCCTCAGTTTGATACTACGAGCCACTCACTAGGCATGAGGGTTTCATGTCCATGTCAGTCGATGCACCGATGGCATGACTCTAGGGCAGGAGAGTGATGACCTGTCCCGTCCCTGCACGTTTATGTTTATGATTCATGTTTATGTAGAGGCAAATTATGGCCACCGGGGGCGTATGGATGCATCCTAGATTTGTTCATGTTCATGTTATGTTATGTTATTCATGGTGACTGATGGTGTGTGTGATACACGTCTTTCACACTCTGGGAGCTAGCTACTCCAACCCATGATTGAGGACACCCCTCATATTTACAGGATACCCATGATTGAGGACACCCCTCATATTCACAGGATACTAAGAGGTCTCCCATCTGCATGTTTACGATTATGATTATGATTATGATTCATGTTATGTTATGGGCTCGTAGTGGATTTCTGACTTCCTTTACCATGTACCCTTTTACCTTTCCTTATGATACCATGTACTCTTACCTTTCATCTTGATACCATATATTCATGCTTCCACACTCTTTTACTCATGTAAATTATACATTATACTACTGCTTGTTACGTTATATCTGTTCACTGAGCTCTAGTAGCTCAGCCGCGTTTCTTTTCCCGCGGCAGGTTCTAGTTGGAAGCTGGGTAAGAGTGAAGAGACTTTGGACCTAGAAGACTTTGAGTAGAAGCCATTAGAAGAGATGTACTTATGGATTTGATAGGCAGCTTTTGTTTTCCTTTGTAACCCTTTGTATTGCAAGATTTCATTTGTAACCTTTGAGAACCATTGTATTACTTTTGATTGTATGCTTTGTTTGAGCTGATATGGAGCCATTAGTGTGATACTTCTACCCTTGCCGGGTTGGGGTGTCATGATCTCAGCCATTGAAATGGATTTTGGCGCCAAAAAGGAGATAGTGGAAAAATCCACTATCTCTGATAATCTTGAAAATGGGGAAGAAGCATTTAATGAATCTTGGCATGTTAGGTGGAGTGTGGTATGGGAAAGGTTGAGGTGATGGGTGGTATTGCAGGGATAAGGGCGGTGGAGATGGTGGTATGGTTTGGCGGTAAACGGTTTTGAGGGAAGAAGGTTTGACCTGAGGTCAAACGGTGTTAACTAAGGAAGGGTTGGATCGGGTTGTGGATTGGGCTTTGATTATTTTGTTGGTGGGCTGGGTTAGTCATTTGGCTGGGTTGGGTTTAATTATTAGGATTGGGTTGGCAGGGTTTAGTTAAGGATTGGATTTAGATTTTAGGTTTAATCTTAGGGACCAATGTTGTAAATGCTGAAAATCCAAGGACTAAAGCTGCCAAAAATCAAATCTATTTCAGGGACCATTTGTGACATTTTGGTATTTTTGGGGTTGACTTTGACTCTGTCTTTGACTTTCGTCTTCACTTGATCAAATGCACAATTATTGCCGAGTCGATCCAAAAATGCTCGTTTTCGTTCTGTTTTCAATCCTTTTGCACATGAAACAGATAAAAACACAATTCAAGGATATTTTCTGTATTTGAAGCATTTCTGAGTGTTTTTAAATGTTTTTGCAGTTCAGATGGGACAAAAATGATGAGTATTTACACACTCATCAATGTCCCATTGGGCCAGGAGAGTTGCCAGAACCATTCTTTGTGAGGTGGACAATGGTTTGTGTCAAAAGACATCTGAGATTAGGGTGTCCCGACCAATACACGTTTTATAATGAACGTTTGTATTATTTTACATTTTTAATTACAACTACAAATATCTTTTAAAATGCTTATATAAAACAAAAAGTCTACGGTGTGTATCTACTACTATAAACTAACAACTATTAGCTTACAGTTATCAGTTTACAACTATCGGCCTACATTTAACGTTGCATTCTCGAGTTTTTTCTTTGAGGGGAAAAGAAAGTAAATGAGGTGAAAAAGACTACCTTTTGTGTTCTCGAGTTTCTTAGTAAGGAAAAGAAATGATTATCGGCCTACATTTACGTTGCGTTCTCAAGTTTTATCTTTGAGGAGAAAAGAAGGTAAATTAGAAGAAAAAGACTACCTTTTGTGTTCTCGAGTTTTTTAGTAAAGAAAAGAAATGATTCAGAAAGATAGTTGATGAAAATTTTGGAGTAAAACTTTCTGCCTTTATTTGAGCGGATTTGAGAGAAAAGAAAGTGAAACTTCCTATTTTTCTGCACAAAGACAATCATGCCCATATTTTTCACATAGGTCCATTTTTTCAAAAAGCTACTTATCTTCTTGTTAGCTAAAGCTTAATTTTTCCTTCTCAACTGATCCTTTTTGTCATCTTAAACTTTGTATCCCTTTTAAATGCTTTTAAATAGAAAATTATTGTTGTTTTTTTACTGTTCCGATCGGATACTAGGATGCGTTGCTCTATTTCTATGGTGATAGGTATAGAAATTTTGTATTAGTTTAGATATTTTACGTAGTTGTAAGTGATTTTATGGTGATAGGTATAAGTATTTTGTGTTGGTATAGGTATTTTAAGGTAGTTGTAAGTGATTTTATGGTGAGTGTTTAGGGTAGTGAGAAAAAAAAGATGATGATGGATCGATGGGTAATGGAGGTGATGAGAAGAAGAAGAAGATGATGAAATGAATAAAATGGCGTTTGAAAGTGATTTTATCAAGATATGTGTTTGACTTTTAGTACATAATGAAGAAAAAATTACATTGTTAGTCCCTAAGAATGGTTATGTTTAACTTTTACAAACTGAAATATGATTAGTGCCAAAAGTTTCTAATATTAATGTTTATTGTGAAAATTGATAAACTTTTGTAACACCTTACACTAGGGGTGGCAATTTCTGACCCGACACGAAACCCGACCTAAAACTGACACGAAAACTAACAGGTTCGGGTTGAGCTAAATATATTTCGGGTCAGGTTTGGGTCGACATATCTAACCCGTTTATTAAACAGGTCAGGTTCGGGTTGGAATAAAATAAACGGGTCGACCCGCCAGCCCGTTTAATTTTTTTTTCTCTTAAATTAAAAATTATTTATATTTAATTATATGGGTTAAATGGGTTAAGCGGGTCGACCCGTTAACCCGTTTAACTCGTGTAATGTGCTAACTTTTGTATATAAAACGGGTTAAATTGGTCAACCCGAAACCCGTTTAACATATTCAACCCGTGTAACCTATTTAACCCGTCAACCGAAGTATATATACGGGTTAAATGGGTCAGGTTCGGGTTACGTGTAAACAAGTTAGGGTTGACATAGTTGACCCGATTATTTAAATGGGTCATGTTCGGGTTGAGGTTTTCTGACCCGCCAACCTAAACCCGACTCGAATTGCCACCCGTGAGATTCCACTTCCCAAAAACAAAAATTCAAGATCCGAAACCATGTCATGTGTACAGAAATCCAAGATCCGAAACCATATGGATCCTCTTGTACCCGTGAGATTCCACTTCCCAAAATCAAAAATTCGACCGTTAACCCCCAAAACAAAACATAAAACCCTAACCTTAAAAACCAATTCAAATACATTAAACCCCAATTCAAACCTTAAAAACAATTATCCAATAATTGAATAACATCTTTTAAAAAACATACAATGGATCCAGAAAACTTCTATGAACTCATTGATTCAGAAGCAGATTCACTTGATTCTTCTTCTTCAGATGATTCTGAAAATGACCCATCTTTCGACTTGCTCGAAGAGACTCGATCAAAGCTATCGACCCTCTCGATCAAGAAAAAACCCAAGTCTTGGTGATTCTTTTTATACCCTTTTTAGTCTACTTTTATAAAAACTATAAATTTTGTTCCAATTTTTTAGTATATGTTTTTTTTCGTTGTTTTAGTGTTCCGGTTGAAGTAGACGAGGACGCTGATGTTGCTGAGGTCGCCGCGCCTGAGTTTGATGCGAATGACCAGAAAAGTTACGAGGTTGTTCAGAAGATGATTGAATGTAAGTTTTGGATTCTTAAACGAAAGCACGGAGATAATTGTATTATTGTATGTTTATTGGTTCCATTTTGCGTCGTTTATGGGTAGGTGGTCAAGTGGATAAACTGAAAGTGGATCAATGTAAGCTGTATTTGAGAAAACATGGGTTGAGATTAACGGGCAAGAAAGATGTTCTAATTAGCCGCATTAAGGAGCACGTTAGGTATATTTCATTATTTGACTGATGTATTAGTTAATTATGCATTTGGTTAAATTAGTAATTGTGATGATATTGGATTTTGATTTGTTCTTTTAGTATTGTGAATGGAGAAGGAGAACGTAAATACCCTGCTTCGAGTTTTGTTATGAATTGCAAAGGTATGTATGGATTTATAATTTGTCTTTTAAGGAATTGAAGTTTGTAGCTGCGATATTTTGTATTATGCATTTCATCTGATTTGTTTCATCTGATTTGGTTTGACTATTGCAGGTGATGCGTGCACAGGAGATGTTGTTATGTTTGAACATAATGTTTATGAAATGTAAGGATCCGTTTATCAATACGATTATCATAGTGACAAATAAATAGCTTCAGCAAACTTATATTATTTATATAGCTTATTATTAGTCCATTTTCGTTTCTTATTCATTGAAACTGTTGTTTACATTGGTCGATCTATCTATGTATCAGGTTTAGCATTGCATCAAGGAGTGCTACTGGTCCTCCTTGTGGCAAGAGGGTTATAGCTGGTAGGATTGTAAAAGAAAGCTATGGTGCTGCTAAGCAACAACATACATTTACAGTGAGCTACATTAATGTTGACTTTTGGCATTAGGATCTCAACAATCCTTTATGTTAGTAAATTCTGAATTTTTATGTGGAAATACTTGTTAGATTGAGGTGTTATGGAGCAAAGGAGTGAAACCACTCCCACCCCTTCATCCTTTACTCATCAAAGGCAGAAACCTTTATAGGTTAAAAACAGTGAGACAGGTTTGAATGTTGATGTTGTTTATGATTTACATACTTGAGTTGTTATTGCATAGGTGGTGGCTAACTGTTATCATTAATAATCCTAGAGATGGGAAGATGAAAGTGAAAGACAGAGAATTTTGTCTGAAAAACATGATAGAGACAACGCATCACGAACTAAGAGGGACACACGTCTTCAGGAAAAAGGAAAGAGGAAGGCACTAAGAGAAAGCAGGTACATTAGCAGCGTTGATTACTAATTATAAAGCTTGGTTTGTGCAATACGTAATAGAATATTTACACGTCTGCGTTTTTATCTCAGAGCATCAAAAGGGAACATTCAGAATGCAGCAAAGGATATGAAAAGAAAGACATCTCCAGCCCGCCCTATTACTGATTCAAGGAACCCCAGCACTTCGATTCAACATGAAGTTGCACCATCAAATCCACATGTAGGTGCTTCAACATTGACGAGCAAGATTCATAATCATCATGGACATTCATACAAAGAAAATATCGCCCCTAAGGCTACTAGGGCTCCAGCAGTTAAAGTGGAACGAGTCGCTTCTTTCAGAAAAACATTTGAGGTTAAACAAAACTTGGGCTCCTATCCTTCAAGGACATATGAAAGACATGACTATGACCATACTGCAAACATTTACTACCATAATCAAGGTCCACCACAAAGCTACAATGTCAAACAAGGCAATAAGAATGGTAATGATTTTGATTATAGAGCAAGCATCTACCAAGGTCCACCACAAAAATATAGTTCCCAACAAGGCTATAAGAGTGATCATGAGTATGCCCGTCGAGCAAGCGTCTTCCATCCTCAAAGTCCACAAAGATATGGCTCCCAACAACTCTATAAGAGTGGTCATGAGTATGATCGTCGAGCAAGCGTCTTCCATCCTCAAAGTCCACAAAGATATGGTTCCCAACAAGCGTATAAGAGTGGTCATGAGTACGATCGTGGAGCAAGCATTTTTCATCCTCAAAGTCCACAAAGATATGGTTCCCGACAAGGCTCCACCATCATTGGCTATCCTCTAAGTCCACAAAGATATGGTTACCAACAAAGGAATAAGAATGACTATGATGGTAGAGCAAGCATCGGCCATCCTCAAAGTCTAACACAAAGATATGGTACTCAACCAGGAGGCTATCAAGAACAAAGGCAGCAGCTGTGCAAATACTATCCTCAAGGAAGGTGCTACTATGGAACTGACTGCAATTATTTGCACTAATTTGTGCGTCCCTTTCCTCTTCTGGTTTCAAGGCAAATATGTTTGAATGGATTTTTGACCCCTTGCATCTTACTATGATGCTAATTTTGTGTGATTGATTAAAAATCTACAGCATGTTCAAACTTTAAAAATTACAGATTGAACATCGAAAGATAACAGATTTGCCTTGCAACTTTTGACTGCTGATTCTGCTTATTAATATTCTAGTATTACAGAAAACTAATGAACAGAGCTTCTAACAACAATATAACCAGTCCATAGCCTTGAAATGTACTGCATTCTTAGGCAACACGAGCCGTGTATTAGCCCTTGAACAACAGCCCTTATGCGTGTCCAGTTCCATAGGATGTTTTAAATGCTACATTATTTTCATTTTTTTTTTTTTTTTTTTTTTTTTGGTAACCATGATTTCTGATTTAGAATAGAATGGACATCCATGTTTATACTAAAACCGGCGCATATAACTGCACCCAGAAAAGCTCCATAATAAGTCTATATAGCCAAAGAGTTGCATCTGTTATTGAAGGTAGCCCGAATTGGTCTATCTTAATGTGAATTAACTCATTTTGATAGCAGTAACAGATAATTGAAGAAACAACATCGGCTACAAGCCTACAACATAATACCTTTAACTCATAATTTTTAGATTTTCAAAAATTCTCAAAAAACCTAAATAGCCATGGAATAATACAAGTAAAATGCACAAATACAAAGATATTCAGACAACTGATTCCCCAAGAAGCTCCATTTTTATTTAGTTCATGAGCATATTTTTTGCGCTTATTCAAGAATTTACCATGTCACAAATTCTGCTGTGACCATAGCTGTTAAGCACTATGCTTACTCCGTGCATAGCTTTTAAGCTCCATGTTCATACTCAAATATTCAGCTCAAATTCTGCTATCAGCAGATCCCTATGAAACCTACCTCAATTTTCCCAAGGTAATTTGGGGAAAATATACTCGGTTGGCCGATAAATCCAGAAAAAGGGTTCATCTTTGTTGAATGGACATCCATGTTTTTACTAAAACTGGCGCATATAACTGCACCCAGAAAAGCTCCATAATAAGTTGTATATACATGACATGTGATGCCAAAGAGTTGCATCTACTATTAAATGTAGCCCGTTGCGGAAAAAGGTCCGCATTGCTATTACATTGCAAATCTATTAATCATTAGAATTGGTCTATCTTAATGTGAATTAACTCATTTTGATAGCAGCAAGGAAGAAACAATATCAGCTACAACATAATATAACTGATAATTTTTAGATTTTCAAAAATTCTCAAAAAACCTAACTAGCCATGGAATAATACAAGTAAAATGCACAAATACAAAGATATTCAGACAGCTGATTCCCCAAAAAGCTCCATCTTCCATATACAGTATTCCCTCTCAAATAACAAGAATTCCTGAATGTCAAAACAGATGCAAAACCATTAAGTTACTTCCCGTACATCATGTCACATGTGTACAAGCAAGAAAAAATGAAAACTAACCTGCAATTGGTTTTGACTAAACAAGTGAAGGATACCAGTTTCGGAACTCGCAACTAATTCAATTAACTCATCATGGCTTTCATGTGCATTACGAGACTCCATGAGAGAAACAGAAACCTACAATTATAAAGTTGGAAAGAGAAGACAACATTAGTAGCTAGTATTACCATCATTCAGAAAACGGGTATCACTTGGAACATCTAGTAATGCCCAAAGGGGTGTGTACCTGCATACACCGAAGAATGAGTTCTGGAATACAACATCTGCGAGAAAGACCCCGTAGAATATAAGTCGCTGGGTTTCCCAGAGAACCATCACTTCCAGAATACCAGGCATCTACTCTCATGATTTCCATTGTTACACCAGCTTGAAATCGAGCCAACTCGCCTAAAACATGATAAATATCTGTGCATCATCATTGGTGATCAAGCAAAATCAAACTGACTTCAAAGTCCCAAAAACTTACCTTTAACACCAGCTGAAATAACTGCTGCAAGTATACCACCATCTGCAAGTTTATGTGGGCCAAACCCATCATTCTCTGTTGCCAAGCACCTAAGTGCAACTTCAACTGAGCTACTGTCCTTTCCAGAAATAGACACATTAACCTGAACATAAGATGAGCAATAAAAAATGAAATTTGTCACAGTAAATTATTATCTGCAATCTCAATTATGTGCAAAAGTAAATATACCTGTAACTGGCGACTTGATACAACTTCGTCACTTACTGAAGAATAAAGGGCACTAGTCAGTGATGTGCACAAGGTGGCATCCGGAAACATGCATTCACCGGAAGGTAGACAAAGCATTGCAGTGGCATGCAATTCAAGGTTTGTAGGTTCCACGAAATCATATATTTGATCCTCAGTAGGAACCAGCCATGGGTTTCCTTCTCCTATTACAAAAAAAGTTAACGTTTAGTCCAACTACTTATGGGTCAAAGCTCAGAAATCAAAAGGAAGCACACAGAGAGTATATAAGCTCACTCAGTAGCAATGCCATAGATGAAGATAGTGTTTCCTTAGCTACAGCAGTTGCTCTCTGTTTTTCTTCATCTGACACATCAACAACTTCAGCATTTTCTAACTCAATTTGTAGCCAGCTGCGGTATGTTGCATCGCACGAGTAGTACTCATTCTAATAAATAAAATACACAATATGAGCCTTTAACAAAATTTCAAGCACAAAAATGGCACATGGGTTTAGAAACATACCCAATCCTCAAATTCCCTCAAGCTGTCAGAAGTATCAGGGTCCTCTGTTCCCAGAGTTTCTGAAAGATGTTTCAACGGCTCCGCAAGTAAACTAAGCAATGTATGAGCACCACTGGGCAATGCAGGAATTCTCCACATTGAGATTAGAGCAAATTCCCGGAACAGGACATTGCTGAAACAAAACAGCCAGTATTGATACCAAATAAGAACTAACAAAGTGAGAACAAGTATGAATATAGATATTACCTGTGCATCAATGCCCGGAGAAGAAGTTTTGTGCCAATTCTGATTGCATCAGTAATGGTGGAGGGAGGTGTGAAGCAAAGCCACTGCACGACCATAGCTTTTTGAAGACTCTGCAACCGACATTGTTCTGTAACATCAGATGAGCCATCAGATTTTCCAACTTTCACTTCTCGTGATCTTGATAAAACCCTGTTAAAGTAGACAGCACGCAAATAATGAGACCAGCAACAGAATGGGAAATAGGTAGGTGAGAGTAACATCTATATTGCCTATTAATATTTAAAGAACCTCTCAATAATTTCTTCAAAGCTTCCTTTTTCAAAATTGCCATTTGAATCAAAATCAGGAGAAAATGGAAGGTACTCTATAGCAGAAAGGAAGATCTTATATCTGACATGAACACTGCAAACACGAAAGCATGAAATACAAGCATTATAATCACCAAGGTTAGTCCTCAAGAGAGAGTTTCAACAAGGCATTGTTAACAACTAATCATAAACAGTAGCTAGAGGACTGAACCGAAGATCAAGAGATCAAAATAAAGTAATAATTCCCCAAAGATTCACCTGCCATTCAGCCGTAACTCCATCATATGAACAAACAGATCAATGCAACGGTGGCGTGCAAGCTGAGATGCATATATTCCAACCAACTCCTCGTGTTGTTTTGAAAAAAGAAACATCGCATACCTGCCCATGCTTGTCCCAATTAGATATTTACACAGATAACAAGAATCACACTTACAAACTGTTGCAGGTTTTAATGAGAATTCTGTGTTATAAAGACGATAGCTTGGAAATACTCATACTTACAAAAGTGCTACAGGTAGATATTGAAAATTCTACTTACTCAGTACTTAAATCAAATATCAACTCCTTATAGCTAAGTAACAGTATGTGATGGCCTTTAAGATGAAAGTACTCACATGTGAAGAATGAGGTCACCAAGTGTCATTAGCTTCTCCCTGAAAGAATCCTTCATGTCATCAGCAAGTAGGTGACGGAGCACGAGAACTAAATGCGCCCCGAAACGAATCATCTGAGGATCACCATGTGGCCTGTCAGAAAGCACAATTTCCAAAACAAAGACACGTACTTACTCAGTAACAAACCTACTGGTGCAAAAGTGACAGTCTAAAAAATGTCAAGTGATGACTATATTACCTGAAGATATCTTCATCGTTTCCAGAAGGGGATATCCATGACCAAATCAGGTCAAGTAAACGAGGGATATCCACCATCATTAGACTCATCTGTTCAAAAGTATTAGGTCAGAGAGAGAAATAAAGAAGCATACCCTCAAGATATGTGATTTTTACGAACATATAAAAAAAGACAAGGAAATCTCCAATAGTGAGAATATAATAAATAGAAGAATTAATCTAAATTAATCAAATTATTATACCTCCAGAAGTAGACATGAAAATTTATTGTACTCAATAAAGGATTTACAATTTACACATTTAACATTTTAACAATGGTAAGAGACGCCCACAGATAAAAAGGTAAAGAAATACAGCACAATGCACATATCCTATTATTTCTATTCAAATAAAGAATGCAAACGACAGGAAAAAGATGCAAACCTCAATCTGACGATGCTGCTCTTTACATCCTCGACTTACAGCTTCATGTACAGACTCGCTATCATCAAAGAATAATGATTTAGTGGGTGATCATAGCAAATACCAACATCATGTGCCAGAAAAAAAAAATAATAATAAAAAAATGTATCTACCTTGAATGAAGCTTTTGCAGAAGGGCAGATAGGTCATGTGGTTGCTGCTTTTTAACTTGGAGTGGCCAACTTTCTGGTCCAAGATACGATTGAGAATTAAAATCACCCTGTCCAGGGCTTCTTTCGATTGCACTATCCGAATTTCTATAGTGATCAATTCCACCAGATAATTCCTCGTCAACTTGAACATCAAGCCATGACTTTGTTAAAGCCCAGCAAGCAGTCTGCAATCAGCAATGTTTGACTCTTAGTAATAACTTCAATTATTTTAACTAATGGTGAAATAAGTCAGATATAAACCCAGTGTAGAAAGAAGTGTGTATATATCCTTGCCCTTGTTTATAAATACAGTCAAAGTTTAGAGCATATTAGAGCTTAATACCGTTAACTCACTTTGTCACTATGAACTGTAGCAAGTTAGATGTGTGGAAAGCTATGGAGGCAAGCTTACAACCCACGCATTAAAAGTTCATTGTTGAGAAAAACCTAAAAATCCCCGATGATTCCCATTTGCAAAACAAAAACATCTAACAAATTCCGAGTTAAACAAAACTAAAACCGTTACAAAATTCTACAAAAAGTCATATGATGTATCTAATGAAAATATGTCGGGATAATGCATACAGAGAAGGTCTAACTCAGGGAGATGAGGATCATGCACAAACACTCCTACATGCAAAGTGTTAGCTACCATAGTTACTTTTTCCTACAATACAAAAGTGAAGCACGTTTCAAGGTTCAGTATGATTATTGCAAATAGAAAGATTTTCCGTATAATTTGATGCTCCCAACGCATTTGAGGCAGTTTAAATACTAGTGCCCACAGCTAATTCGTTTTATTGCTACTGCTTTTCACTCATAAAAGTAAGTTGCCGAAATTAATCAACTTCGGGCACAACAAATCACAAGGCGAAACAATATGTTCTATAAGATCAAAGCTGACAAGTAAGTAAATCAACAGGTGAAAATAAAAACTACAAACTGTAACAGAGGCAATTTGATTGGCAAACAATACCTCCCAGTCAGTACAGATCGGTAAAATACGCTTCACATTACTGCAATTGGCTGCATATATTGCTGCTTCATACTTTCCACTCTCTTGCTCTGCAATTTTCTTTTATACACATAGCAGAAGAGAAGAAAGCATAAGATACCCAACAACTTTAAAAAAACAAATGGTCATATAATTTAACAAACTCCTACCTCTGACGCGCAGAATGAGGCCCATTTCCAAAGGCGTCGCTGATGATTTATACCGCTTTCTAATTCCATGGCTTGCAAAGATCTGTCCTTCCCATTCCTTATGAGGGCTTCGACAGAAGGGGTATGATCCATCCCTCCAAAAGGACGCAAGGTCGCAGCCCTCCATGACTGTCCACACAACAGTAACCATTAAGAGACCAAGAAAATACTTTGCAGCCCTGCACCTAAAAAGATCGAGATACAGTACCTGTCCTGCAGCACGGCAAAGATTGCATGCCTCTTCCAATCTTCCAGCCCTTAATAGGATCCATACATCTTCCAAAAGAGCTTCATCTTGTCTCTGTTTAGGAAAAAAAAAAAAAAACTATATTTATACCATTCTCAGATTTAAACAAGAGGTCTAGAGCAAAATGCTAGATCTACGATCTTATAGGACAGCGCTGGCTAAAACGTTATTCTTTCCTTAAAAATTCATATTAGTCATAGCATAAAAAAGGTCAGGGCAACCTCGCTAAACTAGCATTTAGCAATATAACAATTACTTGATGAGCTATACAAATGGAAAGAGTAAGAGAAATTAATACTTTGTCATCAGGTAATGGTTGTGCATGTTCACGGGTTGAAGCATCAAAATCCAAATGCTGAACAATCTTCTCATTCATGGAACCTTTCTTTAGATACCTTTGGGTATGATTCCAAACTCCAGATGTTGGGAGATGTGTGCCGACATGAGAGCCTCGTACCTGCATAAAAAGATGTAGAAAGATATAAACAAACCAACTTTTGCTAACTTAATGATAATTGTTTCAGGCAATTTTTACTTTTTTAGAACAAGTTTATATTATGCCATTCCATCCATACTAGATCAAACCAAGCTTATAACATGACACAGTATATAAACCAATTATCAAAAAAATACAACCCATCACCTTGTTCTCCAAATCAAGGGCCTTGGAGGCTAATCCCTCGAGCCACTGAACAAGTCTAAAGCATAGCTGTGCATTATGATCATCAGCAACAAACTGGCAAGCATCCAGATGTGAAGTTGTTGGCAACTGAAGTAAATCATCACAGTTAGATAGTACAATACGAGCTTCATAAATAATTCGATAAAATTTTAGCATTAGTAAATAGAGTAGTAGACAAGTGACTATATATGAAAGCTTCATACCACGAAGGAATCTTCAGGAATCTCTTCATTTCCTGTACAAAATCCAAAAAGGAGATGAGAAATTTAACCTACTGGGCATGATTAATAATAATAATAACGAGATGAAGGTTACGATTCATGCCTTTCCCATATAAATACCACAAAAGAGACCATGAAGCAGCCTCGTCAAGTAGCAACCTAGCCTTTTGCCTCATCAGTCTGTCTTCAACAATCCTGTGTCTCTCACTACAACTATTACTGTAAAAAGATCAGCAAAAAATATGTAGTCAGCATGCTTGCTAATGGTATTTGTCGCAATCTAGCAAGTAATTAAGCATATATTATTATACTTAGCGTCTTAGCACGAGTATTTAGCATAGTGAAAGAATATGATTTCAACTCCACATTGGCAGAAAAAAACTAAACTTCCTTAAAATTCAACAAACTACTTTTCAACATCGTATTTAATAATCTAAAGTTTCTCTGTTTGAATTTTTTGCTTTGATATGGAGATACCTCTCCCCCTGGTGGAACAACTTTCTTTTTCAAAGTGTAACAAATATTGCAACATTTTCTTTTAGCATACAACTACTTAGCAGCAACTTGTCATCAAAACATAATGTAGAAAACGTAGCTGCTGCTCAACTAGCTCTCCTATTTTGTCCCTATTGATGGATAGTATAGCTCACGCATTATATACCAAAAATAAATCTAGAGTCGAACGTTGCAATTTTCGTAATAAGAAGATTCTATAACCAAACACTGCAATTCTCACGTAATAGTAGAAAGTACCAACACCGGATAGAAAACCGACACTTGTTTTGCATTGGATAGAGGCATAGAAACCTTTGATTTTCAGAGATTATGAAAGATTATTTTTTTGATAATCTACTATAAGTTCTATCTGCCAAACAAAGATTATTTTTTAAGTAGCTTATTTTTTGTAAAAATAAGCATAATCTCTCCAATCTCCATAATCTCGCGTGCCAAACATGCCCATTATTTTGTAATACAACTACTTAGCAGCAAATTGCCATCACGCATTATATACCATCGACTAATCTAGAGTCAAACGTTGCAACTCTCATCTAAAAGGAGGAAGTACTAGGTTCTAGTGTTAGATATCTAGAGATATAAAACCGACACTTGTTTTGCATTGGATAATAGAGCAACTAACATTACTTAAAACAACTAAACACAAAATACGGCAACTATTCTAACATATTAACTAATTCAACGTTCAGCACGTACTTAATTGATTCGGAAACACTACGGCACGCTGCTTCCAGTCTCAATATCAAATCCGGAATAGACATCAATCCTGCAACACACATACACATACACAAATAAGCACATAAAACCATATCGCATAAAACAACAACGACAACAACCACCTTGAAGCGCAGAATCAAACAAAGACGCAAACAACGAAAACGCCGCATCTCCACCGTCCACCACTCCCTCCAACTCCTCAACTTTCAACGAATGCGACACGGGAGACGGCGACCGCCTTTTAGAAGAGGACCGATCACCGTCCTCCTCGTCGTAACGATGATCAACTTCTCTCTTAATGTTATCGAGATACAACGCGGCATTACTAAACTTAGTTTCGTTGTGCGGCGAAGGCGATAACCGTTTCCTGAAAAATAATAGCAAGTCAGTTGTTAGTAAGGGGGGTTAAAAACTGTGAAATTGAAAGCGGTAAAAAAGGAGTTACCCGTAACGGCGATAACGTTCACGGAAAGTGAGGTCTTGAGGATCGAGTGAGCTTGGGGAAGCGTAGTCTTCATCCATGTCGATGTTCATTGAGCTCATTGTTTGGTTTTTGGTTAGGGTTTTGATAAGTGAGGTTTAAACCCTAGAAATTGGAATTGATTTTGGTGTTTGGGCGCGGAAGGAGGGGGTGTGTGTTGGGTGTTTGGGTGGGTTGGGAATGTAGTCCCTGTACTATTGCCTAGTTACACTAAATTCCCCTAAAACTTAGAGGTGGCAAAACGGGTGGCACGAGCCAGAACGGTCATGGGCTAGAATGGACACGGGCTTAAACGGGAACGGGCTAAACAGGCACATGTTATACAAATCGCTTTATAAAAGACCGAAAATGACGAAATAAATTTCTTAAACGTAATACCCCATTTATATTTAAAAAATTATATATATATATATATATATATATATATATATATATATATATATATATATATATATATATATATATATATATATATATATATATATATATATATAAGTTTTTCTTCAAAAACGATAATAATGTTCTCTAATTGATAGAAAATATATGTCTGTTGTGCCCATTTAACTTTTCAATAGGCTAAATGTGCCTATTTAAAAAAAAAAAAAAAAAAAAAAAAAAAAAAAAAAGAGACTAAATGTGACCAAATCTTTTACAAAGTAGCCAAAATTAGCATATTTTTTTAGACTAAATTTGTAACGCCTTGCGCAACACAAGGACGATTTTGTGTAAGAATAACTATTTGTCTAACAAAAGGACTAAATTTGTAACGCCTTGCGCAACACAAGGACGATTTTGTGTAAGAATAACTATTTGTCTAACAAAAGGACTAAATTTGTAAAGTCTTGCGCAACACAGGGACCATTTGTGTTAAAAACTGAAAAGGAATTAAAAGGAATATTAAAAAATAAATAGGCAGGGGCATTTGCGTCATTTGACAGAGGCCAGGGACCATATTTGCCCCAAAACTTTCCCACAAGGACGATTCTTGCACTTTCCAAAGTTCAGGGACGAAACTTGCAATTTGGCCAAACTTTAGGGACGATTTTTGCAATTTACTCTTTTTTTTATTTTAGGCACAAATTGACACCTCTACGAAACCTTAAAGTTAATATCATTCGATTTCTTTACCTATGTGATGTTTGTTGACTTGTGTTTAAGGGGGTGTTAGGTTTGTAGGAGGAATAACTATGGTTATGGGAATATGTATGGGTTTCGAAACCCATCATCTTAGGTAGGTTTAGAAAATAGCTAGCTTTGAGGGCATGGTGGAGTCAGAAATTTTTGGTCGATGGGGCACACTTTGATAAATTTTAGAAACTACACTATAAATTGGTACATGGGAGGCAAATTACGAAAAAAACCAAATATTTTCGAAAATTACACTACAATTTTTCTCGCTAGAGGGGCACCTGCCCCTTGTGCCCCCCCCCCCTTCTTTTATCTCCGCTCATGTTTGAAGGTTTGACACCTATATTTAAAAGCAAAACCCACCAACCAAACAAGTGTATTAAGAACGATAGTCATTCTTTCATTCCTATAAACTTAAACCAAGCACTCTCTAAAAGTTTGTCATCACATCTTAACTACTTATAATGTAAAAATGGTCAAGTGAAAAGTGGAAAACTGAAATTTCAGCCGATGCCTATTTTGCCCTTGTCAATGAATGGAAACATTGAAAAGTGAAAAACTGAATTCGTGAGTCAAAATGGAATGTCTGAATTTTGCTAAAGGAAACTATATTTCAATGAATGTCTGTAACTTGCTAAAAGAATGCCTCTTATATATGGCAATGATAGGCTGGACATTAAAATGCAAGTTAAAACTGTCATGCCTCACACCACATATAAGCACAGACCCGAAAGGCCGAAACACACACAAACCCTCATTCTCTTTCTAGCGCACACACACTCCCAAAGGCTCACTTAGACCACTGACACCACCATCGAAACTCCCCTCTCCACCGAGACCCACCACGGCCGAGACCAAATCCCCGCCGCCGGATCTATATGACAAACAGGTTTTTTGTTTTTAGTATTGAAGGTTTTTAATAGATTTATTTCTATATTTGTAGATCTCGCGGGAATCTGTGTAGCCGCCTCCGGAATTTGTATAGCCGCCGCTGGGATGCAAGAAAAGTTGCAGTCGTGTCCTATTAGAAATAGTTGTTGGTGTTGGTAAAGTTGTTTGTAATTTCATTTTTGTATTTTGTAGTTTTTTTATATAAATCTATAAAGTATACATGTTTTGTTGACATTTCTTTGAAGTTTATGTAATATGGTAATAATATTTGTAAGTTTGAGATAGTTTTTGGCTTAGATCTGAGTCTAATTTAGGAAGTTTAAACATAAAAAACGAAAAATTCATAGAGGCTAATTTTTTTAGTTTTATTTTTTGTTATTATATCTAATGAGTTATAAATTGGAGGGTGATATTCTAAGATCTATTAGTTTTGGGAATTTAAAGAGTTTCATGTGTTAACCTGTCACACCTCAAAAATGGCGCAGCGGAATGGCATTTACGGGGTATGACCTCATTGTCAAGAACACAAGGCGTCACAATAGAGAAATACTAAATGTAACACATTGATCTGATAATAGTCACAAACTCCCGCAACGGGTTAAGTACAAAATACAAAACAACATGAGTCTCAGAGTTACACAACATCACTAAGCAATATCCAAATGCAGCTTCACGAGTTATAACCCGGAAGGGTCTTGTCTTAAGTCTTGCTAAGTCAGGTCACTACTCAACCTTCTATGGTACCTTCATTCTTAACACCTGAAAATGGATACTCGAAAACGTCAACATAATGTTGGTGAGCTCATAGGTTTAAAAGTAAAACCGTTGAGCTGTGATAGCATAGTGTAGGACGAAAGTGAGCATGATAACCAATTATAAGCACAAGTCAAAACAAAATAGTGTCACGCCAACTGAACCTGCCACGTTGGTTGCACACATAAACATGCGTTGGTTGCACACATAAACATACACTATGGGGAGCTACCCCGATAGATCTATCTTATTGCTTCGGCTCTCAAAAGAGTTAACAGTTGTGCAGTCATGGTCGCACAAAACAAAACATGTCACAACATATAATAGCATCAACACACATAATGTCCAAAAACATGAAACAGTATAATCACAGCATGAAAACAGTTAAAATATCATTTGAGTACCATTTTCCCCCAAGGAAAAACATAATGAAAAAGGGGCTACGAGAACTCACCTCAGCAAAAGTAAATCCCGAATGATAAATTGTAAATGGCAAGTTTAGTCCGATAACTCTAATCACAACCTAAATATTACATACGTCTCAGATTCGAGAACAAGGTCAAGCATGCAACCATTTCCGTTTACTTCATTTTAACCAAAATGTACTCAAAATGGTCTAAACTTCACTTTTAAAAATCCTAACAGCTTATTATTAGGCTGTCAAAGTTTATATGTTGCCGCAACACTCTTTTGGTCATAACTTTTGCGTCGTAACTCCGTTTCTTAAGTTTAACCTATCCACGCGAAGGTATTTAAGTGTACTATAGGCTTTTCAAGGTCTCGGCTAGCCTAAACATCATTTAATCCTCAGTTTTCTGTTTCTAAAAATCTGGCCAGAATGTATTTTCTGAAAATAGTTGTTTTCGTTGTCTAACTTGAAAATAGCGTATCTTTTTCGTTATAAGCCCATTTTAACTCATTCAAGCGGCCATATTTTCGTTATTAAGTCTATTTTCTATATTTCTAGCCTATTGATACCCCTGAGCTACTGATTTTTCCAGTTTATTCAAAATGGGACAGATTGTTCATTGAAGTGTTAAAACTACATTTTCTACTCTTCTAGCTAACATGTCCACTTAACCACAAATTCAATGCTAGTCCTACTTTCTCCATCAACTTCCCAACATAACCATAGTGATCTAAAAATAAACTTATCCATAATCAAAGTCCAAGTAAATGGTCACCAAGTATGTCTGAATTAACAAGTTTACTAACCTCCATAATTATAAGGTTTATTTGAAATAAAAACTTGTTAAACATAAACTTTTGTTGAAGGATCATAGTAAATGTAAATTCTTATTAACATGTACTAAGTGATAATGAGTATAAATACTTGACAAGCATATAAAATATGAAAATCATGAAGTGTTTGTAAGATCACTTACAAGAGTGATTAGTGAAGTAGAAGTTGTGAAAAGGCTAGTTTAATCACAAGACTTATGCTCCAAATCCTTTGCTAATGTGACCTAATATACTTGATCTTTTGCCACAACAAATATTTCTTCCCTCCTTGGCTCCCAAGTGGGTCGATTTGGTGTATATATATATGGGAGATTATTTTCTTTACTTGTACTAATAGAGCAAAATGAAGATACTAAGGCCTTTTTATACTTGAACAATTTCAAAGGATGAATAGGAAAGTCAAAATCATGATTTGGGCTAGAGGGGGGAGGGTGGCCGGTTAGGGTGGCTAAGGGGGACAAGGAGACAACTTTGGTGGCTAAAAGCAAAAAGTTGGACATGTTTTGTTAGGATGATGGTGACTAATCAAAGTTGTGTAAAAGTTTGTCTAGTATCTAAAAGACATGAGAGGGGAGGGGGCGGCACTAAGCATAAAATGAGATTAGATGTGTAGTTTTAATACAAAAGTGTATATGTTGTATGTATTGGGTGTTAAAAATAGGTATTGGTTGTTGTTTCGGTGATTAACGAAAAGTATACGTAATTAAACGTAAGTTATAAAGAAATTACTTTAGGCGTCAGGAAATATTTTTGGAACTTTTGTAATAATTTTGGAAGTATAAAAATATGTTAGAAACAATCGTTGAAAGAATTGGGTACATCGGGTGTTAAATTTTAAATCGCGAATAGTGTTTGTTGAATTGACAACCGTAAATACTTTAAGAATAGGAATTTGCTTTAGGGTTTAAAATTGTGAACCGGAGTAGGAGCAAGGTATTGGAGCATTGAGGACTAAATATAGCCTAAGTTCTAGTGATAAAATATTTATTCTAAGTTCCACGCTGGTTCCGGTAAAAAGTATACGTAAAAAAAATGGCCGTCAATTAAATTTCAAAATAATAAATTCGAGTTTGATGAATAGTATTGTCCTGTAAATTAGCGGGTTGTTATAGTCTACCCCCGTTAATAGAATTTTGTCCTCAAAATTCAGTTGACTAAAGGTCTGAGCTTGATCGGACAGTATTCACCCTTCGGTTTGGTTGCACACAGAAGGTAAGGGTGTGGGTGTCAATCCAAATAGTACCGGGTGCTACTCTCCAATTGGTACTATCAATACTTCCTAACCTCTAGAAATCACACAAATGAAACCACATAAATATCACACAGTAAGGCAAGCTTTCCCGTCCTTGAGTAAAGCCGTCAAAAATCTTAGGCATCTTTTCGGTAGTTTAAGTTGAGCCTCAACTGAAATCTAGCTTAACCCCACAACTCATCAAACAAGAACTGTCATGAGATTAAGCTAAACCATAAGTTTAAGTCCAGTAACAACTTGTTTTCAGCTTAATCTCACAACTCATCAAACAAGAACTGACATGAGATTAAGCTAAGCAACAAGTTGGACTTATCCTTAAACTACGTAACAACTTGAATCTAACTTAACTTCATGTTACACCCGTATCCTGGCAAGGTACTAATTAAGTAAATAATAAGTTATGTAGATTATGAGTTATGTGTTCTAGATTAGGTAATAACCTAATGGGTGGCCAAAATAGGAATAGAAGGACTATAATTGCCAAATGTTCAAAGATAATCCAACACATGATTAAATAGCCTAGCTTTAGAAAAGTCTGGAAAGATTGAGTTAGTTCCATGTGAGTCGACTTTTAGCAAGAAAAAGAGAGGGAAGACTTCAAGTGATCATCTAGCTCATTTGTGTATCAAGAAGTGATCAAGAATCACTAGAGATACGGATTTGTTAAAATCAACACGTATTTTTCTCCAAGGATTTACAAAGGAAATATGTAAACCCGAGTCGTTTTCCCCAACGAAGGATGAATAGAATTCGTGAAATCGGGATCGTGAAACGTGTAGTGAATGGATATAAAAGAGATTCTTGGATTTATGAACTAAAATGATAGAAATATTACTGGAAACAATTAATATACCTAAGGCAAAGATGAATATAAAACACTTAAGGCCAAAAACGTAAAGAAAATCTAATAACGCGTTTAATACCGGGAAAACGCGAACCTAAAACGTCAAATCTTAGAAATATTAATTCTACGGGTACAAATCTATTTTTCTTAAATTCTAATTATTAAAAGAAAATTTTAGAAAAAATAATTATAATTTTTTGACTTTTATATTTTTTATTATGAATTAAAAACTAAATTAAACTAATTAAATGATTAAAAATACTAAACCTATTTAGAAAAATCTGAAACTTGTTCTAAAAATACTTTATGCTAAAACAGAGCTAAGAAAAATAGGGACAAGGTCTCAGCTTATTCTAATAAGCTGTAAATAAGCTAATAAGCTTGAATAGCTTAAAACTGAAAACTGGGTTAAATATTAAAGGGTGTAGAGTCTAACTGAAAAAGACCCAAGGGCAAATGGTAAGTGTGTTGTGTGATGAGCTGGGTGGCCAGGGTTCGAATCCCAGCAATGCTATTTTTTTTAAACTATTTTTTTTTTACTTTTTCTTTTTACAACTTATAAATAAGCTAATAACTAATGACTTTTGAAAAGGAATATTTTTTTAAAACTCCCAAATAAGTTGGAAAATAGCTGAATGACCAGAACAATAGACAAAAATGGACATAAGCTAAAAAATCTAAAATAGAAGGACTAATAATCTATGGGATCTTAAAATAAACTGAATTAAGTTAGGATAAATGCTGAACTAACAAAATTAAGCAGAAAAGGAGGAAGTTTAAATAGCAAATAAGCACTAAGATCAACACAATAAGCTAAAAGACCACTGATGGAACAGTGGTGCAGGGCAAATTTGCAACTTTTCAAGCTGCTGAAAAGCTTTTAAAAGCTAATATTAAAAATCAAAGAAAAATGGTAAAAGCTAGACTAGCAACCCAACTAACTCTGTGCCAAAATACAGCTTATATGGGCTTAAACTAAGCAAATGAAAGATTAATGAAAAAGGTGAAAAACCCCCAAAGGCTGCTGATGGAGTCTGATGAACAGTTGGGTATATGGACCTTAAAGCCTTCAATTCTTGGTGAGATAACACCAAATCTTGAATGCTTACTGGGAACACTGATATGAACCTAATTTTGCCAAAAATAATGACCACACAAGCTTAAGCTTATTAGAAGCCTATATGATCAGATC
The DNA here is from genome assembly GCA_021014915.2 of Artemisia tridentata subsp. tridentata. Lineage (NCBI taxonomy): Eukaryota > Viridiplantae > Streptophyta > Magnoliopsida > Asterales > Asteraceae > Artemisia > Artemisia tridentata. The sequence continues at coordinate 5,860,812 of CP139504.1, read as the reverse complement.
AGGTCCTATGTTTGAGATTATCCACTCAAAACCTCAAAAGGGCTCAAAACATCTTAACACCTATTGAAATGAGCTTATCTAGCTTCAAATAAGCCCAAGCAAATCTAACCTATTGGTCAATGAACAGTAACCAAGAGTTTTGACACAAAATGAGCCTGTGCCAAACACCCTTTTAACCAACTGTTGTGATAATTTAAAATGATTTAGGCTATAATGGTTTATGCAACTGGACCACTAATGAGTATCTAGCTTATTTAGTACCTAATGAATAACTTTTAAGATTTAAATAAGCACTATTAAGCTAAAAGCTAAGTTTGACTGTTTTGGCTTTTTTTTTTAGACTTTTTTGAGAGCAAAATGAACAAAGTAAGTTTAAACTACTAACTACTAACACATAACCACAGAGAGGATCAAATAAGCTATAACTACTTAGATAAGCACTAAATTCAAAGGAAATAAGCAGATGAACAGTATAAGCTATAAATAACTTGAATAATGAAGCTTACAAATGATTTTTTTGCTCAAACTCAGGACTGAACCAATGATCACCCAACAAGCCTAGCTTGTCAATATCAACCCAGAACCTCAGGAACTTATCCAGACCAGCTTATTTCCACAGAACAGCTTATCTTGACCACCATTGACTTTCATTGACCTTTTTTTTTTTTTGAATTAATATGTTTTTAATCTAATATAAGCTTATAAAAAGTTACAATAAGCTTATATGAATGATATTGAAGCTTAAAAACAATGTAACAGTTACTAATTCCTTAATTCGATTTATTGAGAAAACTTAAATTTCAATTAATGCTGAAAATTAATACAAGGCTGCTTAATATTAGAACAAAGAGACTAAAAATGACTTGAATTGATAACTGATCACTTGAAAATTACAATTCCTATTTTACTACCATTAATACGATTACTACTCATTAACTAGATGCCCCATTGGCTTACAGTTGATTGTCTATTTATACTAAAAAGATCTGGGAACTTCTTGTCTTCATCTCTGATCACTCCTGAACCCTTGGATTGGTGTGAATCAATCTCAGCCCTTGAAACCCATTTTGGCGCCAAAATGGAGATAGTGGAAAAACCACTATCTCTGATAACTTGTGATGGGAACGAAGCATTAAATGCTTTTGGATTGTTAGGTGGAGTGTAGTAGGAGGAGGGGTGAGGTGATGGGTGGTTTTGCAGAGAAAATGGTGGGTGAGGGTGGTATGGTTTGGCGGCAAGTGGGAAGGAAGAAAGGTTTGACTGGGGTCAAACCTGGGTTTTTAACTAAAAAGAAGGTGGGTCGGGTTGTAGGCTTGGGTTTATTTTATTTTTGGTGGGCTGGGTTTAGTGAATGGACTGGAAATGGGTTGTGGTTTAGTGAGTTAGGATTTAGAATTAGATTTAGTTTTAATCTTAGGGACTAAATTTGCCAAATCTGAAAATCCAAGGACCAAGGCTGCCAAATATAAAAATTATTTCCAAGGACCATTTGTGTCATTTTGGTATTTTTGGGGGTTGACTTTGACTTTTGTCTTCACTTGGTCAAATGTATAATTGTTGTCGAGTCGATCCAAAAATGCTCGTTTTCGCTCCGTTTTCAATCCTTTGTACCTGAAACACATAAAAACACAAACCAAGGATATTTGCAGTATAATTTGGGTGTTTTTTGTCATTTTTGTGTCTTTAATGGGTGTAAAATGATGAGTATTTACACACTCATCAATCCCCCACACTAAGCTATTGCTAGTCCCTAGCAATCCGATCATATAAAGTAATGAAAGGATCAAAAGAATACAAAGCATACCCCGCTTTGATTTTTTTACACAATGCCAGAAATTTAAACTTAGAACAAAATATATAACACGCTTGATTTCCAAAAATGGTATCATGGAACGGGATTCACACAAAATGGGTGTCTCCAGGGAATTGTAATCGTCATCCTCTTTTTTATACTCCCAACTAAGCTTAAACTCAATGTGCAAATGCTTTTGTAAAATGCTAACACTACTTATACTAATAATCTATGTCAGCCGAGACTTTACTTTTCACTCCCATATTTTATTCAAGTTTAGGTGACTGTGCTTGATTTTCAAAATTTTGATAACAAAAATCGACGTTTTTATAAAACTTTGACTACTACTAGTTAAAGGATAGATTTAAAATTTACAACAAGCAAGTTTCAAAACTTATTGCATTTTGCAATATCATTCCATTTTATTTTATTTTTTCTTTTCATTTTTTTTTCATCATTTTTTTTTTTAACTTGTGCAACATAAACTAACGGAGTTTCACGGGAACCAAGACCTTACACCTTCCGGAATAAAGGATCCAAGGGCCGTTACAACGGAGAGTTCCAAGACTCTAAACATTCCTGAAATGAGGATCCAAGGGTGTTAGACCAAAACCTCACACATTCCTAAAATAGAGGTCCAAGGGCCGGTGTAAGAGGGTAGCCAAGGCCTAAACGCCTTCCGAAAATAAGGATCCAAGGGCCGATCTTGAATCCGCAGCTTATAGCACATACATTTATTACTTAACTTTTGCAATTTTCTAGCAACGTCTCACTTTCATTTTGCATTATTATGACATATGCTTGTTCCGAAGTTTAAATAAATCTTTGAACTAGTATTTTTCAAAATCGTATAGAAAAATGATTTTGTGTGTTCAACAGTTTGAAAATAAGCACTTATTAAGTCAGATTAGTTATCTCCTGGGAGAAAAAGCCATAGATTACTTATATAAGCTCTAAAGAAAACCAACTATTCTACGCTTAGCATTCTCATTTGCACATATCGTAAAACCTTAGTCTAATCGTTAAGGAAGCAGCCAGATCAATATTCTGGCAGAGTCGGGATTCCCTTTGTTCTAACCTAATCAAAGACTAAATACTTTCATTTTTTCTTTCTTTTTTTTTTTTTTTTTTTTTTTTTTTTTTTTTTGGTGCAAGGCACTTCTTTTCATGCAATTTCTTATTTAAAAACGAAAAAAAATTAAAATTTTGGCCAAAACGAGGGTACTAGGGCACTAGAAGGTACAAATGTGACAAAAATCGCGAGAATCCCCCCCCCCCCCCCCCCCCCCACACTTAGAATTGAATATTGCCCTCAATATTCAAAGTACCGGCTATTATGCCGAGACTTAGAACGTAAAAAGGTAATACTAATAGCCAAGTGTGTGAAAGAAATCTCATTTTTCACAAACAGGATTAAAAAGATATCCCTAGATAATCGTTAGCAACAAGATCGGATATTGGGCGGCTGGATTGAAAACAGGCGCACCAATCATCACAATCTAAGGGAAACCTGCAAACAACACACAAACAGAGCACAGTAGAGGAATCCCCCCACACTTAGTGTCAGAAAATAGAAAGAAGTAAAAAACATGGGTTGTCACTAGGGCTGGCAAATCGTGTAAACACGAACCTGTTAAGACACGACACGATAAGACACGACACGATAAGGGGCAGACACGAACACGACACAATAATTTTTCGTGTCAAATTTTCAAAACACGAACACGACACGAAACCTGTTAAGCCCAAACAGGTCGACCTGTTAACGACACGAAACCTGTTAAGCCCAAACACGAACCTGTTAACAAGTCGTGTTTTCGTGTTCGTGTCAAAATTGCACATAGAGTGTGTCAGACACGACCTGTTAAGACACGACCTGTTAAGACACGACACGATAAGGGGCAGACACGAACACGACACGATAATTTTTCATGTCAAATTTTCAAAACACGAACACGATACGAAACCTGTTAAGCCCAAACAGGTCGACCTGTTAACGACATGAAACCTGTTAAGCCCAAACACGAAACCTGTTAACAAGTCGTGTTTTCGTGTTCGTGTCAAAATTGCCAGCCCCAGTTGTCACCCATGTGGTGCTAATGTTTTTGTTAACCGAGTCACTAGCTTGACTCGACCCCGAATTCATTGGTCCATGGGGAAAGTTTGGAGATCCGAGACAACCATGGGTGGTATGTCCCCTCCAAAGTAATGCTTCAACCTATGACCGTTCACCTTGAAGTTTGGTCCATCGATTTGAGATAACTCGATGGTGCCATAAGGAAAAACTTGAGCAACGGTGAATGGTCCAGACCAACGGGTTTTTAACTTGCCCGAGAAAATCTTTAATCGAGAATTGAAGAGGAGGACTCGATCACCAACGTTGAAAACGCGGTTTTTGATTTTGGAGTCATGAATCCTCTTCGTCTTCTCTTTGTAGATTAAAGAGTTCTCGTAGGCTTGATCCCTAAGCTCGTTTAATTCATTCATTTGAAGCTTTCGGTGATCACCCGCGGTTTTGAGGTCAAAATTTGCATGTTTTAAGGCCCAATAGGCCTTATGTTCGAGCTCAATGGGCAGATGGCATGCTTTTCCGTACACTAGCTTATAAGGAGTACACCCAATGGGTGTTTTGTATGCTGTACGGAAAGCCCATAAAGCATCATCTAATTTATCGGCCCATGAGGCCCGATTTTCACCAACAGTTCTCTCCAAGATACGTTTCAATCCACGATTGGAAACCTCGACTTGACTGCTTGTTTGCGGGTGATACGCGGTAGAAAGACGGTGAGTGATACCGTACTTACGCATGACCTTTGCAAATTGGTCATTGCAAAAGTGCGTACCGCGATCACTAATGATAGCACGGGGAGTTCCAAACCGAGCAAAGAGAGATTTCAAAAATTTACAAACTACTCGGGCGTCGTTGGTGGGGAGTGCTTTCGCTTCAACCCATTTAGACAAGTAATCGACGGCCACGAGGATATATTTGTTCCCTCGCGAAGACGGGAATGGCCCCATAAAATCGATGCCCCATACGTCAAAGATCTCATAGACTTGAATTGCATTTTGTGGCATTTCGTATTTTTGCGAGGTTTTTCCTTGACGTTGGCAAGAGTCACATGACTTTACCAAATCGTGGGCATCACGGTAGATAGTTGGCCAAAAGAAACCGGAATCAAAGACTTTCTTGGTGGTGTAGTTCGGGCCATGATGTCCGGGTATTTGATGAAGCGAAAAGTGTACCGCTTTTAGGGGGTCATTTAAGCCCTAAATCGTATTTATTTGATCAAATATTGCCCTAAATCATTCTTTTTGTCATTTTAGGTACTTTGGAGAAGAAATCTGGAAAAGGAAGCATTTTGGACGTTTTTGGAGCATAAAAGTGAAGAAAACGACAAAGTCTCAAAATCGGCTGAAAAGTACCTTTGACGGCGTCAGGGATTGGCCCAGACGGCGTCACGGCTTGGCAAAAAAGATGGATATGAAAATTACTCATGATAAGCCAGAGAATTTTGCATGAAAAATCTGACGGCGTCACCCTTTGAAGTGATCAAGGTCGTCACGGTTTAAGCTAAAGAGGGACGGCGTCAAGCTCATTTCTGACGGCGTCAAGCTTTGATAAGCCAGAGCGGATTTTGGAGGTCTAAAGAGGGACGGCGTCAGGAAGGCCATCCGGGAACCCTAAAAGCGGCGAGGTGACGGCGTCAGGATCTATAACGTGACGCCGTCAGCCCTTAAACTCTATATATAGTTTTGCAATTTTTTGTCATTAGTGTGGAACTTACTGTGTGTAACTTTGGAGGAGAAACCCTAAGACGAATTTCTGCCATTTTTAAGGGTTTTCATACCCTTGGATCTTCCATGTTTAATTGAAGATAAGTGATTATTTAATCATTCAATATGTCTATGTGTTGTTTGATTACATCTTGTTCTTGTCTTTTGATTAACATGCTAGGCTAGATTCATCTTGTGTTTGCTTAGATCTAATGAAACCTAGCTATTGATTATTGGTTATTAGTGTGTTATTAATTGTATTGGATGATTGTTCATCGATGTTAGGCTTAAGAAAACTGGCTAACTTCCTATTCGGTAACTTGCTTGAACGTCTTAAGAAACATGAACCAATGCGTACTAAGGTTTTTATGGTTGTATTTAATGCATGAGCGAATTCTAGTGATCCCATGTTAGGAGCTTCCTAGCCGGCTCGACATAGGAGTGAAGTAGGAGCTTGTAGAGTTGGGGAAGTACGTACGCCACCCCACGATTGGTATTAAGGAATACACCCGTCATCCACGCGATTAATACACACTAATCAACCGGTAAAAGATAGTTAGGGAGTAAGGAAATCTAAGTAAACACATTTCTCTCCACATAAGTTTCACGACCTTTTCATTTTCAGTTATTTTATTTTATTTGCATTCGTAGTAACTTGGGTTAGTTGACTAGCAACTAATTCCGCCCACTCCTTCAAACCCGAGATTTTACTTGCTTTCATAAAAAAATATAAAAATACAAAAAATAATCTTCCTTCACCCTTAGACCTAATTAGAGTAGTTTTTCATACCTAACGAACACTATTCCCTGTGGAGAACGATCAATCCCCCGTACTTACCACTACACTATACTACATCGGTCAGGTACACTGCCTGGTGGGGTTGTAAGCCTCTTGAGATCCCTCGAGAGGTAAAACCTGTTGTAAGGTTGCAAAACCACGCATCAAGTTTTTGGCGCCGCTGCCGGGGAATAGTTATTGTTTAGGTTGAATTTTTATTTTTATAGGTCTACTCACTAGATTCCTTTCTAGTGAGATTTTTATTTTATTTTTCTAGGTTTTCTTTAGTCTATCTTTTTTCTTCGTTTTTTTGTTCGTAACCATTACCATCCGACATCATGGAAGGTGGTAATATCCTTGATCCCAACAACCCACCACCACAACAACACCCACCTCCTAGAGCCCGTACCTTAGGAGACTACTCCCGTCCTAGCCACCATGGCTATCGAAACACCATTGAGCTCACTCAAGGAGCCAATGTCACTCCCTTGCGATCCGACACCATCCGGTTGGTGCAAAGCGGATGCGCATTCCATGGACTTCGTTCTGAAGATCCTAATCAACATCTCAAGGACTTTCTCAAAATCGTTGATTCCATAGACCTTGATGTTGCCACTCGAGAGACGACCCGACTGCGTCTCTTTCATTTCTCTTTGCGGGACCAAGCTAGTCAATGGCTGGAGCGCCTACCCGCAGGATCCATCACCTCTTGGGATGATCTCACCACTCGTTTCCTTGCTCAGTTTTTCCCACCAGGAAGAACTACCAAGCTAATGAATGATATCTTGATGTTCCAACAACGTCAAGGCGAAACCCTCTACGAGGCATGGACTCGATTCAAGGACTTACTCCAAAAAGTCCCTCACCATGGCATAGAACTTTGGCTCCAAGTCCAAATCTTCTATGACCATATCAATCTCTCCACAAGGCAAACCATTGACCAATCGGCCGGTGGTAAGCTACGTGATCTAAGTGCGGAACAATCATGGGCTCTCCTAGAAGATCTTGCTCTTTATGACAACGAAAGTTGGAGTGATCCCCGTGATTTGAATAAAACGGTCAAGGCAATATCTTTGCCTTCGAACAATTCAAGCACTTCCGACCGTAGGATCATAGAACTTGAAGACCAAGTCAAGTTTCTTATGAAATCTTACGAGGCTCCTAAACCTTCAATCCAAGTGAACAAAATCACATCTTCATGTGAATTATGTAGTGGTCCCCACGACACTCGTGATTGCATGGAACTCCCCGAACAAGCTTTTGCGGACTACGCATCCTCGCGTACTGATGAAGCAAAAAGTGTACCGCTTTTAGGGGGTCATTTAAGCCCTAAATCGTATTTATTTGATCAAATATTGCCCTAAATCGTTCCTTTTGTCATTTTAGGTACTTTGGAGAAGAAATCTGAAAAAGGAAGCATTTTGGACGTTTTTGGAGCATAAAAGTGAAGAAAATGACAAAGTCTCAAAAATATGCTGGAAAGTACATGTGACGGCGTCAAGACTTGCTCTTGACGGCGTCACGGCTTGGCAAAAGTGGTGGATATGAAAAATACACATGATAAGCCAGTGAGATTTGCATTGGAATTCTGACGGCGTCACCCTTTGGAGTGATCAAGGTCGTCACGGTTTAAGCTGAAGAATGACGGCGTCACCCTTAACCTTGACGGCGTCAGCTTCTAATAGGCCAGAACGGATTTTGGAGGTTTAAAGGGAGACGGCGTCAAGAAGGCCATCACGTGTTAACTAGTCACAACTTGCGCGCGCGGTAGCTGTTACTGTTTTGGCCATAAAATCCTCATACGAACTCGGATTTAGGTGATTCAAAAGGCCACGCGATCGGGACGAAAAGATCTACAATTTGGTGAAAAATTAGACGTGACGGCGTCACGTGTAAGTCTGACGCCGTCAGATCGGGCCGACAGAAAAATGCCTATAAATATAACTTCACAACTTCATTATTTGTAAGCCCTAAACCCTAAGTCCGATTCTAGGGGTTTAGGTAGGTGTTTTTCCAGCAACTTAGAGGGTCCTAATCATGCCATAAACATCTTGTAATGGTTTGTTTATCGATTCAATCTTATGTTATGTCTTCAATTATGATCATTGTTGATTGCTCTTCATTAATTATGCTTGGCTAAACCATCTTGTGTCTACTTATGATTGTATGAAACTTGTATATAATCAATTAGATCTTATTGATTTCTTGTTGATGTGTGTGTCCATCTCCATCAATTAGGGCGTGACAACTTCAATAGATCTAGTTGGTTTAGTTTATAATTCTTGCTTCCTATTGTTTCTTGTTTTGATTGGGTGATATCGATGTTAGGCTTAAGAAAACTGGCTAACCTCCTATACGGTAACTTGCTTGAGCGTCTTAAGAAACATGAACCAATGCGTACTAGGTTTATTTGGTTGTATTTAATGCATGAGCGAATTCTAGTGATCCCATGTTAGGAGCTTCTTAGCCGGCTCGACATAGGAGTGAAGTAGGAGCTTATAGAGTTGGGGAAGTACGTACGCCACCCCACGATTGGTATTAAGGAATACAACCCGTCAATTAAAACAAGGTGTGACAATTCAATAGGTAGAATTGGATAGCTAGCAAGGAGTAACATATCATAAGTAGACATGCTTCATTTCCCTTGTAGAACCCTAGTTTACTTTTCTTGCATATTAGTTTAATTAGTAGCTTTTGGGTTAGTTGATTAGCAACTAATTCCGCCCCTTCTTCCAAAACCAGAGATTTTTACTTGCTTTCCATAAAATATAAAAATACAAAAAGAATCATCCCTCACCTTTAGACCTAATTAGAGTAGTTTTTCACACCTAACGAACACTATTCCCTGTGGAGAACGATCAATCCCCCGTACTTACCACTACACTATACTACATCGGTCAGGTACACTGCCTGGTGGGGTTGTAAGCCTCTTGAGATCCCTCGAGAGGTAAAACCTGTTGTAAGGTTGCAAAACCACGCATCACGTACCGACGGAGCGGGAGACAAGTGGTACACTTTCAAACCCGAGCCAAACCCCTACGGTGATTCATACAACCCCTCATGGAAAAATCACCCAAACCTTAGGTGGAAACAAAACCAAAACGCACAACAAACCAATTCTTCCAACCCACCTAATCGTTTCCAATCAAGCGGTTCCAACTCGAACCATACTTTCAATAACAATCCTTCCAACAATTATGGTAGTACCAATAATCTTGAAGGATTGATGTCTCAATTTATGGCATATCAAGAAGCTCGGATAGCTAGATTCGAATCCGAATTCAATCAACAACAAACGGAGATGACCAATAAAATTGACAACTTATTGAAAGCCCTCAATAACCAAGTGCTATCACCTCCACATAAGGACGCTAGGAACACAAATAGCGGACCCTAAGTAAAAGACCCCTCTTCATCCAAACATGTCCACTTCGTCAACATTGTCACTATCAAACCAATTGATAGAAATGAGGATAATAGTGAACCTGAGGATGAGGTTAAGAAAGTCGAGGTTGATAAAGGAGTTAGGAAAAGTGAGATTGAAGAAGTAGATGATGATGTGGACTACTTCAATAGGCTACCCACTAAGGAAGAGCGCGCCTATCATACAGACTTATTCGATGACCCCGAGACACCATACTTCCTAGGTAGACCAATTATAAAAATAGGCGACCCTTCTAATCTCAACATACCATGCAACATCGGACATTTGCATGTGTGGAAAGCTTACATCGACCTTAGATCACCCATAAATATCATGACTAGAGCCCACTACAACTTGATAATGAAAAATCAACTTGGGTATAGGATGTTCCCTGACAAGGGTTGGATGAGTAACTTCACGGGAAGAGTTAAGGGATTACCGGTTTATGTAGGAAACTTCACCTATGTCACCGACTTTGTAATTGTAGAAGACATTCGCCCAATAGTCGATGCATCCTTAACTCAAGTAGTTTTTGGAAAACCATTTGTTGAGGTCTCTAGAATGACTTATGAACCTTCCTTAGGGATAGTTAGATTTAAGGATGATACCGATGAGGTAAACTACCAAATGCCATATAAGATAGAACAATTCCAACACTTGTCAAATGTTGAGAAGGAGCTTAAGCAAGCGGTCTACTATAGGAATGATGAGGATAGAAATAAAGGAGTAGACTATGTTATGGGAAGGATATCCGGTTTCTACAAGGATTGTTTGAAATTAGGACCGGAGTATAAAACCAGAAATGAGAATGGCCTAGGAACCGTGACCAATGATGGAGTCACGTAATGTACGGTGACTTTGAGTCTAGCTACAAGACTCGTTAATAAAGAAAAGCGCTTCTTGGGAGGCAACCCAAGCTTTATTTGCTTTGTGTGTTTATTTATTTGTTTGATTTTATTTGTTTCCGTATGTGTGTTTAATTTTTATTATTATTGATTCATGTTCAAAACTAAATTGTGAAAATGCTTTATTTTGTTTTTAACTTCGTCTTAACTACATATAAAGGTATTTTGCAAAAGTTAAGTGTAAGGGAAATCTAAATCGGTTTATTAGAACAAATGAACATGAATCGTAATAATAGTAAATTAACATACATATTAGTATTTGTTTGAGTCAAATGCTTGTATCGAGTCATAATGATGTTTTGCAGGAATTCCAGGAAGTAAGGTATAGGTTTTTCCAAAATTTTTCCGGAAACTTAACATGAGAATTCTGTCAGATTATTTTTGACGGCGTCAGGCGTTACAACCTGACGGCGTCAGGTTTTAATTTTCTGAAAATTTTGAAAGTTTTGTTTTCATAAAAAGTTTTTATTAAATCTCTAACTTATAATCTCCAGGAATCTGCAAAATTATCATTCCACAAGCATTATATCCTTATATAGAGTTTATCACGCCGATGTTATGCAGGTTTTCGTGTTTGTTTTCTCAGGTTTAACAGGTTATTTTGGACAAGGAAATGTTTGTTGGATCAAGCTTTTGGCGATGCATTAGTCGTAAAGCTTCTACATTCTTTTGGAAGAAGATCTAACCGTGTTACCACATTATCCACCGAGCGAATCAGGGGAGTATTTGATTTCATTCTTTTACCTTATTACTTCTACATCTTGTTATTTGAACATTGGGGACAATGTTCATCTTAAGTGTAAGGGGGGTAAAAGTACGATACTTTAGAGAATGCAATTGCGCTTGATTTTTGTTTGTTTAATAGTAGATGTGTAATAAAACTGAGAGAAACACTTGTTAGGGCAATTTTAGTGCCAAATTTAAATTTTTTTACAACATTTAGGAGTGAAACTTTGATCTTAATGAGCGTCTCATGGATAGGAGTTATATGACTAGCATAAAAACCGTACCACTAAAAAATTTTCCACCCCCAAATATGTGAGGTTCGCCCCTAGAATTGGTAGGAAAAGCATTTATGCTATGATGTGTGTACCGGTAGCACTTAGATTCTAGAACTTGCGTTAGGACCATTCCGAGGCCACAAGTGAGACTACATTCGTGTAGTTAGATTTACTACATGATAAGAGGCATTAGGATTAACCCATTGTTTTACACATGTGTTTTTGTTATAATTACTTTGGCTACATTGGTCAAGTAATTCTCCCACACCCTTTGCGTTGTACTCATTTTTAGTACACGATACCCCTAGTACACCCCTCAGAGCCTATCTTTTCGTTTCGACCTTTAAGCATTTTACTTAAAGGAAGAATTTGTTACACCCCACTTAAATGTACACCCAAATCGCCTTAGCCTACCTTGTATGCACTCATTTTTAGTGCATTATTGTGACAACATTTGTTTAAACCCAAGTTAATTATCTAATTGATTACATGGTTGCTAAGTCGAGTCATATCCTTGTACATATTGTTTTGGGATGATTGGGACTCATGGGTAAAGTACTAGTGTAATGGAGTAATGGGGAAGAACATAATTTATTACCCCCATATGTGCTAAATATTTTAAAAAGTACTCCAAGTTTTTCGATTATCTTAATTCGAGTCATTAGAATAGTTATTTGAAAAGTTATGTAAAAGTTCAAGTGTAAGGGGAATGCAACGCCCCTATGATGTATTATTTTGGATGGTAGGGCAAGAGTGTATGAAAAAAAAAAATAAAAAAATAAAAAAAAAAAATAAAAAAAAAAAAATTGAAAAAAAAAATCAAGAAAAATACAAAAAAAAAATGAGAAAAAGAAAAGTCGAAAAAACATACGGACTACCATCCCGTTTCATGTTATGTTTATTTTATGTTTTTGTTATTTTGTTTTTAGCTTAAGATTGAGTCGAGTCTTGGCTTAGCAACATTGTATAGTACATGTAATTAATCAAGATCTTTAACTCGCCACCAGTAAAATATCCCTTATCCAACAAAACCGTGTTTATCATATCCCTACACCTCATGTTATAACCCATGTAAAAGCCCTCTTTGATAGTTTATCTTAGGTGCTTACGCCTAGTGGAGAAGGTTTTCGATCCTTGCCCAAGCCTATGGTAATCTATTTGCTATGAAAGGTAGTGAGAGATATTATCCGTTTTCATTTATGAGATTTATTTTGATGACACTTGAGAGATGTGAGTATCTAAACACTACTTGTGAGGTGCTAGTTTGTAATCTCCGTGCTTATTATGATTAAAGTGGAACGACTATTTGTTGTAATTACTTTTATATTAGTGTTAAATGACCCCTAACTTGTATTTTGATTAGAATAAAAGCGCATTTGCTTGAGGACAAGCAAATCTCAAGTGTAAGGGTATTTGATGAAGCGAAAAGTGTACCGCTTTTAGGGGGTCATTTAAGCCCTAAATCGTATTTATTTGATCAAATATTGCCCTAAATCGTTCCTTTTGTCATTTTATGTACTTTGGAGAAGAAATCTGGAAAAGGAAGCATTTTGGACGTTTTTGGAGTATAAAAGTGAAGAAAACGACAAAGTCTCAAAATCGGCTGAAAAGTACCTTTGACGGCGTCAGGGATTGGCCCAGACGGCGTCACGGCTTGGCAAAAAAGATGGATATGAAAATTACTCATGATAAGCCAGAGAATTTTGCATGAAAAATCTGACGGCGTCACCCTTTGAAGTGATCAAGGTCGTCACGGTTTAAGCTAAAGAGGGACGGCGTCAAGCTCATTTCTGACGACGTCAAGCTTTGATAAGCCAGAGCGGATTTTGGAGGTCTAAAGAGGGACGGCGTCAGGAAGGCCATCCGGGAACCCTAAAAGCGGCGAGGTGACGGCGTCAGGATCTATAACGTGACGCCGTCAGCCTTTAAACTCTATATATAGTTTTGCAATTTTTTGTCATTAGTGTGGAACTTATTGTGTGTAACTTTGGAGGAGAAACCCTAAGACGAATTTCTGCCATTTTTAAGGGTTTTCATACCCTTGGATCTCCCATGTTTAATTGAAGATAAGTGATTATTTAATCATTCAATATGTCTATGTGTTGTTTGATTACATCTTGTTCTTGTCTTTTGATTAACATGCTAGGCTAGATTCATCTTGTGTTTGCTTAGATCTAATGAAACCTAGCTATTGATTATTGGTTATTAGTGTGTTATTAATTGTATTGGATGATTGTTCATCGATGTTAGGCTTAAGAAAACTGGCTAACTTCCTATTCAGTAACTTGCTTGAACGTCTTACGAAACATGAACCAATGCGTACTAAGGTTTTTATGGTTGTATTTAATGCATGAGCGAATTCTAGTGATCCCATGTTAGGAGCTTCCTAGCCGGCTCGACATAGGAGTGAAGTAGGAGCTTGTAGAGTTGGGGAAGTACGTACGCCACCCCACGATTGGTATTAAGGAATACACCCGTCATCCACGCGATTAATACACACTAATCAACCGGTAAAAGATAGTTAGGGAGTAAGGAAATCTAAGTAAACACATTTCTCTCCACATAAGTTTCACGACCTTTTCATTTTCAGTTATTTTATTTTATTTGCATTCGTAGTAACTTGGGTTAGTTGACTAGCAACTAATTCCGCCCACTCCTTCAAACCCGAGATTTTACTTGCTTTCATAAAAAAATATAAAAATACAAAAAATAATCTTCCTTCACCCTTAGACCTAATTAGAGTAGTTTTTCATACCTAACGAACACTATTCCCTGTGGAGAACGATCAATCCCCCGTACTTACAACTACATTATACTAAATCGGTCAGGTACACTGCCTGGTGGGGTTGTAAGCCTCTTGAGATCCCTCGAGAGGTAAAACCTGTTGTAAGGTTGCAAAACCACGCATCATGTCCCCCGGTGGGTCCATTGTGGCAAGCCTTAAGAATATCAACGGCTTCTTGGCCGTGAACACACCGCCGGATGACTTGATCCGCACAAACTTTAAACAAGTAGGGGTCGTCCCAAAAGTAATGCTTAACATCTTTGAAGAATTTCTTCTTTTGTTGGGACGACATCCCTTTCACAACAAAATTCCCCGCATGGTAATTTGCAAAGTCGGCAAACCATGGGGTACTAGGATCATCCTTTAATGAAACCATCCCAAGTGTCTCGAGAGGAAATGTTTCAGTAATTTCCTTTTTCTCGAGAACACCTTGATGAGGGTTCTCTAATCTGGACAAATGATCGGCGGCGAGATTCTCTGCTCCTTTTTTATCACGAATTATAACATCAAATTCTTGGAGCAGGAGAACCCACCGAAGCAATCTCGGCTTAGCATCTTGCTTAGCAAGGAGATACTTTAGAGCCGAATGATCCGTATACACTATGGTCTTTGATAAGACAAGATATGGTCTAAATTTCTCAAAAGCATAGACAACAGCCAACAACTCTTTCTCAGTAGTGGTGTAATGAGATTGAGCATCGGTCATCGTCTTGCTAGCATAGTGTATCGGCTGAAAGTACTTAGATTTCCGTTGCCCCAGGACTGCCCCAATAGCATAATCACTCGCATCGCACATGAGCTCGAATGGCAAGTCCCAATCGGGGGCAACTAAGATCGGTGCTTCAGTTAGCTTCTTTTTAAGAATTCCGAATGCTTCAATGCATTCGGGAGAGAAGAAGAATGGAGCATCTTTTTCAAGAAGATGGGTCAGAGGCCGGGCGATTTTTGAAAAATCTTGAATAAACCGATGGTAGAAACCGGCATGACCAAGGAAACTTCGAATTCCTTTGACGGTGGTGGGATGAGGTAGCTTAGCGATAACATCGACTTTAGCTTGATCTACCTCAATCCCGGCACTGGAAATCTTATGGCCGAGGAAAATGCCCTCTTTGACCATGAAGTGGCACTTCTCCCAATTTAGAACAAGATTGGTGTTTTCACACCGTTTTAACATTTTGTCTAAATGGGAGAGGCATGATGAGAAAGAATTCCTATAAACCAAAAAATCATCCATAAACACTTCCATTGTTTTCTCGATCATGTCATGGAAAATGGCAATCATGCACCTTTGGAACGTGCCCGGAGCGTTGCATAAACCGAAAGGCATACGTCGGTAGGCAAACGTACCATAAGGGCAAGTGAATGTGGTCTTTTCCTGATCTTGTGGATCAATCGGGATTTGGAAATACCCGAAAAAGCCATCGAGAAAACAATAGAACTCATTTCCCGCTAAACGTTCAAGCATTTGATCCATAAAAGGAAGCGGAAAATGGTCTTTTTGGGTAGCATCATTGAGTTTTCGATAGTCAATGCACACTCTCCATCCAGTGACGAGACGTGTGGGAATCAACTCATTTTCTTCGTTTTCAATGACGGTCATACCCCCCTTTTTGGGAACACAATGGACGGGACTAACCCACGGGCTATCGGAGATAGGGTAAATCATTCCGGCATCAAGAAGTTTAAGAACTTCATTCTTGATAACCTCGTGAATTTTTGGATTTACCCTCCTTTGTTGTTGCACTGTGGGTTTAAAATCGTCCTCCATTAAGATCTTATGAGTACAGAAACGAGGGTCAATACCCTTTATATCAGAGAGCTGCCAAGCGATGGCACTCTTGTGCTTTTTGAGCACATCAAGAAGTTGGGTATTCTCCTCATCTTTAAGATCTTTAGAAATAATGACAGGAAATTTGTCGTTATCTTCTAAGAAAGCGTATTCCAGATGAGGAGGTAAATCCTTGAGATCGAGCTCCGGAGGATTAGACGGCTTAATCTCTTTGATTTCTTCATGTTTAAGTTCCTTCGGAGGGAGAGAAGGCGACGGATCTTCATTCAACAATTTTTCAAGCAAAAGAATATCTCCCTCCGGATCAAGATAAGAATCATCAACTTCCGGTGAAGTTGGTGTTTCAATAGCAAGAAAGTCCTCGACCTCTTCCAAGAAGAAATCACCTCCCTCAAACGGGGTGAGAGAAGGGGAATAGTCGGAAAGAATAGGTTGAGAAGAAGGAGTGGGATCACCACTCGAAGAATTATTGGAGAATCCAAGAACTTCTTGAGAATACTCCTCCGAGGCAATGTCAATAAAGTCAATTCGATTAACTGAATTAGAGTCGTGGTTGGAGGAGTATTTGAAAGTTCGATCAAGATTAAAGGTCACAGCCTCATTATCAACCCGAAGTGTTATTTCTTCGCCATAAACATCAATCAAAGCACGCCCGGTCCTTAAAAAGGATCTCCCGAGAATGAGAGGTACTCAGGGATCGCATTCGAAATCCACAACTACAAAATCGGCGGGGAAATGAAACTTTCCTACTTTGACAAAAACGTCTTCAGCAACGCCTTTAGGAATAGTAACAGTGCGGTCCGCCAATTCAAGAGTCATCCTTGTGGGAGTAAGTTCCGGGAGTGAAAGCTTTTTCCAAACGGAAAGAGGCATTAAATTGATGCTAGCACCGAGATCGGCCAAGGCGTAGCATTCAACCATTCCCGGGAAATCACATGGGATAAGAAATTTACCAGGGTCTCCTAATTTTTCTGGAAGTTTCTTAAGGAGTACAGCTGAGCAATTCTCATTTAAAGGGGTTTTTGTCAATTCAAACAATTTCTCCTTGTTGCTTAAAAGACTCTTGAATTGAGAAGCGAATTTCGGCATATACAGCAAGGCATCAGCAAAACTAATATCGAAGTGTAATTTCTGGAAAATTTCCAGAAATTTCATCATTTGGGTGTTAGTTTTCTCATGGAGCCTTTGATTATTAAGCCTTGAAGGATATGGAATTGAAGGCTTAGGATTTGTCTTCGGAACTTCAGGTTTCGGAATTGGAGTTGGTGGGATTGGAGGTGGGACTGGTGCTGTAGCTTGTGGGCTAGCAGTTTGTTCCTTGTCCTTAGTTACCTCAGTCTCTTGTTCCATTTCCCTCACCGGAGAGGGAGTAGGAATCGGGGGTCCATCAACTTTCTTACCACTTCTTGTGGTGATCGCCTTCACATCGCCCCTCGGGTTAGCGATCGTGTTGCTAGGAAGAGTTCCTGAGCCCGAGGGTCGATCATTTAAAGATTTCTTGATCTCAGCCATTTGGTTAACCATCAACCGATTGATTTCTTCTTGGGATTTCATGAATTGCTTAAATTCATCCGAGGACGTCTGATTTTGGTTAAAACCTTGGTTTTGATTGAAATTTTGCCCTCGGTTTTGAACATTCCCCTGATTTTGACCTCGGTTTTGATTTCCTTGGTTTTGGTTGAAATTCCCTTGGTTTTGAAAACCTTGGTGACTACCTTGATTTTGGAAACCTTGGTTTATCCGACTTTGATTTTGGTTAAATGGGGCATTTCGGTTTTGCCCATTTTGATTTTGAGGATTGAAACCAGGTGGTCCAATAAAATTGTTAGAACGGTAGCTGAGAAGATTACGGTCTCCTTGGGGTTGGTAACCGTTACCTCCCTGATTATAGGATCCCGAAGCAGCATAAACGCTCTCTTGAGTGTTGCCACTGGTGGCTGGGCACTCCGAATATGGGTGAGGACCACCACATGTTTCACAACTTTGATTAACAACATTTACTTGATGATTGTTGTTGTTCGGTATCTGAGACTGATGTATTCTCAAGACAGCAGTGGATAAATCATCCATCCTTTTTGTGAGTGAAGCCATCTCGGAGGTAGAAGAAGAAGAAGTAGTGGTGGATTTGGCTGACTCATTCCTCTCGGCAGAGGAATCCCAATGATTATGATGGGTGGACATGTTCTCGATTAGATCATAGCATTCTTGTGGTCGTTTTTTCATAAAAGTACCACCGGCTGCAGCATTAATCGTGTCACGGTGTCTCAATGTTAAACCATTATAGAATGTGTCTATTATGGTGACTAACAACATGTTATGGTTTGGACACCGATCAATCGAAAGCTTATAGCGTTCCCATGCCTCAAATAATGATTCATCGGGAAGTTGACGGAAGTTGCTTATGTCATTTCTCAACTTCGTCACCATCGATGGTGGAAAATATTTTGCCAAGAATTTTGAAGTCATTTCATCGAAACTATGAATTGAATTCTTGGGAAGACGATCAAACCATGCGGTGGCATGATGCGTCAAAGAATAAGGGAAGAGATATAGATGAAGGGCGTCATCGGTGACCCCATTTTGTTTCATGCTCTGGGTGACGGTAAGGAATTTATCAATATGCTTGTTTGCATCTTCACCCGGCAATCCGTGAAATTGGCAAGAAGTTTGGACTTGTTGGATCATGTGATGTTTAAGTCCAAAATCTGCGGCTTGGATATTAACGGGGGCAATCGGGCCACCCCGTCCGTCCATAGTCGGTTGGCACAACTCCTCCATCGTTCGGAGATCGGGAGCTGCCTCATCATTGTTTGTATCAGTATCCATCTCTTCTTCGTCTTGAAAATCAAGACGTCGACCTCGACGGATAATTCTTTCGGGATTTGAAACTGGAGAAATAAGATCGGGTGTAGAAGAACGGGTGTTCATACACCACAAAGAAACAAAAATTTAAAAAGAAAACAAAATTTGAAAATGAAAATATTTTTTGGATTTTTATTTTAATGGAAGATTACACAAATTTTTTTTTTTTTTTTGGGATCGATTCGTCAATCGAAGTTCGTTTCTCTCAAAACTACTCGCAGAGTGGCGGAGAAGCAAAGGTTCGCTCGAAAGCTGATTAAAAACCCGCCTCTTTCGGTTTGTCAATTTAATGCCAAACCGTCCTTAAACCACTTGTATAGGTTGTAATTTCAAGATAATCCGAAAATGATAAACTTATGACTTGTTTTGCTGAATATTATTATGGTATTGTAAACACTTTAGGAAAAGTGTTAATGGTGTTTTTTAATTTTTATGATTTTTTGGTTTTTTTGAAAATATTCACAAAGATACTGAAAACTTCACAAGGAAGGGTTTTCAAAACACGAATCGCGAAATTAAAAATTCGCTTCAGCCTTCCCCGGCAGCGGCGCCAAAATTTGATTCGTTAAAATCAACACGTATTTTTCTCCAAGGATTTATAAAGGAAATATGTAAACCCGAGTCGTTTTCCCCAACGAATGATGAATGGAATTCGTGAAATCGGGATCGTGAAACGTGTAGTGAATGGATATAAAAGAGATTCTTGGATTTATGAACTAAAATGATAGAAATATTACTGGAAACAATTAATATACCTAAGGCAAAGATGAATATAAAACACTTAAGGCCAAAAACGTAAAGAAAATCTAATAACGCGTTTAATAACGGGAAAACGCGAACCTAAAACGTAAAATCTTAGAAATATTAATTCTACGGGTACAAATCTATTTTTCCTAAGTTCTAATTAATAAAAGAAAATTTTAGAAAAAAGAATTATAATTTTTTGACTTTTATATTTTTTATTATGAATTAAAAACTAAATTAACCTAATTAAATGATTAAAAATACTAAACCTATTTAGAAAAATCTGAAACTTGTTCTAAAAATACTTTATGCTAAAACAGAGCTAAGAAAAATAGGGACAAGGTCTCAGCTTATTCTAATAAGCTGTAAATAAGCTAATAAGCTCAAATAGCTTAAACTGAAAACTGGGTTAAATATTAAAGGGTGTAGAGTCTAACTGAAAAAGACCCAAGGGCAAATGGTAAGTGTGTTGTGTGGTGAGCTGGGTGGCCAGGGTTCGAATACCAGCAATGCTATTTTTTTAAAACTATTTTTTTTTTTTACTTTTTCTTTTTACAACTTATAAATAAGCTTAATAACTAATGACTTTTGAAAAGAAATATTTTTTTTAAAACTCCCAAATAAGTTGGAAAATAGCTAAATGACCAGAACAATAGACAAAAATGGACATAAGCTAAAAATTCTAAAATAGAAGGACTAATAATCTATGGGATCTTAAAATAAGCTGAATTAAGTTAGGATAAATGCTGAACTAACAAAATTAAGCAGAAAAGGAGGAAGTTTAAATAGCAAATAAGCACTGAGATCAACACAATAAGCTAAAAGACCACTGATGGAACAGTGGTGCAGGGCAAATTTGTAACTTTTCAAGCTGCTGAAAAGCTTTTAAAAGCTAATATTAAAAATCAAAGAAAAATGGTAAAAGCTAGACTAGCAACCTAACTAACTCTGTGCCAAAATACAGCTTATATGGGCTTAAACTAAGCAAATGAAAAATTAATGAAAAAGGTGAAAAACCCCAAAGGCTGCTGATGGAGTCTGATGAACAGTTGGGTATATGGACCTTAAAACCTTCAATTCTTGGTGAGATAACACCAAATCTTGAATGCTTACTGGGAACACTGATATGAACCTAATTTTGCCAAAAATAATGACCACACAAGCTTAAGCTTATTAGAAGCCTATATGATCAGATCAGGTCCTATGTTTGAGATTATCCACTCAAAACCTCAAAAGGGCTCAAAACATCTTAACACCTATTGAAATGAGCTTATCTAGCTTCAAATAAGCCCAAGCAAATCTAACCTATTGGTCAATGAACAGTAACCAAGAGTTTTGACACAAAATGAGCCTGTGCCAAACACCCTTTTAACCAACTGTTGTGATGATTTAAAATGATTTAGGCTATAATGGCTTATCCAACTGGACCACTAATGAGTATCTAGCTTATTTAGTACCTAATGAATAACTTTTAAGATTTAAATAAGCACTATTAAGCTAAAAGCTAAGTTTGACTGTTTTGGCTTTTTTTTGGACTTTTTGAGAGCAAAATGAACAAAGTGAGTTTAAACTACTAACTACTAACATATAACCACAGAGAGGATCTAATATGCTATAACTACTTAGATAAGCACTAAATTCAAAGGAAATAAGCAGATGAACAGTATAAGCTATAAATAACTTGAATAATGAAGCTTACAGATGATTTTTTTGCTCAAACTCAGGACTGAACCAATGATCACCCAACAAGCCTAGCTTGTCAATATCAACCCAGAACCTCAGGAACTTATCCAGACCAGCTTATTTCCACAGAACAGCTTATCTTGACCACCATTGACTTTCATTGACTTTTTTTTTGACTTTTTTGAATTAATATGTTTTTAATCTAATATAAGCTTATAAAAAGTTACAATAAGCTTATATGAATGATATTGAAGCTAAAAACAGTGTAACAGTTACTAATTCCTTAATTCGAATTATTGAGAAAACTTAAATTTCAATTAATGCTGATAATTAATACAAGGCTGCTTAATATTAGAACAAATAGACTAAAAATGACTTGAATTGATAACTGATCACTTGAAAATTACAATTCCTATTTTACTACCATTAATACTATTACTACTCATTAACTAGATGCCCCATTGGCTTATAGTTGATTGTCTATTTATACTAAAAAGATCTGGGAACTTCTTGTCTTCATCTCTGATCACTCCTGAACCCTTGGATTGGTGTGAATCAATCTCAGCCCTTGAAACCCATTTTGGCGCCAAAATGGAGATAGTGGAAAAACCACTATCTCTGATAACTTGTGATGGGAACGAAGCATTAAATGCTTTTGGATTGTTAGGTGGCGTTTAGTAGGATGAGGGGTGAGGTGATGGGTGGTTTTGCAGAGAAAATGGTGGGTGAGGGTGGTATGGTTTGGCGGCAAGTGGGAAGGAAGAAAGGTTTGACTGGGGTCAAACCTGGGTTTTTAACTAAAAAGAATGTGGGTCGGGTTGTAGGGTTGGGCTTGGGTTTATTTTATTTTTGGTGGGCTGGGTTTAGTGAATGGACTGGAAATGGGTTATGGTTTAGTGAGTTAGGATTTAGAATTAGATTTAGTTTTAATCTTAGGGACTAAATTTGCCAAATCTGAAAATCCAGGGACTAAGGCCGCCAAATATAAAAATTATTTCCAAGGACCATTTGTGTCATTTTGGTATTTTTGGGGGTTGACTTTGACTTTTGTCTTCACTTGGTCAAATGTATAATTGTTGTCGAGTCGATCCAAAAATTGCTCGTTTTCGCTCCGTTTTCAATCCTTTGTACCTGAAATACATAAAAACATAAACCAAGGATATTTGCAGTATAATTTGGGTGTTTTTGGTCATTTTTGTATCTTTAATGGGTGTAAAATGATGAGTATTTACACACTCATTAGATACCTTAATTGTTATCTCTTCATCAAGTAAGTGACTTTCCCCAAATGTAGAAATTAGGGTTCTTGAAGTGGGATTTGAGTATTGTGGATAAATGTCGTAAATTGATGATTTTCCTAGTTAATTAGTTGCTAATTAAAGTTAATTTTGGAATAGGAAGCATTGTAGAAGCCTAAATCAAGCCAAGTAGGAAGGTAGTAGGAATCAAGGTAAGTGTATGAGTATAACTTGTTAATGTTATGATGTTAATGCTATGATTATGTTAATGTGATTTGTTATGGAGCTTGTGAATGTATGATAGCTTGGATCCAATGCTAGATGTGTTAATGTTATATAATTACTTGCTTGGTCAAGGTGAGTAATAATCCCATTTTATGCTCCTTATTAATGTTATGATTGGTGTTAATCACCAATTTTATGTAAATGTGATGTTGGTTATATCTTGTATACTTACTAAGCGTTTTCGCTTACTGTTTAGATGATGATGGTTTTGTAGGTCCTAGCGGAGGAAGCAAGGGTAAGGATCTTGCCTAGCTTGTAGTCATGGAACGAAGCGTAGCGTAGTTAGAAGGTAGATTAGAAGACCATAACTCTTGGACCAAGTGTTTTGAAGTTGGAAGCCCGAAGTGTCCTTTTGTGCTTTGGTATATTTTAACTTGTGTGGTCGTTTTGTTATCTTGTGGTCTTGTCGTCATTTAAGGTCTTTTGTGCAAGTATAAGTCATGGGTCAAATGTGTATAAATGTCATGAAGTTGTCAAGAATGTTCAAGTAGTACTTGTATGGTTATCGTGCTAGTTAAGGGGTGTTTGGTACATGTATGTTTCCACCCATTTTGATAACTAAACGGGTCATGTAACCATGAAACAAGTTTGAAATGATAAGTTAATGTAGTTGGTCAAGTTTGAGGTAAAACGGAAGTCGTATGAGTTGTTTGTAGTGAAAATGGGTCAAAACGGGTTATTTGCATAACCCGTCTAATTTGTAAAGTACCCTTTCGGGGAGTCGTTCGGTAAATGTTTTTGTATGAAAATGAGCCCATTGATATACTAAGTAAATCTGGAAAGTTTGGTTAGATAACGAGTTCGGGAGGTCGGGTTTCCAAGCGCGGAACTTGAAAAATGTTCCGAGAGATCAGCAGGGTCTGAACTGCCGAGGCTGGGTTCTCAGCCGGCGGTTCAGCCCAGTTTTGGGTCCCCAGCCGGCGGCTGGGAAATCTCAGCCGGCGGTTTGGGCGGATTTTCAGATTTTGGCGATTTTCAAAAATTCATATCTTTTAAACCGTAAGTCGTCACGGGTCGTGCCACCCGTCGTTTTGAAGGTAATTGAGTCTACTTTCATTTAAAAATCATCTCAAGGTCTGATTGTGTATATATTTTTGTCAGTTGTTGATGAAGCGAAAAGTGTACCGCTTTTAAGGGGTCATTTAAGCCCTAAATCGTATTTATTTGATCAAATATTGCCCTAAATCGTTCCTTTTGTCATTTTAGGTACTTTTGAGGAGAAATCTGGAAAAGGAGGCATTTTGGACGTTTTTGGAGCATAAAAGTGAAGAAAACGACAAAGTCTCAAAATTGTGCTGGAAATTACCTTTGACGGCGTCAGGATTTGTTCTGGACGGCGTCATGGCTTAGCAAAAGTGGTGGATGTGAAAATTACTCATGATAAGCCAGAGAAATTTGCATGGAATTCTGACGGCGTCACGCTTTAATGTGATCAAGGTCGTCACGGCTTAATTTAAAGAGGGACGACGTCACCCCTAAGTCTGACGGCGTCAAGCCTTGATAAGCCAGAACAGATTTTGGAGAGCTAAAGAGGGACGGCGTCAAGAAGGCCATCCGGGAACCCTAAAAGCGGCGAGGTGACGGCGTCACACTCCATAACGTGACGCCGTCAGATCTGAAAGTCTATATATAGTTTTGCAATTTTTTGTCATTGGTGTGGAACTTATTGGGGAACTTTGTATGTGAAAACCCTAAGACGATTTTAGCAGCTTTTTCAAGGCTTTTTGCCTTGAGATCTTCCATGTTACATTGAAGATAAGTTATCAATTAATCATTCAATATGTCTATGTGTTGTTTGATTCTATCTTGTTCTTGTCTTTTGTTTAACATGCTAGGCTAGATTTATCTTGTGTTTGCTTAGATCTAATGAAACCTAGCTATTGATTATTGGTTATTAGTGTGTTATTAGTTGTATTGGATGATTGTTCATCTATGTTAGGCTTAAGAAAACTGGCTAACTTCCTATTCGGTAACTTGCTTGAACGTCTTAAGAAACATGAACCAATGCGTACTAAAGGTTTTTATGGTTGTATTTAATGCACAAGCGAATTCTAGTGATCCCATGTTAGGAGCTTCCTAGCCGGCTCGACATAGGAGTGAAGTAGGAGCTTGTAGAGTTGGGGAAGTACGTACGCCACCCCACGATTGGTATTAAGGAATACACCCGTCATCCACGCAATTAATACACACTAATCAACCGGTAAAAGATAATTAGGGAGTAAGGAAATCTAAGTAAACACATTTCTCTACACATAAGTTTCACCACTTTTTCATTTTCTGTTATTTTATTTTATTTGCATTCGTAGTAACTTGGGTTAGTTGACTAGCAACTAATTCCGCCCACTATTTCAAACCCGAGATTTTACTTGCTTTCATAAAAAATTATAAAAACATAAAAAGAATCTTCTCTCACCCTTAGACCTATTAGAGTAGTTTTTCATACCTAACGAACACTATTCCCTGTGGAGAACGATCAATCCCCCGTACTTACCACTACACTATACTACATCGGTCAGGTACACTGCCTGGTGGGGTTGTAAGCCTCTTGAGATCCCTCGAGAGGTAAAACCTGTTGTAAGGTTGCAAAACCACGCATCAAGTTTTTGGCGCCGCTGCCGGGGAATAGTTATTGTTTAGGTTGAATTTTTATTTTTTATTAGGTCTACTCACTAGATTCCTTTCTAGTGAGATTTTTATTTTCTTTTTATTAGATTTCTTTAGTCTATCTTTTTCTTTGTGCCCTTTGTTTGTAAAACCATTTTCATTTGTCACCATGGCGGATGAAATTCCATTTAGATCATTAACAATAGAGGAACAATTACTTTACACGGATATATTTGCTTCTTGTTGTTCCAATGAATTTTTAAGTGATCTTAGATATATACAAGAGGAGATGGGTATAAAGTTTGATAGGTTTGATGAATTATGTGCATGTGTGGCTTCTATTAAACAATCATTGTTAGGATCAACTCCTTTTAATAAGACCCTTTGGAAAAAATTTGAGGAAAGCCTCCTAACCGTGAACCATAAGTTTAATGAATTAATGGGTTCGTATACATCACAACTTGAGGAA
The DNA here is from genome assembly GCA_021014915.2 of Artemisia tridentata subsp. tridentata. Classification (NCBI taxonomy): domain Eukaryota; kingdom Viridiplantae; phylum Streptophyta; class Magnoliopsida; order Asterales; family Asteraceae; genus Artemisia; species Artemisia tridentata. The sequence goes on along the minus strand of CP139504.1, from coordinate 5,834,679 downwards.
ACAATTGAGGAGGATTTAGCCGAACATGAGCATATTGAGCAAAAAGACCTAGGTTTTATGATCAATGACTTTGAATCTCAAGGAACACATGATGAATCCTTTAGGCAAATTGAACATAGTAATCATGTTATCGGGGAAGATTCTTATGAATCGGACTTAGAACTTGAAATGGCTAGAGAAGGATTTGAGATACTTAGGAACATGTTTGGGTTAGATTCTACTAAAACACATGATGTGGATATAATTGATATAGAGACAAGGAAGGATGAGGTAAATAACACAAACCTACCAAGTACCCCACAAGTCCTACCATCATTTGAGGCACACACACCACCCGTGACTTACACGGAAGAAGTAGAGGAGACTATAGGAACCCCAATAGAGGTAGAGCCCTTGGACCAAACACAACTAGAAGAAATAGGTTTGAATGCTTTTAGTGATCACGACCTTACTCTTAGTTCTAGGGAATTTCCTAGTTTTAATGAACCGGAGCCTCAACCAAAACCGTTACCTAATCTTCCATCCTTTGATGTGAATTTAGGAATTGAAAAAGGTCCCGATCCACCCATCAAACCATATAGTCCGGGTAGTGTTACGCTGAAGGTATTAGACTCTAAGCCTTGCAGAGAGGAAGCTAACATAGGAGTGAACCATGACCTTACATACTTACATCACCCATTTATGATTGATCACAAGAAACATTATGGGTTTAAACCGGGTTTATTAGGTCAAAGTGGATTCTTAACTTGGAGTCTCTCGAAGTTGATAGAAGATGATCCCTTTCTAGGAGAAAGTCTTAATCCGCCCACTAACCCAATTGAATTAGGTAAGGTTATGATGATAGGATCCCGCACCTTTGAGCATATAATTCACCCGTCACTCTTTCCTCACGTGGCATATTTCCACCCTAAGGGTGTGTATCGCTACTTTCACCCACACTTAATCCTAAGTGTAGGGAAAACCTCCCCTATTTCCGTTAAATAAGGGTAGAGTCAGGCTCGTGACTCGAACAAAAACAAGCGCTTCTTGGGAGGCAACCCAAGCTTTATTTGCTTTGTGTGTTTATTTATTTGTTTGTTTGATTTTATTTGCTTCCGTATGTATGTTTAATTTTTATTATTATTGATTCATGTTCGAAACTAAATTGTGAAAATACTTTATCTTGTTTTTAACTTCGTCTTAACTACATATAAAGGTATTTTGCAAAAGATAAGTGTAAGGGAAATCCAAATCGGTTTATTAGAACAAATGAACATGAATCATAACAATAATAAAGTAACATACATATTAGTAATTGTTTGAGTCAAATGCTTGTATCGAGTCATAATGATATTTTGCAGGAATTCCAGGAAGTAAGGTATAGGTTTTTCCAGAAATTTTCTGAAAACTTAACATGAGAATTCTGTCAGATCATTTCTGACGGCGTCAGGCATTACAACCTGACGGCGTCAGGTTTTAATTTTCTGAAATTTTTGAAAGTTTTGTTTTTCCTCCGGAATCATAAAAAGTTTTTATTAAATCTCTAACTTATAAACTCCAGGAATCTGCAAAATAATCATTCCACAAGCATTATATCCATATATAAATTTATCCCGCCGATGTTATGCAGGTTTTCGTGTTTGTTTTCTCAGGTTTAACAGGTTATTTTGGACAAGGAAATGTATGTGGAATCTAGCTTTTGACGATGCATTAGTCTTGGAGCTTTTACATTCTCTTGGAAGAAGATTTAACCATGTTACTTCATTATCCACCGAGCGAATCAGGGGAGTATTTGATTTCATTCTTTTACCTTATTTACTTTTACATCTTGTTATTTGAACATTGGGGACAATGTTCATCTTAAGTGTAAGGGGGGGGGGGGGTAAAAGTACGATACTTTAGAGAATGCAATTGCACTTGATTTTTGTTTGTTTAATGGTAGATGTGTAATAAAACTGAGAGAAATACCTGTTAGGGCAATTTTAGTGCCAAATTTAAAATTTTTTACAACATTTAGGAGTGAAACTTTGATCTTAATGAGCGTCTCATGGATAGGAATTATATGACTAGCACAAATACCGTACCACTAAAAAATTTTTCCACCCCCAAATATGTGAGGTTCGCCCCTAGAATTGGTAGGAAAAGCATTTATGCTATGATGTGTATACCGGTAGCACTTAGATTCTAGAACTTGCGTTAGGACCATTCCGAGGCCACAAGTGAGACTACATTCGTGTAGTTAGATTTACTACATGATAAGAGGCATTAGGATTAACCCATTGTTTTACACCTGTGTTTTTGTTATAATTACTTTGGCTACATTGGTCAAGTAATTCTCCCACACCCTTTGCGTTGTACTCATTTTTAGTACACGATACCCTAGTACACCCCTCAGAGCCTATCTTTTCGTTTCGACCTTTAAGCATTTTACTTAAAGGAAGAATTTGTTACACCCTACTTAAATGTACACCCAAATCGCCTTAGCCTACCTTGTATGCACTCATTTTTAGTGCATTATTGTTACAACATTTGTTTAAACCCAAGTTAATTATCTAATTGATTACATGGTTGCTAAGTCGAGTCATATCCTTGTACATATTGTTTTGGGACGATTGGGACTCATGGGTGAAGTACTAGTGTAATGGAGTAATGGGGAAGAACATCATTTATTACCCCCATATGTGCTAAATATTTTAAAAGTACTCCAAGTGTTTTAATTATCTTAATTCGAGTCATTAGAATAGTTATTTGTAAAGTTATGTAAAGGTTCAAGTGTAAGGAGAATGCAATGCCCCTATGATGTATTACTTTGGATGGTAGGACAAAAGTGTATGAAAAAAAAAAAAAAAAAAAAAAAAATCAAGAAAAATACAAAAAAATGAGAAAAAGAAAAGTAGAAAAAACATACGGACTACCATCCCGTTTCATTTTATGTTTATTTTATGTTTTTGTTATTTTGTTTTTAGCTTAAGATTGAGTCGAGTCTTGGCTTAGCAACATTGTATAGTACATGTAATTAATCAAGATCTTTAACTCGCCACAAGTAAAATATCCCTTATCCAACAAAACCGTGTTTTCCTTTTCCCTACACCTAACGTTATATAACCCATGTAAAAGCCCTCTTTGATAGTTTATCTTAGGTGCTTACGCCTAGTGGAGGAGGTTTTCGATCCTTTCCCAAGCCTATGGTAATCTATTTGCTATGACAGGTAGTGAGAGATATTATCCGTTTTCATTTATGAGATTTATTTTGATGACACTTGGGAGATGTGAGTATCTAAACACTACTTGTGAGGTGCTAGTTTGTAATCTCCGTGCTTATTATGATTAAAGTGGAACGAATATTTGTTGTAATTACTTTTATGATAGCATTAAATGACCCCTAACTTGTATTTTGATTAGAATAAAAGCGCATTTGCTTGAGGACAAGCAAATCTCAAGTGTAAGGGTATTTGATGAAGCGAAAAGTGTACCGCTTTTAGGGGGTCATTTAAGCCCTAAATCGTATTTATTTGATCAAATATTGCCCTAAATCGTTCCTTTTGTCATTTTAGGTACTTTTGAGGAGAAATCTGGAAAAGGAGGCATTTTGGACGTTTTTGGAGCATAAAAGTGAAGAAAACGACAAAGTCTCAAAATTGTGCTGGAAATTACCTTTGACGGCGTCAGGATTTGTTCTGGACGGGGTCATGGCTTGGCAAAAGTGGTGGATGTGAAAATTACTCATGATAAGCCAGAGAAATTTGCATGGAATTCTGACGGCGTCACGCTTTAATGTGATCAAGGTCGTCACGGCTTAATTTAAAGAGGGACGGCGTCACCCCTAAGTCTGACGGCGTCAAGCCTTGATAAGCCAGAACGGATTTTGGAGAGCTAAAGAGGGACGGCGTCAAGAAGGCCATCCGGGAACCTTAAAAGCGGCGAGGTGACGGCGTCACACTCCATAACGTGACGCCGTCAGATCTGAAAGTCTATATATAGTTTTGCAATTTTTTGTCATTGGTGTGGAACTTATTGGGGAACTTTGTATGTGAAAACCCTAAGACGATTTTAGCAGCTTTTTCAAGGCTTTTTGCCTTGAGATCTTCCATGTTACATTGAAGATAAGTTATCAATTAATCATTCAATATGTCTATGTGTTGTTTGATTCTATCTTGTTCTTGTCTTTTGTTTAACATGCTAGGCTAGATTTATCTTGTGTTTGCTTAGATCTAATGAAACCTAGCTATTGATTATTGGTTATTAGTGTGTTATTAGTTGTATTGGATGATTGTTCATCTATGTTAGGCTTAAGAAAACTGGCTAACTTCCTATTCGGTAACTTGCTTGAACGTCTTAAGAAACATGAACCAATGCGTACTAAAGGTTTTTATGGTTGTATTTAATGCACAAGCGAATTCTAGTGATCCCATGTTAGGAGCTTCCTAGCCGGCTCGACATAGGAGTGAAGTAAGAGCTTGTAGAGTTGGGGAAGTACGTACGCCACCCCACGATTGGTATTAAGGAATACACCCGTCATCCACGCAATTAATACACACTAATCAACCGGTAAAAGATAGTTAGGGAGTAAGGAAATCTAAGTAAACACATTTCTCTACACATAAGTTTCACCACTTTTTCATTTTCTGTTATTTTATTTTATTTGCATTCGTAGTAACTTGGGTTAGTTGACTAGCAACTAATTCCGCCCACTCTTTCAAACCCGAGATTTTACTTGCTTTCATAAAAAATTATAAAAACATAAAAAGAATCTTCTCTCACCCTTAGACTTATTAGAGTAGTTTTTCATACCTAACGAACACTATTCCCTGTGGAGAACGATCAATCCCCCGTACTTACCACTACACTATACTACATCGGTCAGGTACACTGCCTGGTGGGGTTGTAAGCCTCTTGAGATCCCTCGAGAGGTAAAACCTGTTGTAAGGTTGCAAAACCACGCATCAGTTGTCAAAAGAGTGACAGTATGTCCGTAAAAGTCGAGCGTTTCCGCACAAAAAGTTTTGATTTTTGGTCTAAGCGGGCACGGGGCGTTACACTTCACAACTCATCAAACAAGAACTGTCATGAAATCAAGTTAAATGTCAAGTTGTAAGAAAAGAACTCAACATTTTTTAAGGATTGGCTCAATTTTTGGATTACTTTCAAATAAACAACTAGTAGATGTCCAAAGAGAAGATTCAACTAAGAGGGATGTGCATTCCTGTTTCCTCCAAAATCAATAGTGCTTGTCCTAAGCATATCTCCTAATGTCAGATAGTATGCTCGCCCTGACCATCTGTCTAGAAATGGTAGGTCATACTCCACTTCAACTGTGTTCCTAATGCTTCCTATAGTGTCTACCAAAATCGCAATGTGGATTGTCTGTCACGATTCGATATAATATGTAAGGCGCTCCTCATGTATGCCGCTCTAATTGGATTTCTTATCTTTGAATACTACGGAGGCATTGATCAAACCAAAGGACTCATCCTGAAAACTCGAATTTCCTGCATGTCGTTCTCAACGCGGTTTTAGGGTTGTCAGTCTTGCGCACTCTCAACTAACGATATTCAGGTTCGAAATCTTTCTTCGAGAAGTATCGCGTATCATGAAATTTGTGTCGCTCCGGAAGTTAAGTTGATGCGTATCTCAATTCTTCAAGGAGGGGTAAATCCTGTTAGGTCTTTACGAAGTACTCCAGGGAAGTCTTAAGCACGCGAGGTATCTTTGGGTTTCTGCTCGCCCTACTAAGCGCACTGAAATAGGCGGTTTTATAGTAACTATCGAGTGATTAGGACTCATGAAATGCCTCGCCCATTCTTGAGCAAAATCATTTAAAAATTTTAAGCTAAGTAGCAACTTTAAACTTAATCTCACACCTCATCAAACAATAACTGACATGAAATTAAGTTAAAAGTTGTTAAAAAGCTTACTTTTTTTTTTTTTTTTTTGAAAAAGAAGAAGAAAAAGAAAATTTTACTTAAAGTTTGGGGTTACTCAAAAATGAACGGGTGGCATTTCAGCACTCAAAGATCTTACTACCAGGTGGTGAAGATTTGAACCATCTTATCGGCTTCTACCTTTTTGGTCATACACTATATCAATCTCATAAATAAGAGCTAGGACACAAGGCTTCGCCTTTAACAAAGGCATGAACTAAGTGGAAACAAATCTATAATCGACGTCGGAGTCAAACAATATGATAGTCTAATATCCGTTTAAGGGGAACATACACGTCATGAGGTTCGGGTTCCGGCGTCCTTCTTCAGCGTTCATCACGAATACTCGCCCACGAGCTGGGTTGCAATTGTTTCCAGTGTTTCCATTTGTCAATAAGGCCTGATTCTGGTTATTCTGCACTTGCCCATGTGCCCTATTCAGCTTGGGACACATGTTTCGGAAATGATCCAGGCTCCTGCACTCATAACGTGTCCTTGGGTGAACGACATTAATCAGAGTCGCCTGCATGGCCACTGCTCGACAATCCCTTGCAATGTGACCAGCCTGATTGCAGTTGAAACACACTAGGCAGGGTTTAGTTTCCAAGTGGTGGTAGTTACATTTGGCACACTTAGGGTGAGGACTTTCATATCCCTTACGGCTCGAGCTCGTTGCCACAAATCCTTTTCCCCATTTCGCCTTCTTATTGTCACCATTTGCATCTCCTTGCTTACTTGGCTCACTCACGGTCTTCCTCTTATCACCACTCTTGGACCATGTCCCGTTCCTAACCATTTCATCCGTTAAGGTTGCAGATTTCAGTATCGCGCTTTGAAGGGTAGGGGGCTCAGTCGCTTTCACCATCCTGCGAATCTCAGGGACCAAACCATAGATATACCTCTCAATTTTCTTGGATTCAGGAGTGACCATATGAGGTACCAGTCTAGCAAGCTCATGGAATCGATCCGTATAAGTCGTAGGCTATGTTTGGCAAAAGTAGCTGTGAGCAGTAGCAGTGAGCAGTAACAGTGAGCTGTGAGTAGTAGCTGTGAGTTGTAGCCACAGCTCACTGCTCACCGCTCACAGCTTCTTAAAGAAGCATTGAAAAAGTGAGCTTTCCTAAAAAAATAGCAAAGCTCACCGCTCTTTTGCCAAACAAGCACTAAAAATCAAAAAGCTCATTGCTCACCGCTCATCACCTCAAAAAGCTCTGCGCTAAACATAGCCGTATGATTAGCTCCTACTATGGTATGGTGGTAGAACTCATGTTCCATTTTCTGCATCTCATTGTCCGGACAATACTCCTCTTTTAAAAACGCCTTAAATTCATCCCAACTCATCCCTATGGTAGCTTCTCTGCCCTTAGCCTGAATTTGTGTATTCCACCAAGTCAATGCTTTTCCAATCAATGAACAGGCAGCATACTTCACCTTCTGTTGGCTTGCACACTCACTTATTTCAATCACTGACTCCATCTTCTCGACCCATCGAGTATAAGCTATCGCACCTCCATTGCCATTAAAGTCCAACGGTTTGCAAGCTGTAAATTCTTTATAAGTACATTCCCTGCTACCGTTGTTATGGTTCCCATCATTGATGTGATCACTTTCACCGTCATTGTTCGCTTGATCATTCCCACTCAGGTGTTGTTTGTTTATTCATACATTTTATGTCTGAATCTGAATACCACGTCTGAATCTGAATTAGTGGTCCAAAAGTCTGAATCTGAATTGTTTTAGTCTGTTTGTTTTTATAAAGTGTCTGAATAAACAAAAAACAATCCTTTCGCTATAAAACAAACCAAAAGACCCTCCATTCATGATTATTAATAAAAAATCAAGACCAAGATGAGGAGATAAGGATTGAAAAGAAGTAGGTGTAAAGTTTAAGCTTTTCAGATGTAATCAGACATATTCAAATGTCTGAATGAATCAGACCCTATTCAGATGTATTCAGAATTCAGATGTCTGAATAAACAAACTGTCTGAATCTGAAAATGTCTGACCGAATCAGACTTCAGACGTATTCAGATCTGAATGAGCCGAAACAAACACAACCTCACATTGTTCCCTTGGTTACTGATATGGTCGCCAACTTGGGTGACGATAGTGGGTAACAGTTCCCGTAGTTGTTGGGTGATAATAGTAGCAACATCAGGAGTCTCGTTGCCGGCATCGTCGCCTCCCGTGCCGCGACCTCCTACCCTACCTCCTCGTCCACCAGTCCTTCCACCCCTCGGTGGTGGAATGTCTCGGTTAACTCGAGTCGACCTTTTTGGAGGCATGATTCTACAAAGCAGGACATTGGTAAACGTTAGATAGGAGATAGGTAGGATAGGTCGGCATACGTGTCGTACTACTATACTCAACTTCCTATCTGACAATCCATGAATTTGATAAGTCCATGCCGCATCATGTTATCGTAAAAACGTTGGCCAGGCGTTTTTAAGATAGCATCATGTTGCATTTACTTATCATCATCACTTCGTGTCATACTATACGCATAATCGCACACGTAATTCCTATAATGCAACTATATGAGGGTTCTTAGGTTATAGTCTAGGTTAAACCACCTAATTCTCTATAACTAACCTTGGCTCTGGTACCAATCTGTCACACCCCAAAAATGGCGCAGCGGAATGGCATTTACGGGGTATGACCTCATTGTCAAGAACACAAGGCGTCACAATAGAGAAATACTAAATGTAATACATTGATCTGATAATAGTCACAAACTCCCGCAACGGGTTAAGTACAAAATACAAAACAACATGAGTCTCAGAGTTACACAACATCACTAAGCAATATCCAAATGCAGCTTCACGAGTTATAACCCGGAAGGGTCTTGTCTTAAGTCTTGCTAAGTCAGGTCACTACTCAACCTTCTATGGTACCTTCATTCTTAACACCTGAAAATGGATACTCGAAAACGTCAACATAATATTGGTGAGCTCGTAGGTTTAAAAGTAAAACCGTTGAGCTGTGATAGCATAGTGTAGGACGAAAGTGAGCATGATAACCAATTATAAGCACAAGTCAAAACAAAATAGTGTCACGCCAACTGAACCTGCCACGTTGGTTGCACACATAAACATACACTGTGGGGAGCTACCCCGATAGATCTATCTTATTGCTTCGGCTCTCAAAAGAGTTAACAGTTGCGCAGTCATGGTCGCACAAAACAAAACATGTCACAACATATAATAGCATCAACACACATAATGTCCAAAAACATGAAACAGTATAATCACAGCATGAAAACAGTTAAAATATCATTTGAGTACTATTTTCCCCCAAGGAAAAACATAATGAAAAAGGGGCTACGAGAACTCACCTCAGCAAAAGCAAATCCCGAATGATAAATTGTAAATGGCAAGTTTAGTCCGATAACTCTAATCGCAACCTAAATATTACATACATCTCAGATTCGAAAACAAGGCCAAGCATGCAAGATCATACTCTACATTATCACTTGTACATGTTGTTGTTTTAATTGTCGTCAAAATATTGTTGAGTCAACTTGATCCTTTAATAAGAAAATTTACCACTTTAGAAAATGTAACTTGTTTATCTTGCGACCAACTTTTAGTCGTCACGTCACCGGTTGTCTCAAAAGCCTCTAACGCGTCTAATAAGTATACACATGGTTCTACCATTTTCGTTTACTTCATTTTAACCAAAATGTACTCAAAATGGTCTAAAATTCACTTATAAAAATCCTAACAGCTTATTATTAGGCTGTCAAAGTTTATATGTTGCCGCAACACTCTTTTGGTCATAACTTTTGCGTCGTAACTCCGTTTCTTAAGTTTAATCTATCCACGCAAAGGTATTTAAATGTACTCTAGGCTTTTTGTTAGACCCGTTTCTCGTATTCAACTAGGCCCCACTCTAGATGAGTTGAATAAGGCTAAATGTGATTGGTTCGTCAACGGTAGTTACGTTATGGTCAAACCCGATAGTCAACTTTATGGTAAAAGAATGTGTTATTAGGTTATGGAAAGTACTATGTGGCATATTTATAAAGGAAATATATTTCAAGGACCTAAGTTCCAAGGACTAAATGTGTTATAAAGTATTTGTGGCCAAAGTAGGAAAAAGGGAACTTAAGGGACTAGTTGTGTCATTTAGCCAAAGATGCAATCTAGCTAGATATATCCAGGATATTCTAGACATTCTACCATTATTTAGAGAGAGAGTTGAAGGCCGGTTCTTGGAGGAGAAAAAGAAGAGGGAAAAATGCAAGTATTGATGATCAAGTGTAGAGATTAAGTCCAAGATCAAGAGTTTAAGCCTAGCAATAATCCTTGCAAGTAAGTAACCTCTAATTAGTGTTTAATTGGCTAATTCAAGAGTTAGGGTTTATGTACCCAATTTGGGGAAATTGGGTAAATGGTGTTTTAAGTACAATTAAAAGGAAATGATGATTATGTGATGGGTTTAGTGGGTATTTTAAAGGGTGTTCATCATATGATCAAAGTATGATCATATGATGATCAAGTATGTAAAAGGGTGTGTTGGTTGTTATAGTTTATGGTTATGTGTTATTAAGTGTTATGAATGATGGTTATGAACTAGGAAAATGATGATGGTGACTAGTGAGGATGATGATGATGGTGGTGAAAGTATGATATGATAGTTAGCTTGGATTGAAGGTAAGTAACTCTCCCTAAAACATGTGTTATGTATGTATTTATCATATATGTATTATGATTGTGTGAGACCATGAGACTTGGATTTAGAATGATTGTAAGTTGGAAATTGGTGGCTAGTGATTTTGGCTAAGAGTATGTTAGCTTTTGGGCTTGGGACTAATTAAGGTATGTGGTTAGTTATGGTTGTTGTGATTCGTTATTAGTTATGTTATAAGGATATGTGTGATATGGTTTGGATGTTGTAGCTTAGAAGCCTTTAAAGCGGTTATGATGCTTATGTGAAAGTATGTGTATGATATGTGTTTTATGTTGGGTTACTTACTAAGCGTAAGCTTACCCCCTTTTAGTTGTTAATGTTTTGTAGGTTAATTGGGATGAAGGTAGCTTGGCTTGGATTATAGCTTTCGGATTGAAAAGCGGTTTGGAGGATAATATACGTTAGGAGCTAGGTAGAATACCGAGCTCAAGTGTCAAGGTTGTACCCCCAAGAGTCTTTCTTATGATTTTTATAACGTGTGTCAAGGTCGTCGTAAAGTTTGGGTGGTCAACGGTGTGTCCAAGTGTGTTTTAGGTGTTTATAGTCAAAGTTAAGGGGGCGTTTGGAAAAAGTGTAAATATACCCATTTTGGGTTGTGAACGGGTCAAGTGTTTATGGAACATGTTTAATATGTTAAAGTAATGATGTTGGCCAAGTTTGGTGGGTAAATGAAGTGTTATAGATGGTTTGTAGTGTAAATGGGTCAAAACGGGTATTTTGGCAAAACCCGTCGCTTTGTAAAGCATGTTTCCGCTGGTCGTTATGACCAAGTTTATTTATATATTTGATGTTTATAATGTCATAATGATTTCTGGAAGTTTTGGTGTTATGTCATGTTATAGAAGTCGTTTTCCGGAAAATGGGTCAAAAAGTGCACAAAAGGGGTTATGCAGAAAAATAGGTGTTTGGGACAAGGTCTATTTTAACCCGTTTTGGGTCAAACGGGTTAAGAATTTTGGGAAACAACGTATATGGTATATTTTAGTTCAATGTGTATTAAATGTGTTTAATTATATGTCTAAAGTGTCGACTTTTGTGTTTAAAGGCGTACGGGTCAAGTTTAAGAAAATAGTGCACTTTAGGGGTCCATAGTGCACCGGAGGTGTCATAGTGAACTTTAAGGGTCCATAGTGCACCGGAGGTGTCATAGTGCACTTTAGGGGTCCATAGTGCACCGGAGGTGTCATAGTGCACTTTAGGGGTCCTTAGTGCACCGTACATGTTACAGTGCACTTTAGGGTGTCACCCGTCATTTTTAAAAGTATTTGAGTATAGTCTCATTTAAAAATGAGTTCAAGGTTTATATGTCAAAGGATTTTGTTAATGGTCAAAAGAGTTTTGGAATGAAGGTCAAAGTTGGGTCGTTTCCGCGTAAAAGTCAAAGTTTTTGGTCAAAGCGTTCACGGGGTGTAACACTTTTCAAGGTCTCCGCTAGCCTAAACATCATTTAATCCTCAGTTTTCCGTTTCTAAAAATCTAGACAGAATGTATTTTCTGAAAATAGTTGTTTTCGTTGTCTAACTTGAAAATAGCGTATCTTTTTCGTTATAAGCCCGTTTTAACTCATTCAAGCGGCCATATTTTCGTTATTAAGTATATTTATTATATTTCTAGCCTATTGATACCCTTGAGCTATTGATTTTTCCAATTTATTCAAAATGGGACAGATTGTTTATTGAAGTGTTAAAACTACATTTTCTACTCTTCTAGCTACACTAGTACAAAAATGGGTTTTAGTCACACATGTTGTTTTTTGAACGGCCACATAGTAACTTTTTTATGTGACTAAATGTACCAGAATAAAATAAACAGCCACACTTGATCCGACTTGTGTGACCATTTCGTCTTTCCAACTGAGGCTACAGTCACACATTTGAATATTTTCGTGACTAGAGGTATCTTGCAATTTTTTTTTTGATTATTTAGTCACATATAATTTGGGACATGTGACGGATACAAATAAATTTGAAACATTAGTCACACTATATATATACATATGTGACAAATATATGTCACACAATTGAATAGTGTGACCAAAATCCATATATGGTCACATGAAGTAATTGTGTATGTGGCTAAATCATATACTCAAGTTTGTCACACATTATTTAAAAGTGACTAAATCATATAGTCAAATTGATCACACATTATTTAAAAGTGACTAAATGTGCTGCACTTAATTTTTCCCAAAATAAATTTTCCCACTTCTTAACTTTTCACAGGCCGCCTAAAATTTTCCCAAAAATCAAACTGCCCAAATTCCCAAATATTTCATTACCCATCCAAATATCCCTCCCAACTTTTCACATCTTCTTCTTCTACCACACTTGCACCAAATATACTCAACTTATTTACCAGCCTCACACGCCGCCTCCCCACTGATCATCACCTCCACAGCCGCCTCACGCTGTCGTTTCACGCCACCAAGAACAAGAAATTAAGTATACTACTTTATATGGTTGTAGATTTGTTGACTTGGTGACGTGTTTTTTCAATTCTGTTTCCAGTTGATATTAAAAAGTTGTTGATTTGTTGACTTGGTTGCTTATTTGTCAAATTAATATTGAATCGTTGAAAAGGGATTGATTTTTGCGGTCTGATTTGGATTTTTTTTAATGTGGTTAATGAAGTGGTGAAGCACAGCATGTTGAATGGAGCAAGATCCAAACGCCAACTGACAAAATCGTTGTGCCGTAGGTATTAGTTTGTGTTGATTGGTTCAGATGCTGCACAAACGAAGAGTCTATTGGATAAGCTTGTGGTGCTAAAGCTTAATGGTGGATTGGGAACAACAATGGGATGCACTGGTCCAAAGTATGTTATTACCTATTTACTTTCTTGATTCCTCATGTAAAAGCTGATCTTGGTTATTTTACTTGGTACAGTTCTTAGTCTGCTATACTTGGTTAGTATAGAATGTGTGGTGATGTATGGTCATGTTAATGCTTGCTAATGTTTCGAGTAGCTTTTTTAGTCTAACCCTTAATCAAAATCCGTAACCCTTGACACGTTTTGGTCTCTACTTATCTAACTTCATATGGTCTATCGTATAATACTTTCATCTATTGCACATGAATAGAGGCTGTATCAACTATTTCATTTTAAAAAACTCTATGTGCATTATCCGATGCTTGTATTCAGTATTAGAGAGCCGAAATATGTAGGACGGTTAACTCACTAAGCCAATCCTTCGCTTACCTACTGTCAATGAGAAAAGTGTCCGCTTAGAGAAAAATGGTACCTATCGCGTTTAATTGACAGGATGCTGAATGCTATCTGAAGTCTGAACTTGATGGTTGTACATTTATTGTTCTTAAACTGATGTAAGTCACTGTATGCAAATTGATGCTAAACCCTTTTATCCATAGTTAATGACAATAATCGTAGTTTCTCCTTATGAACATTCTGAACTTGCTATGAAGTATGTATCAGTATCATGCATGTGGCTGTCGGTATCAAAATTGGAACATTAGTTTGGCAATGTTTTTCTACCGTTGGACGTTTGATGTTTATCTTTTTGGAATCTGACATCATCTTGGTGATGCAGGTCCGTCATAGAAGTCCGAAATGGATCAACCTTCTTAGACTTGATTGTCATCCAAATTGAGGTACTTGCATTTAGAAAATAGGACACACTCATTCATAAAGGTTATTCCAGGCTTGTGATGCTTTCTGGAAACTAACCCTCTTTTTTCTTTTCTTTCTTGTAGTCACTTAATAAGAAGTATGGTTGTAGTGTACCGTTGCTTCTAATGAACTCATTCAACACACATGAAGAAACACAGAAGGTGATAAATAGATACATTTATTTTCATCACATAAAATTTATTTTGTCATTCCATATCCTGATATGTTGTCCTTGATTACAGGGAAAGGAATATGTCTTTGTTGCCAATTCTGATAACTTAGGAGCTGTAGTTGATTTGAGTATCCTTACCAGACCTAGTTGTCATTTTGCCTCAATTCTAATTACCAGTATTACCTAGTTGTCATTTTGCCTCAATTTGTGTTCCTTGCTTGATATTGTGGATTTAAAACAGGTGACACCCAAAACGTTGGCTGATGTAAAGGGTGGTACTCTAATTTCATATGATGGGAAAGTTCAGGTGTGTATTAGTTATCACAATTGTGTTCTGAGCAAATAACTTTTCTAGTTAAGGACATTTTTTTTTTGCATTCTGATGCACGGAAGACAAAACCAAGATTTAGAAAAGATCACCTTTTTTTTTGCCGAGGATATAACAAAGAAGTTGGCTAGATAGTAGGTTTCATTCTTCTCCCATAGCCCTAGGAAAAGTTCCTCTATTTGTAATGTCTATTGGGTTATATTTCTATGCTACCCAAGTAGTTTAAAAGGTTTGTTGTGAGGACAAACTGGTAATTACTATTATATTTGAAGAAAGATTTTGAAAATCGATATTAATGTTAAAATTTGGTTGAAGGACAAATTGAACCACGTGTTTCATAGAGGTCAAGCTTTCCTTAATTGTGAACATGTTTAATGTTTGATGTCATTATCACTCGCACTGTTTGCATTCCAGGTGGGTTAACTTGAATGCAATTAAAAGACTTGTGCAAGCAGATGCACTTAAGATGGAGATTATCCCAAATCCAAAGGTACTTTCATCATCTTATCACAATACATTCAGAGACCATAATACCTCATTGGCATATTTCACTAATGTGTAAAATTTGGTGTACAGGAAGTCAATGGAGTTAAAGTTCTTCAGCTAGAAACAGCTGCTGGTGCTGCAATCAAGGTATATCTTATGCTGCATGATGCAATATTCTTGTCTAGTATTGATTTTGATAATAATTGCAGTTCATGCTCATTATGTCTGCTTACTGACCGATTTGTACTTTTGTAATTGGTTATGCAGATTCTAAAGCATGAGTGGCCACTGACTTAAGTTAGTGATGAATATAAAGATCTTTGTTGATTCAGGTGCATCACTCGTTATTATATATCTTCCTGTGGATCTTCTTGTACACTGACTTAAGTTAGTGATATTTGTCTCTATATAAGCATGTTTCAGTATGGTCTATATGTTTCTACGTACGATATCAAAATTCAGATAGTAAATTCACAAATTCTTCTGCACTAATTCAGTCTTCTACGCAATCTCACTATTTAACAGTGTGTAATTAATTATCCTGCAACCTTGAAGGTTCCATAACTTATGTTGCTTTGATTCTGTTATAAGGATGCTCATGATTTGTTCTCCGTCTCTTGTTCAGTAATTAAAACTAAATCAGAAAAAGAAAATGAAATTTTAGACTCACACGTTTGTTGTTACATTCATGTTTCTCTCATCACAGTAATTTAACAACTTTGCCACCACAGATTCTGATGTGCGGTTAGGAAGGAGGATAAAGCGTGATACTGTTGAGAGAGGCAGAAATATCCAGTACGTGCTTGACCAAGTTAGTAGAGCTCTCTTTCTGGCTTAATGAACTTTATAAAGTGACTGATTTCTACTCTCTAATTTAAAACGCGTTGATCTTATGCAAGAGTTCAGATGTGTAAATGTTATTATTTCTGCATGTGCCACATGCCATCTTTGTGAAGTTAAACCTCATATTTAGTTGTGACTTGTCTTCCTATGCCATATTAGAGGTGACAAATTTGAGTCATAATTTGTCTCTATCGGGTGAAATGGGTAACTTTTGAAAATGTTTGTCAAGCCGGTTAAAGGAATCCAATGTCAACCAAATGTAATCAAATGGCATTAGACCACCTATTCTTGTAATTTTAATTAGTAGTCAAGTAGATAATCAAGGAGCCTGTGTCGTCTATGCCCACTGGAAACCCTATGGGTGGTTATGGTGGTTACTGAATTTGCGTCGTCGTGAGATGTGGGCAGATGCTAATGAATAGAATAATAAGTCTTCTATAGCAGGTGGTAAGAGTTGTTCTTCTGTCTTTTAATCTCTGTATTATAAGTCTTATATAGCAGTTATAACCTTATGTCATCCTGACAATAAAACCAGTTCTAAAGATCTGTTTCTTCTCCAGGTTGTTTCAGGGAGATTGATAAACGCTTACCAGTCATGTCTCCTTTCACTTATAAACTGTTTTAATGTGAATCTCAGGTCACCCACCATAGGAGTGTTTTTTGAAACCAAGTTTGAAGATCTCATCAAATAATGCTCCAAGTGCAAGTTCAGCCAAGGAACCTATAAATGTTCCAACTGCAAGTTCAAATCCAGTACAGAAAAACTGTAAGTGCAGAAAACTCTTCTGAAGTAATGGGCATTTTATTACTGAAAATGCAGATTTTGGTTCACTGGAATTATCACCAGTTGGTGGGCGAGAAACAACAGACACGAGAATCCTGATCGAGAGTTCGAGAGTTCAATGGAATTATCATGCAGTAATGGGCATTTTGAATACATTTGGAATATATAGGCAGAAGTCCAAGAGAATCCTGATCGAGTCTTCGGATAGTGAAGTTTTGAAATTATTCAAGGCAAGAAACAACAGACACGAGCTAGTGTATTTTTAATACTGCTAGATATTATAGTATGAGTAGGTGTATTAGTTCTGTTAGTTATAAGTTAGTACTGTTTGTTCATACAGTTAGTAGTGCTATTATATATTATTGTATTTGAAGTTGTTTTGATATATATTTGAATTTGTTTTGATATATATTGATTTCTTAAATGTGACTAAAAGATGTATATAGTTACACTTAATAACACTTTTGGTCACTGTTTGTTTAATTTGTTGTGTGACTAAATATTACAAAAGGCCACACACACAAAAATTCATGTGGCAATTGGATGATCAATAGTCACACAAAATACAAATTTCTTCACTTTAAACAACGTATGGTCACACTTATTAACACTTTTGGTCACTTTATGCTTAATTGTATGTGACTAAATACCTAAAACAAACATGTTTTGTGTGACTAAATATTACAAAAGGCCACACACACAAAAAATTCATGTGACCATTGGATGATCAATAGTCACACAAAATACACATTTCTTTCACTTTAAACAGCATATGGTCACACTTATTGACACTTTTGGCCACTTTTTGCTTAATTGTATGTGACTAAATACCCAAAACAAACATGTTTTGTGTGACTAAATATTACAAAAGACCACATAAACATAAAATTCAAGTGACCATTGGATGAACAATAGTCACACAAAATACACATTTCTTCACTTTAAACAGCATATGGTCACACTTATTCACACTTTTGGTCACTATTTTTTAAATTGTATGTGACTAACTCGAAAAAAACAACACACGTTGTGTGACTAAATCATCACAATCGTCACATTTATTATATATTCATGTGGCCATAGGATGAGAAATAGTCACACATACTGATAAATCCAACAAAACTTGTGCCTAATTGGTCACACATATTCGGGTTTTGGTCACTCTTTTTCAATGAAAACGGTCACAAACTAAACAATGTGACCATATGAACCCTATGGTGGCGCGACTTTTCGTCACACACACCCAAAAAAAATGTGTGACTATATGCATATAGTCACACATTTTGTGGTGTGACGATATCCAGTTTTTGTACTAGTGCTAATATGTCCACTTAACCACAAATTCAATGCTAGTCCTAGTTTCTCCATCAACTTCCCAACATAATCATAGTGATCTAAACATAAACTTATCCATAATCAAAGTCCAAGTAAATGGTCACCAAGTATGTCTGAATTAACAAGTTTACTAACCTCCATAATTATAAGGTTTATTTGAAATAAAAACTTGTTAAACATAAACTTTTGTTGAAGGATCATAGTAAATGTAAATTCTTATTAACATGTACTAAGTTATAATGAGTATAAATACTTGACAAACATATAAAATATGAAAATCATGAAGTGTTTGTAAGATCACTTACAAGAGTGATTAGTGAAGTAGAAGTTGTGAAAATGCTAGTTTAATCACAAGACTTATGCTCCAAATCCTTTGCTAATGTGACCTAATATACTTGATCTTTTGCCACAACAAATATTTCTTCCCTCATTGGCTCCCAAGTGGCTCGATTTGGGGTATATATATTTGGGAGATTATTTTCTTTACTTGTACTAATAGAGCAAAATGAAGATACTATGGCCTTTTTATACTTGAACAATTTCAAAGGATGAATAAGAAAGTCAAAATCATGATTTGGGCTGGGGGGGGGGGGGTGGGCCGGTTAGGGTGGCTAAGGGGGGACAAGGAGACAACTTTGGTGGCTAAAAGCAAAAAGTTGGACATGTTTTGTTGGGATGATGGTGACTAATCAAAGTTGTGTAAAAGTTTGTCTAGTATCTAAAAGACATGAGAGGGGAGGGGGCGGCACTAAGCATAAAATGAGATTAGATGTGTAGTTTTAATACAAAAGTGTATATGTTGTATGTATTGGGTGTTAAAAATAGGTATTGGTTGTTGTTTCGGTGATTAACGAAAAGTATACGTAATTAAACGTAAGTTATAAAGAAATTACTTTAGGCGTCAGGAAATATTTTTGGAACTTTTGTAATAATTTTGGAAGTATAAAAATATGTTAGAAACAATCGTTGAAAGAATTGGGTACATCGGGTGTTAAATTTTAAATCACGAATAGTGTTTGTTGAATTGACAACCGTAAATACTTTAAGAATAGGAATTTGCTTTAGGGTTTAAAATTGTGAACCGGAGTAGGAGCAAGGTACTGGAGCATTGAGGACTAAATATAGCCTAAGTTCTAGTGATAAAATATTTATTCTAAGTTTCACGCTGGTTCCGGTAAAAACTATACGTAAAAAAAATGGCCCTCAATTAAATGTCAAGAAAATAAATTCGAGTTTGATGAATAGTATTGTCCTGTAAATTAGCGGGTTGTTATATAACCCTTTTGGTGTTGAGACAGAAAGAAATTGGTTTTAAGTTGGTAGGTTTGATTCTCCTTTGTATGGAGTAGTTGGTTTTAATGTTTCGTGGATTTCAAAGACATGGTTAGCTGGCCGGTTTTATTGTTTGTTGTTACACCATGGTTGGTTGGAGAGTTGTCAAATTTTTTGGTTTACTGATGTTAATCTTTTTACAAAATTGGTTACCTAAGTTCTATTTTTTTAGGGAGATGATATAGTATGACTACAAAAGATACTACTGTATGATTCGATTATGTAAGGTGTAAAAAAATTGTATATCGGTGGCATTATCGTTAATTTCTAAATATAAATAAAAGCTTTCTTAAGTACAAACTATGGTACAAGTCCCAGGTGCCTGATCTTTCACTGGCATGATTTGTTTATTTTTCTATTTGTTGTCTTAATCTTGTACAAGTAGCAATTTCTCTTCGATTTGAGTGTGATTGTCAAATTGTAGCTTTGTGTTGTTAAAGTTAAACTTTAGAAAATAAATACATTGTGAAAGAGAATACACCAATTCAAATCAAGTTCCAATACATAACTCTATCACAATTCGACACAAGTTTGAAAGTTGCATTGGTTAAAGTACAAATTTTATTGGATAATATTTGAAATAAATTTGAAAATATTTGTTTGAAAATTTTAAACTAAAGAATTCCACAAGTTTGAAAGTTGCATTGGTTAAAGTACAAATTTTATTGGATAATATTTGAAATAAATTTGAAAATATTTGTTCGAAAATTTTAAACTAAACAATTCAAATAGGTTTAAAAATATGGGATGATGTTTTTCTTTGGGATGTCACATGACATTGTATAGGGACTGAGACTATAATGTAAGAAAAATGTTAAAAAGTGATAATCAATTGTAAAGGATTAATGTTAAAAAAAAAAAAAAAATTGTACAGGATTAAACTTCAACGGAGTAGAAATAAAACAACAATATCTCATGAGATCACTTTACCATAAAGATGAACGTCTTTTTAAAGAACTATTAAGACTTCATTATAATTTTATGCACATCGTTGAAAACAAATACTCCATGGGACTTAGTAATTGTATGCACACATAGCTATACGTGAACACTTTACTAGCACCGCTAAACATAACGACCATCACTCGAAAAGAATTTCCCAACGTTATAAATACTAGACGAGTACCCGCACATAGCAACGAGATTTTATAGCGGCATATAGTTATAATGATATTTTGGTTAAGTGTTTTGTGTAACCAAAATATCACTATAACTATATGCCGCTATAAAATCCCGTTGCTATGCACGGGTACTCGTCTAGTTAACTAAAATACGAGGTCTCAAGTTCAAACTCCGTGAATTAATCGGTTAAAAAGTTTAAAACCATTCAAGGCTTTACAAATTCAAGATCCAAAATAAATAAATAAAAAAAGTGCTAAAACTAAACAATAGAGATGAGTAACTAGCTTTGAAAAAACCCTAACCCTAATACAAAGCAAAAATACAATAATAAAGAAAGCACTTAAAGCATTTCCATATCATAATAACAAGAAGCAAATGATCATAAATATCTAAACTACATAACCTTAAAGAACTAAAACTTACGTAAATTAGTAAACACCTAACATAGCATGACCATGCATCATAAACGGTGTTTAGTGTCTGAAAACTTAAGCTTACAGAAGAAAGCATGTAAGTTTGAAGAGCTCTAGCACCACTGAAGCTACTTTATATAGCTGCCTTATAAAAATGGAAGATCTAAATTGGATAGCGAAAATTACTACAGTACCCAAATGGATAGGGACTTTTCTTGCAGTGCCCTAACTTTTTCCCATATTCAAAAATACCCATGCATCACGCGTAATATTTTTCGTGGGACGCTAGATGCTTTAGTGTCAATATTCTATTGGTCGAAAAAAAAAAAAAAAAAAAAAAAAAGCAATCACGCGTATAAATTTTCGTGGGACGCAAGATCAATTAAAAAAACCATTTACATTTTTTCTAAAAATATCACGCGTAAAGAATTACGCCAGACGCTAGATGGAATAAATTGTCAATTGTATATTGCATGATATCATGATACACGTACATATATTTGATGTGGGACCAATCTCACGTGGGATTGCATTTCAATTGTTTATAGATATGCGTCTCTTATGTGTATTCTTGCAATAAAAAAAATAAATAAAAAAGAAAAAATCACGTGGCCAGCCTTTGTGTCAGGTACGACTCTCTAATTCAAAAAATTGAAAGTCGCATTTAAAAAAAAAAAAAAATGTGTATTCTTGCATGGGACCATTCCAATTGTATATTAAGATATAATAAAACGTGAGACATTAGGCTACATGCGGTAAGGCGACTAAGTTCCCTTATTTTTCTCTGCTACGTCAGCTTTCTCTCTCCAGCGACCTACAGGCGATTAGGTGCCCCAGTAAGGGCGACCAAGTTCAATTTTTTATTTTTATTTATTTATTTATTTTTTATTTTTTTTATACATTTTTAAACACAAACTCAAATTTTATTAAAAATTAAAACGTTACATAATAATTCAAATAAAATAAAAAGATTACAATAAAATTCAAACCACACTAAAACATTACGATACTAAAATGACTAATCTTGATTATGACGATTCCAAATGTCTTCTACCAAATCGGCTTTGAGGCTAAGATGAGTTTCTTTGTTGCATATCTCCCTGGTAATTTAGAGAATGTGTGAGTTTTTAATTAGAGAATTGTGAGTTATTTTGGTGTTTGAAGTGTGTTGAATATGTTAGATATTTATGATCGGCATTGTGACCAAGTAAGGAGGGATCGAATCACATGATCGAGTCCCACACTAAGGGAAATCGATTCCCTACTCGATCGAATGGAGGTCGATCGACCTTACTGCAACAAGCCTTACAAAGAACCCTAATTCGCTTTAAATAAACATTACAAAGAACCCTAACTCGCTTGTGCATATGGCGTAAATAAACATTACTAATAAGGAGTAATAAGGAGGATTAATATATCATAAAAGAAGGAAGAAGTGAATTTGATTCATTGAAACCACCAAGTGGTATATATATATATATATATATAAAATTCTGATCGGGTAGGTGAGCATTCATTCCGTTGTCATAATAGGTGAATGAGTAATCAAATCAATGTTTTATTTATTTTCATGAAGGACACTAATGTGTTATCAAATCAACAGTTGTTGTGGACAAACATACTTGCATTACAAATGAAATTTATTACAAGATACGTAACGTATGTTACAAATTAACTACAATTACAGGGAAATACATAACAAAAAAAGAACTAACTTGTTAAAAACCAAAGAAATTAAACCAACTGCTATTAGATTCTTGAGTGTTTTGATCATTTAGATGTTGAGAGGCGTATGGTTGGGAGTCGTATAGTTCATAGCCTTGAGACGGGTTATAATGAGCATTTTGTTCATGACTTGCCTCACCTTGTTCATATGGTTGCGGTTTGTATGTGTTATGTTTAAATACTTGCGATGGGTGTGTGTCATAAGTAGGAAAGTTGCGATGATGTGTTTCAGTCGGGTATGCGTCGAACGTAGGGGGACTTTCATGTTGCTCGTTCACTGTTTTTTTTTTTTTTTTTTGGGTATTGTTTTTTTTTTTTGGGTATTGTTTTTTTTTTTTTGTTTGACAGTGGATCAGGGATGACCGGGTTTTTGCATTGATAAGATTTATGGCCCGCTTGACCACACCTACTGCAATGTTGTACTCGTGGTTCCTCACCCTGAGATGGTATACGGTCAGTATTTTTTGGCCGACCGGCTTGTGGGTTGTCCATTCGCGGAGGAGTGATGGGTTGTATATGCGTTGGATACTCCCATTCGTGAAAGTCTCCAACAAAATTAATTGGCTCTGCGTATGTCGCTTGGTATTTCGGTTTTTTAAACCAATCTTGTACGTATTCCACACAATCTGTTAGACCTAAGAACCTAGTAACAGCAATAACGTGACCACAAGGTATCCCAGAAAGCTGCCATTTTCGGCACTCGCATGACATGGTCGGTAAGTTGACTACACGATTGTATCGGCCATCGTAAACCTGGAACCGATCTTGGTTAATACCGTATACATTCCAAGCTGCGCTTTTGATTTTACTCTTTTCCACCTTATGGGCAGCCCAATCTGTTATTTTGTACTTCATTTTCGCTACATAAACACATACAAAAAAAAAAAAAAAAAACAGTGACAACTTTATGACAATGATTTGACAAGTCTAAGACGATTCCGTGTACGTGTACTTTTATACGCGAGATATGACACAATTTCAACTATAAAAACTCATTCACAATTCAATTTCTCTAAACACATATCATCATTATCAAATTATCTACTCTCCAGAAAAATTTAACAATTCAGAAAATGTCCCAACAAAACAATACCGGACACACAAAACGATACCAACATAATGTTGGGGCTTCATCTACCTTTTCAAACTAGGGCTGGCAAATCGTGTAAACACGAACCTGTTAAGACACGACACGATAAGACACGACATGATAAGGGGCAGACACGAACACGACACGATAATTTTTCGTGTCAAATTTTCAAAACACGAACACGACACGAAACCTGTTAAGCCCAAACAGGTCGACCTGTTAACGACACGAAACCTGTTAAGCCCAAACACGAACCTGTTAACAAGTCGTGTTTTCGTGTCGTGTTTTCGTGTTCGTGTCAAAATTGCACATAGAGTGTGTCAGACACGACCTGTTAAGACACGACCTGTTAAGACACGACACGATAAGGGGCAGACACTAACACGACACGATAATTTTTCATGTCAAATTTTCAAAACACGAACACGACACGAAACCTGTTAAGCCCAAACAGGTCGACCTGTTAACGACACGAAACCTGTTAAGCCCAAACAGATCGACCTGTTAACGACACGAAACCTGTTAAGCCCAAACACGAAACCTGTTAACAAGTCGTGTTTTCGTGTTCGTGTCAAAATTGCCAACCCTACTTCAAACACCCTGGACAGGTTAATACCCGGTCCAGCTGGTATTATTCAAGCGGCTATTCTTCGCAAAAATGCGGACATTAGGGAAGGTGGCCCTGAATATTGTCTAGTGGCAACACAAGAGTATGTGAGGAAGGTAAATGAAGATGTCGTTGAAGATGATCATTTTACGCGTGGGCCATGGCTATGCGCAATTAATAAGTTGCGTAATAGCGAAGGTATCATCGTAACTGGTTGTCTTGGCAATATAAAAAACTGTATCGTAAAAGGGAGACTTGAACTTGTCGTAGCTGTAATCAAGACTTGTACTCCTACCGCACTTGGTGAGCTGACATTGACACTAAAAGATCCAACGGGGACTTTCTCTGGTACAATTCATCACAAAGTCCTTACAGAAGAATCGGGTTACAAAAACTCTATTAAAGTCGGAGCTGTGTTGGTACTTCGTAATGTTTCGGTGTTTACCCCAAAATCAACACCCTTTGGTCTTAACATTACATTGAGGAACATTGTTGAAGTTTTCGACAAGGATACAGTTTTTATTGGCTGAACCTTTACATATTTATTACCTACGTTTACGTTTAATATTGTCTATGTAATGTTTATTTACGTCAACTTCGTCTTTTTTTTCTTTGTAGTTGAATAAAACTTTTATGATATATTAATCCTCCTTATTACTCCTTATTAGTAATGTTTATTTACACCATATGCACAAGCGAGTTAGGGTTCTTTGTAATGTTTATTTACAACGATTTAGGGTTCTTTGTAATGTCCCACGTTTTATTATATCTTAATATACAACGAGTAGGATGACCCCGCCGCGTTGCGGCGGGAACGTTTGGTAAAGTGCATTTTATAGTTTAGTATCAGCCATTTTTTAAGACTTTGTGAAAAAAGGACTCCTTTTGTAAAGAGGCGACGACTTTAGGGGTATTTTGATTAATTTTTAAAAATTTTCGAAACGGATTTTTTGAAAAAGGATTCCTTTTGCAAAGAGTCGCGAACTTTAGGGGTATTTTTTGCCAATTTTCGAAACAGATTTTTTGAAAAAGGACTACTTTTGCAAAGAGTCGCGAACTTCAGGGGTATTTTTGCCAATTTTCGAAACTTGTGAGCACCTTTGGGCCTCAGGTGGCAGCATATATAATATATAATGAAAGTGGGCCTGCATTAGGCTAATATAACAGGGCCATAAATTTAAGAATAACGGGCTAACTTTTTTAATAATTAAATAATCAATCGGATCGTCGTGCTTTAATATATATAGTTAATTGAATGGTCCCATGAAAGAATACACATAACAGACGCATATCTATAAGACCATCTCCAACGGATGGAGTTTTGGTGGTTCAAACCAAGAGGCTTGGTTTGTAACCATTGGAGGCCCTTGTTCAAACCAAGGTGGTTTGAAAAACCAAACCAACAAAAACCAAATAAAGTGGGCCCCACAAGATTTCACTCTCACACAAATATATATATACCTATATTTATATATATAAATATATTAAAATAATGGGGTTTGAGAAAGGATATTGTTGGAGTAAAAAATGAGGTTTTTAAGAAATCTGATGTGGCAGTGACGTGGCTGATTTTTGGTGGTTTTTTTTTTTTTCCGTTGGAGATGCTCTAAACAATTGAAATGCAATCCCACGTGAGATTGGTCCCACATCAAATATATGTACGTGTATCATGATATCATGCAATATACAATTGACAATTTATTCCATCTAGCGTCTGGCGTAATTCTTTACGCAGAAAGTGATATCAAAAATATTTTGGAGTAAAAGGTGAGAAAAGTTAATGATGAAAATTAGGGAAAAAAGAGAGAAGCAGAAATCACGGAAGGGAAAATTGGGTTTTTATAGAAGAGGATGAAAGATATGATGGGTCGCTGTCCTCATGAGAGTTAGAAATTTATATAAAAACTAGATTTTAATTAAAAAACGACACAAACATGAAATAAGATCTTTACCAATCTTTACACAAACACATATATTGTCTATGTGGGCCAATATACGTACAACTATGTACTGTATTATGACTATTACGCGTGTGTCATGGTGTGGTCCGGAATCTCTTGAATCCCTGGAAGTCTTGAATCCCTGGAACGGCTTTGAGGTTTTGACTAAAATCGAACCACAACCGCAATTGTAGTTTGCGGTTTTTAACAGCACCGAACCATCACTTATAACTTATATATTTAATGTGGGTTTTTGCGGTTTTCGTTTTAAAATGCAGGTCCTTTCGAAACAACGCATATATCTATACTACATTATAAAGCATTTGAAACTTCTTATTAAAGGAAGTGTTGAAATTTTAAGACAAAAAACATTAATATAAAAGGAAAATTAAAAAATTAATGTAAACTTTAAAAATTTGAATCTCATTTAAACTATATAGTAGCTCCCTCCAATAATAATATATTTTAATAGAATTGTTTATAAGAAAAAACTTACTAAACTTATAACCATCAATTTAATACTACAATTTAAAAAAATAAAAGTGATAACTATTTACATTATTAATAATTTAGACATTCTACTTTTGAAAAACATATATCTACTACGTTATAAAGGATTTGTGACATGTTAAATAAGAAATGTTTAAAATGAAAAAACATTTGTTCATTACAAAAATAGTTACCGGGTACCCGCCATCGCATTGCTTGAATACTATTTTTACTAAAAAAAGACATGGACATAAACCCATCTCATTACTTCAACACTAAAATAATATATCTCGGAATTTGGTTTTCTGAATTATAAAGTTAAATGGTTATTGACATCTACCTCAAAATAAGTCTAATATTCACGTAAATTCTTTGTAAAGATCCTAGACAAAAAGCCACATGTTCATTTCTGACTTATTTCTTGATATTGTCTTGAGGAAAAAAAGACTCATGCTTGACAAGAGTGATTAGTGAAGTAGAAGTTGTGAAAATGCTAGTTTAATCACAAGACTTATGCTCCAAATCCTTTGCTAATGTGACCTAATATACTTGATCTTTTGCCACAACAAATATTTCTTCCCTCATTGGCTCCCAAGTGGGTCGATTTGGTGTATATATATTTGGGAGATTATTTTCTTTACTTGTACTAATAGAGCAAAATGAAGATACTATGGCCTTTTTATACTTGAACAATTTCAAAGGATGAATAGGAAAGTCAAAATCATGATTTGGGCTGGGGGGGGGGGGGGGGGGGGGGAGGGTGGCCGGTTAGGGTGGCTAAGTGGGGACATGGAGACAACTTTGGTGGCTAAAAGCAAAAAGTTGGACATGTTTTGTTGGGATGATGGTGACTAATCAAAGTTGTGTAAAAGTTTGTCTAGTATCTAAAAGACATAAGAGGGGAGGGGGCGGCACTAAGCATAAAATGATATTAGATGTGTAGTTTTAATACAAAAGTGTATATGTTGTATGCATTGGGTGTTAAAAATATGTATTGGTTGTTGTTTCGGTGATTAACGAAAATTATACGTAATTAAACGTAAGTTATAAAGAAATTACTTTAGGCGTCAGGAAATATTTTTGAAATTTTTGTAATAATTTTGGAAGTATAAAAATATGTTAGAAACAATCGTTGAAAGAATTGGGTATATCGGGTGTTAAATTTTAAATCACGAATATTGTTTGTTGAATTGACAACCGTAAATACTTTAAGAATAGGAATTTGCTTTAGGGTTTAAAATTGTGAACCGGAGTAGGAGCAAGGTACTGGAGCATTGAGGACTAAATATAGCCTAAGTTCTAGTGATAAAATATTTATTCTAAGTTTCACGCTGGTTCCGGTAAAAAACTATACGTAAAAAAAAATGGCCCTCAATTAAATGTCAAGAAAATAAATTCGATTTTGATGAATAGCATTGTCCTGTAAATTAGCGGGTTGTTATATAACCCTTTTGGTGTTGAGACAGAAAGAAATTGGTTTTTAAGTTGGTAGGTTTGATTCTCCTTTGTATGGAGTAGTTGGTTTTGATGTTTCGTGGATTTCAAAGACCTAGTTAGCTGGCCGGTTTTATTGTTTGTTGTTACACCATGGTTGGTTGGAGAGTTGTCAAATTTTTTTGTTTACTGATGTTAATCTTTTTACAAAATTGGTTACCCAAGTTCTATTTTTTTAGGGAGATGATATAGTATGATTACAAAAGATACTACTGTATGATTCGATTATGTAAGGTGTAAAAAAATTGTATATCGGTAGCATTATCGTTAATTTCTAAATATAAATAAAAGCTTTCTTAAGTACAAACTATGGTACAAGTCCCAGGTGCCTGATCTTTCACTGGCATGATTTGTTTATTTTTCTATTTGTTGTCTTAATCTTGTACAAGTAGCAATTTCTCTTCGATTTGAGTGTGATTGTCAAATTGTAGCTTTGTGTTGTTAAAGTTAAACTTTAGAAAATAAATACATTGTGAAATAGAAGACACCAATTCAAATCAAGTTCCAATACATAACTCTATCACAATTCTACACAAGTTTGAAAGTTGCATTGGTTAAAGTACAAATTTTATTGGATAATATTTGAAACAAATTTGAAAATATTTGTTCGAAAATTTTAAACTAAACAATTCAAATAGGTTTAAAAATATGGGATGATGTTTTTCTTTGAGATGTCACATAACATTGTATAGGGACTGAGACTATAATGTAAGAAAAATGTTAAAAAGTGATAATCAATTGTAAAGGATTAATGTTCAAAAAAAAAAAAATTAATTGTACGGGATTAAACTTCAACGGAGTAGAAATAAAACAACATTATCACATGAGATCACTTTACCATAAAGATGAATGTGTTTTTAAAGAACCATTAAGACTTCATTATAATTTTATGCACATCGTTGAAAACAAATACTCCATGGGACTTAGTAATTGTATGCACACATAGCTATACGTGAACACTTTACTAGCATCGCTAAACATAAATCACTCGAAAAGAATTTCCCAACATTATAAATACTAGACGAGTACCCGCGCATAGCAACGAGATTTTATAGCGGCATATAGTTATAATGATATTTTGGTTAAGTGTTTTGTGTAACCAAAATATCACTATAACTATATGCCGCTATAAAATCCCGTTGCTATGCACGGGTACTCGTCTAGTTAACTAAAATACGAGGTCTCAAGTTCAAACTCCGTGAATTAATCGGTTAAAAGTTTAAAACCATTCAAGGCTTTACAAATTCAAGATCCAAAATAAATAAATAAAAAAAGTGCTAAAACTAAACAATAGAGATGAGTAACTAGCTTTGAAAAAACCCTAACCCTAACACAAAGCAAAAATACAATAATAAAGAAAGCACTTAAAGCATTTCCATATCATAATAACAAGCAAATGATCATAAATATCTAAACTACATAACCTTAAAGAACTAAAACTTATGTAAATTAGTAAACACCTAACATATCATGACCATGCATCATAAACGGTGTTTAGTGTCTGAAAACTTAAGCTTACAGAAGAAAGCATGTAAGTTTGAAGAGCTGTAGCACCACTGAAGCTACTTTATATAGCTGCCTTATAAAAATGGAAGATCTAAATTTGTGGAGCTTAAAAAGCAGAAAGTGATATCAAAAATATTTTGGAGTAAAAGGTGAGAAAAGTTAATGATGAAAAATAGGGAAAAAAGAGAGAAGCAGAAATCACGGAAGGGAAAACTGGGTTTTTATAGAAGAGGATGAAAGATATGATGGGTCGCTGTCCTCATAGTCATGAGAGTTAGAAATTTATATAAAAACTAGATTTTAATTAAAAAACGACACAAACATGAAATAAGATCTTTACCAATCTAGCGAGATAAAGTTCTAGCTTTATTTGCATTATATTGTCTATGTGGGCCAATATACGTACAACTATGTACTGTATTATGACTATTACGCGTGTGTCATGGTGTTGAATTTCTGGAAGTCTTAAGTCTTGAATCTCTTGAGTCTTGAATCTATGGAAGGGCTTTGAGGTTTTGACTAAAATCGAACCACAACCGCAATTGTAGTTTGCGGTTTTTAACAGCACCGAACCATCACTTATAACTTATATATTTAATGTGGGTTTTTGCGGTTTTCGTTTTACAATGCAGGTCCTTTCGAAACAACGCATATATCTATACTACATTATAATTTATAAAGCATTTGAAACTTCTTATTAAAGGAAGTGTTGAAATTTTAAGACAAAAAACATTAATATAAAAGGAAAATTAAAAAATTAATGTAAACTTTGAAAATTTAAATCTCATTTAAACTATATAGTAGCTCCCTCCAATAATAATATATTTTAATAGAATTGTTTATAAGAAAAAGCTTACTAAACTTATAACCATCAATTTAATACTACAATTTGAAAAAATAAAAGTGATAACTATTTACATTATTAATAATTTAGACATTCTACTTTTGAATAACATATATCTACTACGTTATAAAGGATTTGTGACATGTTAAATAAGAAATGTTTAAAATGAAAAAACATTTGTTCGTTACAAAAATAGTCATCGGGTACCCGCCGCCGCATTGCTTGGATACCCTTCTAGTTTTACTAAAAAAAGACGTGGACATAACCCATCTCATTACTTCAACACTAAAATAATATATCTCCGAATTTTAGTTTTCTGAATTATAAAGTTAAATGGTTATTGACATCTACCTCAAAATAAGTCTAATATTCATGTAAATTCTTTGTAAAGATCGTAGACAAAAAGCCACGTGTTCATTTCTGACTTATTTCTTGATATTGTCTTGAGAAAAAAAAGACTCATACTTTTTTTTTGAACGGTGACTTTCATTTTTTGGATTAGAGTCACACCCGTCATCTCGGCATGCCCTCATCCTCCAAAAAGGCATACTATGTTAAAAAAGAGTCCTACTTGACACCATTTAGCAAAGCTTTAAATATTTATACTTTTTACTTAAATTTATCTCTAGTTTTGATAGCTTCATAATTTTCATACTTCTTGAGATCCTAACAAAAATCTAAAGAAACTTATAACATACAATACTAGTTTAAAAAAAAAATTAATAAAAATTACATGTTTAATATTTGTGATTTACCCAAAATCATACTCGCCGTCCCAATTTGATTTAATTTACACAAATAATCCTTAATTCTCAAACTTTTTTGCATTGATAGTCCATATTTTGAAAAATAAGGACCGTCCGTGTAATAACGATAGGAACTATTTGTTAATAAATAAATAAAAAAATAACTATAGATTATTACACAGATGATCCCTACATTTTAAAATAGGGAATATTGATGCAACTAGTTTAAAAATTAAGTATCACTGATGTAATTAAAATCGAATAAGGTTGACGAATGTGATTTTGAGTAAAACACATGTACAAAACATCTACAGTAATTGTTTAAAGAGTAAATTACATAAATGGTTTTTGTGGTTTGTCGAAAATTTCACCTATCATCCCTCAAACTTAAAAGTTGCATATATCGTCCCTATCACCTCCAAATAATAACCACTCGTGGTCCTTTTAGGGACGATAGGTGAAATTTTTTTAAGTTGCATATATCGTCCCTATCACCTCAAAAAAAGACCACGAGTGTTATTCTTTGGAGGTGATAGGGACAATATATACAACTTTTAAGTTTGAGGGACGATAGGTGAAATTTTCGACAAACAACACGCACCATTTATTTAATTTACTCTTGTTTAAAAGAAAAGAAGTGAAAAAGAAAAGAAATATAAAAAAAGATTAAGAAAGGGGGAAGAACATAGCGGATGGGATAACAAAAATCCCATAATTTAGATTCCCAAGATCATCATCATCGAACTAGTGTCTGTGTTTTTTCTATCCACAATGACAGTCCTCGCAGCTGGTTGCTCCTCCTGTCTTCTTTCCCGACCATCTTCTTCAACTGCTATAAACTCCTCTGGTCAGCTTTTTTATCTACTGCATCATTTTCTTTATTTATGCTCAATTTTCATATACATTTGTTTACATGCACTAAAAGAGCAAGGTTGGATCAAGTGGTTAACACCCTTGTCTCTGGAGACAGAGGTCAAGGGTTCGATCCTCGCCCCTTGCAAGGCCAGAGGTCCTTTTCTACCTTTGGTAGAACCGGAAGCAGCCTCTCTACTTTAGGTAGGGGTAAGGCTTTCTACGTCTCAACCTCCACCTCCCCCATACACCGTGGAGCACAGTATTGGGACTCATAACCATATTTGTTTACATGCACTAATAATGTAAAAACCCGTCCCACATTGGCAACATATAAGATATTTGAGCTCCTTATAACCTTCAAATTGTGGCCTGATAGTATCCTTTTACTATGGTGTTTAGTTGAAACCGTACATTGCTTTCGGCTTTGGAGGGGCGCTACAAATGAGTTTTACTTGTTGGTCTTAAATTTGCAACAAAACCCATATTAAGTTTGCTTTTGAAGTGTACTAATTATGATATCAATTTGTTGTTGCCATTGGATTCGTTCCTCGAAACTTGGTGCATATTTAAGTCCTCGTTGCATAGCGTGTACTTGCTAAGGAGAGGGGTTTGACATTGTCTTTTGAAAATGGTTATGGGATAGGAAATAAAAAGAACAGGAGATGATGTTTGGACTTTGGATGTAGTTATGCTATTTGAAGTTGTGATAAACATAGTTGTCATGTTGAATGATCTTAGGTAATCAGATATTATAGTCGGTTTTGAAGCTGTGATAATCATATAATCCGTTGTTTTAGTGTTTGTTGAACTGATTGATAATGATATACAGTAAAATTAGTACTAAATTATCTCAATTAGTTTTGTTGCAACTACTACTAAGTTGTAAACAAGTCATCCAGAACTAATTATTTGACTCGATTTAACAAGAAATGATTATCGGTTTCACCATAGTACCATATGCAAACACTTGAAGTCAATATTCTGCAACTTTGAATCACGATAATTAATTATCAGTTTAAAACGCAATGCTGAACACCCCTATCCCATTTTCTAATTTCCCAGCATGATGTTCAAGCATAAGTAGGTTATAATTACTTTTTTTCGGGGGTTTTTATTTTTTTGAAGGAAAGCTCGTTTCTTTTGTAATGAAAGTCCAACACTTAGCATTCCTAAGAGATGATTGCACTAGAAAATTTAAAACATATGGAGCTTTACTCGGCATCACGGCTATGCATAAGAAGCAACATCATTGCCGCTCATCAACAAGGGGTGAAATCGGTCAAGTGTTTGACAAAGATGTGAATGAAACCTCCACTTTGCATCAGGTATGATGGTGAGTTAGCACTCTCAAGTTACGTTTAAATTTCAACATTTTTATGCTTAAACAATGCTAACTGCTAGTTAGACATACGTCATCAAATTTATGCTTGTGTGGTTCTCAAACCATAAACATTCTCGTTGGACACTTTGTGATCTATAACTGGTGTTTACTAGTTCCATGTTTACCTTATGGCAGAATGTGGGGTTGGTAGCATCCGTACCAGCAGGAGCCATTATTGCAAATGCATTGTTATTAGCTACACCGTTAGAAGCCCTAGCAGAAACCTGTGAGGCCGAACCGTCTATCTTTAATATGAACATGCCTGTATTGCTAGTAGTTGCCCTCATTGGGGCGACTGTTGGAGGTAACTATGCACTTTAGGAATTGTCTTCACATAATCAGTATTTTGTATGCTTACTTCAATATACCACATATTGCAGGATTAATTGCTCGACAAAGAAAAGCAGAACTGCTAAGGCTAAATGAACAGCTTCGCCAAATCAATGCAGCTCTAAAAAGGCAAGCAAAGATAGAGTCGTATGCACCCGCTTTAAGCTACGCTCCTGCTGCTGCTAAAATACCCGAGAATGAAGTTATTATTGATCCAAGGAAGCAAGAGATAATATCCCATCTAAAAAGTGGGAAAACCTTTTTAAGAAATCAAACTCCAGATAAGGCATTTTCCGAGTTTAAGACTGCACTTGAGCTTTCTCAGAAACTTAAAGATCCCATTGAAGAAAAAAAGGCTGCAAGAGGATTAGGTTTGCCTTTTATTTTCTCGTATCTTTCGTCTCTTTCATCTATATGTTTAATGACCCATTATATGACCACTCTTCCACATATTTCAGGAGCATCATTGCAGAGGCAGGGAAAGCATCGAGATGCCATTAAATACCATTCAATGGTTCTTTCGATCTCAGAAAGAGAAGGAGAGGACTCGGGAAACACGGAAGCACTCGGTGCAATAGCTGATTGTTATACTGAGCTTGGTGATCTGGAGAAAGCAGGAACTTTCTATGACCAATACATTGCAAGATTACAAGCAGACTGATCAGTTTCTTAACCACACCAAGAATGGAATTTTTGTATTGTAGAGTCTTGTAATGGTTTGTGACTTGAGTTACCCGCAACTATCTCTTTTAATTCTTGAACCCTATGTATGTTTTTGAGAACCTATATGTATTACCCAAGACTAGCAAACTCAGCCACAATGTCATGTTCACTAGATACAGACATTTGATTTATGTTGACAACATATATTCATACTCGTAGCAATATATAGTACGACAACAGTCTCCCAATTGGAAGGCAAAACGTATAAGTTACAAAGAAACGGCGTAAACCAAACAAGGAAAATCAAGACTGCTACCTAAAACATGGCAAAACAACCAGAACAATACTCTGCAAAACGGAAAGGGAAACAATGAGAAAAAGGTTAATGCCACATATCTCACTGATAATACATTTGCTGTTGGGCAGCAGCAACACTTTGGAAACCACCATCATATATCCCATGACTTGCTCCAGCGGCAGCCAGGTCCATGTTAGCCTGTTTGAAAGGATGCTGTCCTTGAGGGTGCATGAGGGCCATCTTGCTCATTGCTAGTTGACGTTCATATGCCAATAAATCAACAGATAGCACAGGTGCAGGCACTGGTGGGGGAAGTGGATTTGAGCTTGTTCCTGGAGGAGTAGGCTTGCTGCCCCATGAGCACTACATTGCATGAAAACAACAAAGATATCAGCTCTACAACCACATTAGTCATACAATTTAATGAATATTTCATAAAACCTAAGCGCACCTTAATTTGTTTGCCATAAAGAACAGATTGGGTATTCCCTATTCGAATAGCTAGCGCAGCCTCAGCATGGTTACTGTATCTAACAAAACCAAAAGCTTTGTCACGTTGCACTCGCACTTCCTCAATCACCCCAGCACCAAGGGAATGAAAGTGACGATGAAGCTCAAGCTGTGTAACCTGCAATTTACTGAGACGATTAACTTCATTCGATTCTTTTTATTTTGTCACCATAGTATACCAAATATACAAATAATCATACTTCTGGGGCAAGGTTGCCAACATATACAGTTGTGTACTGAGGATTATTTTCAGGGGCATCACCATTAGTTGTCTCTTTAACATCCTCTGCAAAACATTAATATCAGAACAATTAGACCACTTCCACACCAGAGGTGTCACCAAATCTAGAAACAAAACGATATGGATATACTCAAGATGACAACTCTGATAGTTATTAATTATTATGCTCACCTGAAGATCCGCTTGTTAGCTCCGCCACACTTTTTGAATCTGAAACCTGATTCTCATCACCAACACCAGCCCCTTTTGTAGCCCAGTTGCAGCGTATCTGTCTACTTCCAAGCCACTTACCTGATCAAGTAAAGCTAGAACTTGTTATCGAAGGGTACTTATGGGACTTACAGATTCAACTAGTATCTAAACATGTGAGTGACAACCATATAAGGCACATAGACATCTTGGACCCGACTTACCAGTTAAGTCATTTATGGCTATTTGAGCGTCCTGAAAAGGAAACAAGGTCAGATCTTTGCTCGAAAATAATTTTGCATGAAGAAATGAAAATAAACATAGGACGGGGAGAGCACCGACAAGGACAGATGGTTCAGCAAAATGTAATAATTTGGTAGATATTCAGTGGTGAACACCAATTTCTCCAATACTTCTAGAAAATAAAAAATAACCTGTTGATTCCGAAAAGAGACAAACCCAAAACCTCGTGAACGTCCAGTTTTCTGATCCCACATAACCCTTGCATCCCTATAATGGATAAAAATACATATGAAAAACAATGTCCATGAGAGTGTGTGAGAGAGAGAGATAACTAAATGGTACTCACGAACAGCTAGAATAGACAGAGAAGCAGGCATATAGCATAGCATCAGTGACCTCAGGGCTAAGATCACCAACGAATATGTTGAAGTGACCTGCAAAGCAAGAAAATAACAATGTCATGATATTAGATTATCACATCTTATGCAGCATATCAGAGCCCTGTTTGATACTAACTATTTCCGAAACAGACAATAAGGCCCACCTGTTGTGTCCTCCCTCTGTCCACTGGCATATGCCCAGTTAACTTTAATAGGTTGTCCAAACCTGCAGATTATTCAATAAGAGACATGTTTGAAGTATAATGGCAATGCATCGTATACCATAAACAAAACTTACAAATGCCTTCCATTTAATGACATAATAGCAAGTGCAGCAGATCTTCGATCAAAGTAGTGAATGAATCCATATGATGACTGCAGATATGAAAACAAAAGGAAACCTTATCTCAAATAAAGTTTTTGTATTTAATGTATATTTGCACGAAACAAAGCCAAATACCCACCTTATCTTTTCTTATAAGCTTGCAGCCTTCAAGAGGACCAGTACTTGCAAAAACCTCTTGAAGAAGTGGCTCAGTCACTTGTGTATGAATATTTCCCACATACCTACATTTCTCAGAAATTAAAAATTAGAACCTAGGGGGGTTTGCCAGTGGCGAGAAGCCGAGAACAAATAAAACATAGCTATAGCTGTAGATTCCAGACAGGTAATACATATGTAACAAAACACACACCGCAAATTTTTATTGTAAATCCCACTAATAGCTCGTAATGAGAGCAGTAAAGTTATAGACGTACAAGTTCAGGAAAACAGACTCGGGAGAAAAGAGACTAGACGAAGCACTTTTCTTCTAGCTAAAAGGGTATCGACATGTTTAAGTGGACACGTTAACTACTCTAAAAAAAAAGACCAAATCCCTGTTTTTATTTTATATGTGATAATCGCAAAAAAAAAAAAAAAAAAACCCCAGTGCAGTCAGGAGACTGTTACCATGCATAATTTTGCTACTTAGGATAGAAAATTGACATCAAGTTGGACGGATCCTGTCCAGTTAAATTAGTTTCCCTCAAGGTTTTAGAAAGCTTGATCTGGAAATTACATGCTTAAGGGCTACAGAGCTGATTAGGTGGTCCTAAATGGGAATTTTAGCAACTGAGCTTTCATGATGTTCAAACATGCGAGCTAAAAATGAAATATGAAGTAATCTAAAAACCACTTACACACTCCGGCAAGTGTTTGGATCAAACCCAGGAGGCAAATTTCCACTTGGTATTGGCTCAATCTGCAAAAGTAGACAAAAAATGAAAGCTGGAAACAGTCCCAAAAGAATAGCAAAGCTAATAGCAAATAATATAACAAATAGAAACTACACTAGCTTCAACGATCAAACACCAAAGAAGAATGGATAAAAAGCAATATAGATGAACAAACTATGTGAGCCCACTGCGACTAATGGTAAATAGAAGTCTTTGGTAAAGCCAAGAAAAGATAATGAACTCCAAGTAGAACCATGGCAATGCAGGTAGGAAGCTTCCGTTTAAAACTATGGCCATTTTGGGGGATTTCTAAGTGGCAACATAACATCTATATGTGAGATAGAATAAGCTAGATTCTCTTAGACACAGCAAACCTAAACTCGAAAACTAACATATCGCCACGTAACATAGTTGTCTAGTCTATACATACTCTTCTCATACAATACTTAAACTGATGCTAATAATATAACAAAAGATACTACAACATAGATAGACAAACGGGTAGAAATAGCATTGTTACTTGTTAGTTTTGATGCCTTATATGTACACTAAGATGTCTAATTACATGTCTGTATAAAAAAATTTGAGATACCCATTTGGAACAAAGCTGTAGATAGAGTGTGCGACTTTGTTGTTAGAAAGAAAACAAAACATTGATGTAACAACACAAAAGACAAACATTAGAACTATAGAACTGTCAATTAGGTAGCCTGTCATTATTTAAAATGTTGAATTCCATAAATGCAATGGACACATAATTCCATTCCCATCGCCTCTTCTTCTAACACACATGTGACATTCAGCATTCTACACTCATATTGTGAATACATTGCATTTTGCTGGCACAGCATCCCGATAACGTGCTTTCTATTAGCAAGGGAGCTTTATAAAGGACTATATAAATCACATCAACAAACGACATTCTCCCACACACACACAAAACTGTGTCTCACATTCAAGGGCGGAGCCAGAAAGTTATGGTCGAGGGGGCAAACTTTGATAATTTTTAGAAACTACACTACAAA
The DNA here is from genome assembly GCA_021014915.2 of Artemisia tridentata subsp. tridentata. Lineage (NCBI taxonomy): Eukaryota > Viridiplantae > Streptophyta > Magnoliopsida > Asterales > Asteraceae > Artemisia > Artemisia tridentata. The sequence goes on along the minus strand of CP139504.1, from coordinate 5,795,871 downwards.
GCGGTTCGTTAGAGGGGCAAATTACAAAAATAGCCAGATATTTTATACAGTTTTTTTCGCTGCGGGCACGGGCCCACCCCGCCCCCCTCCTGTCTCCGCCTCTGCTCACATAGTCACATTCCATCATATTCATATTCACGCTTAATCTAAAACCTCTAAATACCAATGTGCTACTCCAATAGCTTGGGACATTTTGGCACGTGGACATAAATATCAATTAAGTGGATCAAAGTAAAATACTAATCGGCTCAAACCAACCGGGCTAGCTCAGTTGGCCACCAAGATTCCTTAGGGGCTTGGGGAGGGGAGTTATGGCTAGGGGAGGTCACAAGTTCGAGTCCCACCCGAGACTTTTTTTACCCCTTCAAGCGGAATAGAAGGAAGTACATGAGGGTTGAGGGTCAGCATACTGCCCAATTGGATGTCACTGCTATGTGAACCACTAACAACTAACAAGCCGTTAAAAAAAACCTTAAAAAAAACATATAATGTTCCGAAATAAAACATTAAAAAACATTCGAATGATACCAAAAGTTAATTCTTAATATAAAAAAAAAAAAAAAAAAACATTGGAATGATACCATTGGTGGGGCCAAAAGAGCAGGATGATAGAGAGATTGTTGTTGAAGCAAAGCTTGTTGCTGCTGATGCATCAACGCTTGTTGCTGTTGCTTTAATCTCTGATTATGTTGTTGATTTTGCATTTTTTTTGTTTTTTTTTTAATGAATCAAAATTAATAATTAAATGAATAAAAATTAATTTGATTTCATTTTTAGGGCTTCAACAAATTGGATACTTGTGTTGTGTTTCGCGTGGAATGGAGAAACATAAACAGGACCTGAAAGTAACACCAGTTCCATATATTCTACTTACTACTTTAACCCTTTTACTTTGGTTACTTTTACAATTCAACCCTTCTATATTTCATATTAAAACAACAAATTCTCAAGGGTCGCGCGTTGCGGCGGGAGTGTTCGAATACAAAATTATTGATTTTTGTTGCGCTTTGTCGCGGAGATCAAGGGAGTAACTCTGTAACGGATCGACAACCCCAAGAACAATTTTTGTATTTTTTTTAAATATTTTGCAAAATTTTTCCTAACGTTAGCATTTCGCTGCAAATTTAGTGATCAAGGACTGACTTTGCAACGGATGTATAACATGAAGGACCAATTATGTAAATGATGTGAGGACTAAATTTGCAACGAACCTCTTAGATGAAGGACTAAGTGCGTATGGATTTTTTTTTAAATGTTAAAGATAACGGTCGTTAGTTACTAAATGTAAAGTTAGTGATCAAGGACTGACTTTGCAATGGATATAACACCTGTTCCAGATATTCTATTAAAACAACAAATTCTGAAGGGTCGGGTTTTTTTTATAAGAATGTATTATTGAATGCGATGGTTCTTGGTTTATCTTCTTGGTTTTATTGGACTACCTCACATGTAAGGTGTGGTACGTGTCAAGAGTAGAAGATTCGACATGACACCGCATTGATAGGAAGTTGAGGCTACTCCGCTAACCAGTCCAAGGCATGACGGAACAATTGAACCTTTATTATACGCCGGATGAAATGTTGGCCCTTATCGAGTTAAGAACGACACATGGGGCTGAATAAATGATTCCATGACAATTGTAGACCATTAGAAGTATGGTTGGTAAAAATAATTTTTGTTGCAACTGAAGATAAAGTTGCAGATGAAGTGAGCTGCGAAAATAAATTATTTTGATAAGCTAATGAAGAAGCATTTCATTTTAATAGATTATGCTAGATTTTTCTTAAAGGACTATTATAAATTTTAGCCGTCAAACAAAACTTAAATTTTAACTTGCTTGTTTGTTTGAAAAACAAACATAATCTTTTAATAAGGTTTTTAATAAGGTTGTGTGTCAAACATTTTATTAAAATAGCATTAGATGCTATTAGAGCATTCGGTGTGGTGCCCTCGAGTTATGGTTTAACCTCGCCTCACGTCAGCGCCACATCAGCTTTAACATTTCAATCTTAACACCCAAAATACACCCCATATCATAACTCAACCTCAACACCACCTTTTGGAACCCACCTTAATTTAAATATTTACAAATTACACACACATAACAACAACTTTTTTGTCCACTAGCTACTTAACTCTACGTTGCCATGGCAACGCAAGTTATAACCCATGCCATAACTTGAGGGAGGGCGGTATAATAACTTGATGTTAACTTGGGGTTAACGCATGCCACGTAGGCATAACGCTCCTCTTCACGTTATTATACCAAGTGCTCTTAGACTAACCAAGCAAAGAATAGCATTACTTACCATTAAACTAACGAATCATATGTGTTATCTGTTGTCTTTAAATGTATTTTCAAAAAGCAAGAAAAGATAAAAGGTTTAATATTAACTTAATGATAAACATTCGTAAAAACTGTTTATATTGAAAATGTTAGACTAGAAGGCAAATGGGTGACTATCCTTCGGTGACTTGCAATCTCACACGCGGGTTCCTTGTCCACAAGCCAAAGTCACGCGCGACTTTGCAATTTCGAGAGAGATAAGGTGAACCAGTCACCTAGTGTGACTTTGCATTTATATTGTTTTATGTTTTGATTGTGAGTGTGTGTGTGGTATTTAGTTGGGTATATTTGTATAAAGTGAGTATTTTAATAAAAGGTGAGAGTAAGATGACCTTGTTCATAAATAAGTGAGTGGGTGTGAGGGAAAGTGAAAGAATAGAGAAAGCTGAGGTGACGCTGAAGTGTAAATCCTTGATTTCTAGTCTTATATTGAGAACAATCTTAAATCATTTCAACTTGTACGAGCAAATAAGCAAAATCATGATTTCTCTAACATCGATTATGTACGGTAGAATATTTTCTGTATATTTGTACGTAACAATATTTTTCGTGTCTTTCTTACTCTAACTTCTAGGACGAGTGGAATGATAATGGACAATTGGACATGTATTACTCCGTATAAACACATCACCTACACACATATGCTAACACAATGCAAATAATACAAAGATTTCTAAGACCACTCACAACAATTAACTCTGCTTTAAAATTTAAGTCATGTCACGTCAGCTTTAACACACTCATTCTTAACTCAGCTTTAACACACTCAACAATAACTCAGTTTTAACACACCTCAACTCACCTTTATATCAAAATTTTTTTTTACACAAACTAACCTTAAAAGGGGGCAATTTTTTAATGCAAAGTACCCTTAACGCAGCGTTAAGGGTTTAACACTGCGTTATAACGCACAGTGGCCTTAACGCAGCATGGTCCAACAATTAACGCACTATAACGCATGTTAACGTGGGATTTTTTGGGCCTTAAAGTGAGTTTGACGGTCTAAGGGCTTAAGAGTCCTAATAAATAGTTTTTAATTTGTATTTCGTTAGCTGCAAATTTTTTCGACACATATAATTTTGCAAGCGTTGTGATTTACAAGACTCATGCGTCCTGCATGATAATTTATGAAATCCTTAAGCGTAGCCGTCACAAAAAATGACTTGAGACGAGTTTCCTCATAAAAAAATGTATGGTAAGCCTTACCAAATTTGTTATACCTTTTTAGAGAAATGTTTGCAACTTTGTAGTACTTGTGATGTACATAATTTATTTAGGCCACGTAATTGCCATTCCAAATGATTAGTCATATTTGTTTGGTAACAAATGGCATAACGGCAACTTATAAGTCATACTTATCTTGTTTATCACGACATGTTTCTACTAGTACTTATTAGAGCACTAGGTATGGTGAGGAGTTTTTTCTTCTCATTCAGGCCCCACGGGGTGCCACGTCATAACAACAAACCACAACAAACAACCTCTTTTATCACAACAAACCACAAACTCCTCATTTGAGCCTCACCACTATCTATTTTTTTTTCTTCTTTTATTCAAATACCCAAATAAACTAAATTCATTTCATAAAAATAAAAATACAATACATCAAATAATACAAATAATACAAATAACATTACTATATATATTAAAGGGCAACCAATACTACGTCGTTCCATGAATAGTAATACAGTGTTGGACTCCCCCTTTTTTTTCCAGCCCGTTACCACGCCTCAGGCCCATGTCCATTATATATATATATATAATATAGCGTCGGTTGACTTGACTTGATGACGTCAAATTTGCGTCAGCTCCTTCTCTTAATAATACTCCCACCCCAACGTTTCCTATTGGTTCTGCATGAGGCCACACCATAACTCCCATGCACTCACACACACATGATCAAAACAAGGCATTTATATATATAAAAAAAAAAAAGAATATTTACAAAACACACCTTAAACTTCTTAATATTTACGAGTTTTTTATATAACAAAGTTTATTTACCAAATATCTAATAAATCTCTAGCGGTTTCTTGAATAAAAAAATTACTACCAAATAGGTCTCTCGACAACGAACAAAATAAGCCCAATATTGATATGCTTTTGACGGACGTACGGTTTTATAAAAAAGGTTAAAGTTTAATATATGTGTAGTTTTTAAATAAAAGAACTTTCAAAATGCACCCTTAACATATCAAATAACTTTAAGTTTTTTTTTAAAATATAAAGGCCAAAGACGTGCAACTGTATAAAAGTTTATATATAATTATTTTGTTTATATAGCAAAGTTTATTTATCAAATATATAACAAATATCTAACGATTTACGCCGTAGAAACGCCATAAAAAACATATCTAATATTAATGTACTTTTGACATACGTGCGCTTTTATTAAAAAAATGAAAAATGGCCTTTGTCTTCTTCGACAACCATTATTCAGATACGCGCATAGCAACTGATCTCATACCCCGTTTGCAAATTTTTAGTGAGTTCGTGAAAACGACTGGGCTTGGAATAAAGGGTACCCTACCATTGGAAATACTGTGCAATGATCAACGACATGAAACAACGCCTCGCCGCAACGCGGCGATCGTCGCCCACCTCGTTTAAAAAAAAAGGGTTCTAGCCAAAAAAAATGTTCCAATCTATTTATAGCCCACTGTTTATAGCCAAAAAATGATCCAATCTATTTATAGCCCACTGTTTCAATCTATAAAAATAAAAATTAAGCCCACTTCCATCTTCTTCTTCATCTATCTTCTTCCGGTCTATAAAAATAAAAATACAGCCCACTGTTCCAATCTACAAAACTATAGCCCTTTATTTTTGGTCAAAACTAACTTTTTTATATTCAGGAACAAAAAAAAAGGGCAAGGAAACAAAAATAAAATAAATAACAAACGGTCTAATTGTCAGGAACTCACCTCCTTGTGTAGACGAGGAGGCCTTGGACGGCGAGGCACGAGCAAGTGGCTCGGTATGGCGGCGAGCCACGAGCAGCCCATACCGGGTGCTCTTATATCTTTTACCGCCATCATTATTTTCTACAGTTGACATCAGTGGCGAAGCTAGACCAACTTCACTGGGGGGTCGGGATCTAATATACCGAAATTTCACAATTAAAATGTGGGGTCGAAACCGAATATACCGAAAATTTTCTACACGAAAACTATATACCCCTTACATCGCAAAAAAAATTTCGGGGGGTCGGGCGCCCCCTCCCGCCCTAAGGTAGTTGCGCCCCTGGTTGACATGTTGCTATGCTTTTACTTCTTTCATTGTTTCGACATGTTTGATTTAATGAGACCAACTCACATTGTGACCAAAGGTGTTGTTTGTTTATGTCTAAATCTGAATAAAATAAGATTGTTTGTTTTCTGTAAAAACGTCTGAACATGATATTGTGTGTTTTTTATAATAACGAAAAAAAACCGATAAATATACACAACCGAAAACTTTTAACCCACTAATACACAAAAGAAAAAACTAACACACCTTCTTATACACAACAAAAACCACGAACATACAAACATTGTTATACTTCTATTATAACTTTGCCCAACAATTGCATCCATAAACTAGGGGTGGCAATCGAGTCGTGTTCGTGTTTACATGTTCGGGTTCGCGGGTTGAAATAATCTCTACCCAAACACGACCCATTTATTAATCGTGTCAAGAAGCTTAACCCTAACCCATACCTGCATAACACGCGTAACCCGTCTATAACCCGTTTAACATGTTTAAGTAAATAAGTCAAACAGTGAATAAGGTTGGTGATTTATTGATTTAACTACCTTAAATGCAAAAATGATATAAGGATCTAAAATATGATAAAAATAACAAGCAAATAACAATGCGACAATTTCACTGATATATGAGTTTAAGTGTCAATTTCAATAAAATCTGAGTTATCGTAAATCACACATATTAAGTACATAACAAAATACATTTAATCTATATCCAACATGAAAACCAAGTTATATGAGGCTTAGTCAACTCGTGCGTTGCACCGATTGTATCTAAATGTTCATAGCGTAATGGTTGGTACTAATTAGATTTCCACTATACAATGTATTAGTGCCCCAAAAGATGTGCAGCAAAACATGCCATTATAGACTCTGGGGAGAAGCACTAATTTTGATTAATGTGCTGCACTAATTTTGGTGTAGCAAAAAAATTTGTGGCACTAATATTAATGATGGGTTTTGTTTTAACTCGTTAGATCTCAAATATGTAGCAAAAAAATGTGCGGCACTAACATTGTAGAAGCTTAACAAAACCCATCACCTTCAACACTCATTGTTCCTCGCTTAATGTGCGGCACTAATTTTGGTTATGCTTGAAGGTAAGCATTTTTTGTTGGTACCATTTTTTTGGCATCGAATATAAGTTAGTAGATTAGGACGTCCTTGATACCGCTTTTGTCACCGGCGCTCGCAAATACTTTGGTCGTGTATTCACGACCTATTATAATTGTAAACTAATTAAAAATTACTTAATTGGCTGGCGTTTGTTATGTATTGATTGCAATCTTTAATATGTTGTCATGTTACTTTTATACTAACAAATCTTTTTTAACAACGTATAGTAGCTATATTTAAGTCTAATCATGTAAATCAAGTCTGCTAAGCGTGACATTTTCTTCCCCTTTTCCTTACATATTCACACGCAAAAATATAACTTTTCATGTTTATTTTGAACAATAAAAAACAAATCTTTTTTAACAACGTATAATAGCTATATTTAAGTCTAATCATGTAAATCAAGTCTGCTAAGCGTGACATTTTCTTCCCCTTTTCTTTACATATTCACACGCAAAAATATAACTTTTAATGTCTATTTTTTGCAGTAACCATTATAAATGGAGTTGCACACACATTTAAGTCAATTACTTTGACTAACTCGTCTAATCTCTATTAGAAATATGAAGTTGATTCTGGATTCGTCGTTATAAGTGTCACTTTGTTTATTATTATTTGGTGCAGTATAAGTGTCACTTTGTTAAACAGATAACATGCTATACCTTTGACAATAACTATCACTTAACAAATATAAACAATATCTATACGCTAAGTAACTCTGTATGCCAAATTTTTAAAATTATGAGCAACTTAAGTATTCAGCCCACAATAAAATTCGTCCCAATCAGTGAGTAGTGTAGATATCAAAATCGTTAATCACTACATCAAGACCATCTTGTCTTGAAAATATGACTACACTACTCTGCTTGAACCCTAAACCTAAACACAATAACACCAGCCACCACACTTTGTTCATTTCACCAAAACCAAACTCAGCCACTTTTCTCCCTTTCTTTCTTTCTTCTTTAATCCAAACCACGAACACAAATCCACGAAAATCACAACCCTCTGATTCTTGTTCTTCAAACACACGAATCACAACCCTCTAATTCCTGTTCTCGTTTGGTTCTTCAAAGAAAAAAAAATAAAATGATGCGAGGAGCTAAGCTTCTAATACATTAATGATGGGTTTTGTTTTAACTCGTTAGATCTCAATTGTGACTTCAAGATCTTGATATAAGGTCTCGGGTAGGTTTAATTTTGTTTTTCGGTTTTGATTTTGTTATTTTCGAATCAAAGAGAGATTATAACATAGTTGTTAAAAATCTTATCTTTCTTTTTCGGATATAAAAAGAAGCTAAGCTTCAAAAGATGGATCGATGATGATGTAATTCTCTTCGTGTTTCGATCTTAAAAGGTCTAAGATGTTGTTGTTATACACGAAAGAGAAGAAAAACTGAGATCTTTTATTATTATTTGTTGGTTTCGAATCGTGGCTGTGTTTGGAGATGAGATTTTTTGATGTAGTTGATGTTGTTTTTGATTGTGTTCGAGTGGTGCGATGGGTTTAGGATAGACTTGGATTTGTTGATGTTGTCGATTTGGAAAAAAGGTCTCGTTTTTTTTCCTTTTCGTTTTGGTTTAGGATTACCGCGTTTATAACATTTGATGGATGAAGTTTCATCACGACATATGCTTAGTGAAAAAAAATGATCTATTTATAATGGCACTATATGTAACTATCTTAGAGATATGTAGAGACACTTTAAATGTCAATTTAATTATAATCAATGTAGTTAATTACAAAAGCAAATCAACCAACTTTGTACATCTTTCACTTTAAATGCGTCTTTTTGTATATACTCGACGAAAACTCAATTTCTTCATCCCCTCATATATTATTGCATTTAATCTCAATTTATTTTTTAATTTTATAGATAAAAATGAAGTCATTAAGACTCCGCTTGAAGCAGGTTGTACAATACTTTTTTTTGGTGCACATTCACTCTTTCACATTAAATTAAGACATTCAATCTTTATATAGTATATATATTTAATTTTTAGAGACTTATATACTTAAACGGGTTCATGTGCTGACCTATTTAACACTTGTTTAACCCAAACACGACCCGTTTATTAAACGGGTTAGAAGGGTTGATATGTTTTTGACCCAAACCTGTTTAACTTCGTGTCGTGTTCGTGTCGTTTATCGTGTCGTGTCAAGAATTGCCACCCCTACCATAAGCCCATTGTAAATTGATGCCAACCTACAACTGACACAATTCCACTGACACAGTTACACAATAGTAATATGGGTTATGTTATTAAGACCCCCCTATGATGTGACAATAAGGGGTTTTGGTCAAAATGTACAAACCGTGATGCACACTGTACAAACCCGTAATACACAGGGCCAAACGAAACCCACTATAGGAGAGTCCGTATAAACTCCCTAGTAATATATTGAAGCCATTACTTGAGCCATTGTTTCCTTGTACTTAATTTCATAATTTGCACTACTTGCTCCAAAAGCTGTACACCACTCGTTGGTTACTGCCAGCAAACCTTATCACCTCAAAAAATGAGGAAATATTGAACAGTCTTAAAAGCTACAAGAAATAAGAACCAACTGAAACTCATCTTATAGCTACGGCACACAATCTGTCACTCTCTTTTTTCGGCTACAATGTAACTGGCCAGGAAGCTGGCAAATTGTTGCTTCTATGAATGGTTTTTGCTTCTTTTTATTTTGAGTTTGTGAAAGAAGTAGGCTTAAATACAAGAACATGGATTATTATACATGATTTTCTTTTAAATAATATGTCATAAAGTTGATATTTGCTAAAATGAATCTAATTTAAAACCCTCGAATCGAACCCAAACACCCACGTAAAGCAATAGCTCCAAAATTAGACATTTTTACTAACTGATGAAAACCATCTTATGTTTGTTACATTATTCATCATTTTCATTTGAAGTTTGGTTCTACCTTTAGATAATACGAGCAGGGTAGCCCGCGCGTTGCAGCGGGTTGTTCAGATAGTTGTTTTTTGTTGTACGATGTTTGTTTTACGTTTTGTAGGTTCACAATTATTTTGTATTTTTGTTAGAATTTTTTTTTAAATTAATTTTTTTAGAAAAATTAATTTTAAAGTTTTTTGAAAATATTTTTTTTTTGAAAATATTTTTTCAAAAACTTTTTTTTTTTTTTTTTTTTTTTTTTATATATTTTTTTTTTCAAAATTTTATTTTTTCGAAATTATTTTCCCGGGGAAAAAAAAAAAAAAAAAAAGCTACAGTAGCGTGAAAATATTTTTTTTGAAAATATTTTATTAATAATTTTTTTTTTTTTAATTTTTCTTTTTCAAAACATTATTTTTTCGAAATTATTTTTCATTATTTTTTTTAAATTCAAAAAAAAAAAAAAAAAAAAAAGTACTGTAGCTACTTTGAAAATATTTTTTCAAAAATTTTTTTTTTTTTTTTTTTTTTCAAAATATTATTTTTTTCGAAATTATTTAGAAAAAAAAAATTACTGTAGCAGCAGCTACAGTAAAGTACAACCGGCTGAAGCACGTTACTGTGCGAAGCACTGTTACTGTAACAGTGTTGTACAAATTTTTTATGCGGCCCAAGTACCCATCTTCAGTATATATATATATAATTTACAGTGAGCTACTTCTTAATATTACCAATGGAGCATTAGTCCAATGGTTGGAGCATTTGTGCTTGAGTCAATAGACCCAGGTTCAAGTCCCATCCTTGGCATTTGCTTCATATAGGTACCCACATTCACAAAACTTATGAGCACACCGGAGAGACTTTGTGGAATAAGAGTTCAAGGGTCCGAGTCTTGGCTCGTGCTCACTACAGTTGGTGGCCCACTAAACCAGGAGAGTTGCTGGAGCTATTCCTTGTGGGGTGGACAATGGCTGGTGCCAAAAGACACCCGGGGTCAGGGTATTCCCGCCAATCTACACCTTTTGTGGAATAGATAGCAAAAATTAGTTGACATGCTTGTTGTGATAAATGATTTCGCTTTTCTATGCTGATAAATGTTATTTGAATCATGAAATATTGGTTTTTTTTTTTTTTTTTTTTTTTTTTTTTCTGTAAATTATATGATGTTCTTCTCATAATATGAGCACAACTCTAGATTTTGTAATTTTACATATATGAAGCAGTCTGATGCTATGCTTTGATCTTAATTAATGTTTACATGTTTGTTATTTTGTCTTTGTTAAGTTATGGACTTTTTAAAAGAAATTTTATTCTTAGTTATTCTACTGTGGTGTGTGAGACGACACTACTACAAAAAAGGGCTTTAAGACCCTTATATTTAGACCCTTTAAAAAAAACGCAGGTCTAAATGCGGATTATTCCCCGTCACGAGTTATTTAGACCGGTGCAAATAAGAAACACCGGTCTATATGGCGTTTTAACATTTAGACCGGTTTGTTTCATCTACACCGGTCCAAAAAAAGTTATTTAGACCGGTGTGTTTCATTTACACCGGTCTATATGATCCATATATTTAGACCGGTTCCCTTCAAATGAACCGGTCCAAAAACTGTTATTTAGACCGGTTTGTTTCATTTACACCGGTCTATATAATCCAAATATTTAGACCGGTTACCTTCATATGAACCGGTCTAAATGAGTTTAAAAAAAAAAGGTGTCCCAACGGCTACAAAAACCAGATCTGCAGTTAAGACACTATCCACACAAAACAACATCAATCTTGCATTTAATACACTCGAAAAATACCATAAATGTTCTTATAATTACCATACTTTTGTGCATTAACTACAATTAAAAGGTATGTATCAATTCTTATACATTCATATTCATACTAAATAGGATTTTTATGATTATTTATGTAAACCTTTTCATAAAAAATGTTATACTTATAAAAGTCACTATTTGCGTGTTTAGGGACATAAATTTGTTATTGTGTATAAATGAAAGCTAACATGAATATTTTTTGCTATATTTATAGGAATGTTTGCGTAAATCGTCCTTATACGGTATCCGAAATGTAGGTTCATTGACCCGTGGAAGTAAGGTATGTTCTAAATGAATCACGAAAACAATTATTTTATGCAACATTCATGTAGTATAAATTTAATGCAACTCATGAACCGTTAGTTTAATTCCCGTCCGAAAATAACTTAATAGAGGTTAATATCGGATTGTCCCCATTTGAAACTGCTTTTTGAATACTTTGTCTCATTTAGGATGTGAATGTGTATTATCGTATTGAGTGTAATTTAAGATGGATCGTAGTATATGGATGTACCAGATAGAACGTGTTAGCATCGAATACTTGGAACATTTGTCTCATTTCCTAAAAGTTGCCGAAGATGATCGGGTTAAGAAAGGAAAATCAAGAGTTCATTGTCCTTCTAAAAGTTGTTTAAATTGGGAGTGTTTTGCCGATTTGAAAACTATTAAAAGCCATCTTATAGAAAAAGGGTTTATGCAAAGGTATACTTGTTGGGATTTTCATGGAGAAGTCAAAGCTAAAAGTAACACGTCTATTCCCAATTGTAATGTCGAACATAACAACGATTCACACAATAATGATCGTTTAAATGAGATGTTACATAATTTGGAGGATAATGTTGCTGAAAAAAATCAAAAACAATTTCAACAATTGCTTGTCGACTCAGAAACACCGTTGTATGATGGTTGTGAGGATTTTACCAAACTATCTGCTGTTTATAGACTCATGAACGTTAAAGCAGTTCATGGTTGGAGTGACACGGTTTCACATCTCTACTAGAAGCGTTACATGAAATGTTCCCAAAAGCCAAGTTGCCTGTTTCAACATACCAAGCAAAAAAATTGATGTGCCCGATGGGAATGGAAATCGAAAAAATAGATGCATGTCCAAAAGATTGTATGTTGTATAGAGGTAACGACGAGGACCTACATGCATGTCGGATTTGTGGTAGATCGAGGTAAAAACGAAAAAAAGATACACCACTTAACCCCGACGTGACCAAGAATGGTCCACCTGCTAAATTATTGTGGTATTTTCCTATAAAACCAAGATTGGAACGATTATTTTCAAATGAAGGGAATGCAAAATTGTTACGTTGGCATGCCGAAGAGCGTAAAAGAGATGGAAAAAATGAGACACGTAGCTGATTCCCTTCAATGGAGGAACATCGATAATGAGTTTAAAGAGGAATTTGGATATGAGATTAGAAATATACGCTTTGGACTTAGTTCAGATGGAATTAATCCTTTCGGAAACATGAGTAGTCGTCATAGCACTTGGCCGGTTCTTTTATGCATATACAATCTTCCACCATGGCTATGTATGAAACGAAAATACATCATGATGTCATTGCTAATACAAGGTCCTAAACAACCAGGCAACGATATTGACATTTATTTGAAGCCATTAATTGATGACATGAAAGACCTGTGGAGTAAGGGCATAAAAGTGTATGATGCGTACAAGAAAGAGAATTTCCAATTGCGAGCCATGATTTTTTGCACTATTAGTGATTTTCCTGCTTATGGAAATTTGTCGGGATACAAAACGAAAGGGAAAATGGCATGTCCTGTATGTCAAGATCACACTCACTCAATTTGGTTGTCTAATTGTAAGAAAACAGTATATATGGGGCATCGAAGATCACTTCGAGAGGATCACCAATACCGTAAAAAGAAAAAGTTGTTTGATAATAGCGTTGAAGATAAAAAGCTACCACCACCATTAAATGGGGAGGCTACATTATCCCAAGTGAAAGATATTCATATTGTGTTTGGGAAAGGGAAAGAAGGCACTTCAACTTCAAAAGAGAGTATTTGGAAAAAGAAGTCTGTATTTTGGGAATTACCGTACTGGGATTGCTTGCAAGTTCGACATTGCCTTGATGTTATGCATATTGAGAAAAACGTGTGTGAAAGCTTGATAGGATTATTGTTGAACATTCCCGGGAAGACGAAAGATGGTATTAAGGTTCGAAAGGACATGGAAGCCATGCAAATCAGACCAGAGCTTGCTCCTAAAGAGATTGTTGGGAAGACTAGTACATATCTGCCACCAGCTTGTTATACCATGTCTAAGGCCGAGAAAACAAAATTTTGTCAATGTTTGAGTGGCGTTAAGGTTCCATCTGGGTATTCGGCTAACATAAAAAAGCTGGTGTCAATGCAAGACTTGAAGTTGTTTGGTATGAAGTCTCATGATTGTCATGTCTTGATGACGCAGATGATTCCCATCGCAATTCGTGGAATACTACCAAATCGCATCCGACACATGATGAACTCAAATAAGTACATTTTATTATCATCATTTATCCTATGTATTTGACTTGTTTTATTATATTATATATGAGAATTGATACTTAATTGCTTACTTTTGTAATTCTCAGGTAAAAACAAGCATTTGGTGAAACTTAGCGATTATGGACTAAAAACGGAGTAAAAGAATCAAGTTGGAAAAGTCTGCTGAATTGAAGAGATTAAAGGCCATTGCCTGACTTTGAAGCATGCGCCGCATCTGATTTTATCATGCGTCGCATATGAAACTTTGGTCAACGAAGAAGAACCAACTTATTCTACTCCAGATACGCCGCATCGGACCAATCCGATGCGCCGTATCGGCCATACACAATCCTTACCAAAGAAATCAAGTGGAGACTAGAAGCTTAATGAAGAAGTCAAGATTACAAGTCGACACTTGAAGATGCTTTCGTATTTTGGCCATAAAATCTTCATCCGGACTCCGATTTAGTTGATTCAAGCGGCCACGCGAAGAGAAAAAGAAAATCTATCTGAATCTGAAGGAGATGCGGCGCATCTGGTCTTTAGATGCGCCGTATTGGGAGATGAGGCGCATCTGGTCTTTAGATGCGCCGTATTGGGTCAGTTTCAGACTTGGAGGCTACGTTTACTTATAGATGCGGCGCATCTAACTCTCTAGATGCGCCGTATCGACCCAGATTTCAGAATCTATAAATACCGAGCTCATTAACGAATTAGGGTATCTTTGGGAACCCTTAGGGCCATTCCCAGACGATCAAGGCCTCTCAAAACAGCAGAAGATCACCCTTGAAGACCCAATCATCCTTGAAGAACATCTCTAATCATTGTTATATTACTTAATCATTTGGTTAGCGTATCGTATTCACTATGTTTCATACTCTATTCATTATGATTATGTTTATGTACTTTGTTACAGAGATTATGGGCTAACACCCTTTGGTGTTAGCCAAGTTTATGATTATTTGATGGTTTAATTAGTTTCTAATTCGATTGGTTGCTTAGTCTTCGTTTTGATTACTTTATTAGTTTATACTTCATTAATATCGTTTGCGTGATTAATGTAAGCTCCTTAAGGGCTAAATAATATATAAACATGGTAATCATTAAGCAGCTTTATGCGGGTTCTGATTAATTGTGACAGGATTAGTCAGTCAAAAAGACTTAAAATGGAATCTAGAATAGGATAGACATAAGTAATCATTAAGGGTTTACTCGCCGATAAGATTAGAGCCAACGATTTGGTGACTTTTATTAGTGCATTGATAACCTCTGTGTCTAGCTGAGCATTGCTTGGGTCGCCATGCCCCTTCCTCGCCTATTTAGGATAGACCGCGCCTAGTCGTGAGCACCGTCACTACATGTCTTAGAAACTTATCAAAACTTAATCTTATATGACTAAACTTGGTTAACATGTTCTTCCTATCTTTGGTGTCTTCATACTTGTATTGTTTGTTTTACTTAATTAGTTCATTAGAAAACCAAACTCGTGCCAGTCTCTCAGGCTGAACCCCCTTTTGCTTTAGTTTAGGATTAATTTAGTAGAGTCGAATACCTTTAGAATTAGTATATTAGAAATCTCACTCTTAGTGATCGACACCCTACTTACCAACTAGGCTACATTGATCGGGTACACTGCCCGTTAGTGTTGTTATAGGTTAAGTCGGCAAAATATAAATGTAAAACTTGATAAGGAATAATCACCTATACAACGACACATCAAGTTTTTGGCGCCGTTGCCGGGGAGTGAATTTATCTATTTGCTAGTTTTATTGGTATTTTCTGTTTTTAGTTTGTTTTTGTGTGTTTGGTTTGTTGTTTGTCTGTTAGTTTGTTTATATTCTGTGTGTCTGTCTCAGAAGGGAGATACGGCGTATTCTTGTCTGTGAATACGGCGCATCTTTCTGTTTCAATACGGCGTATTCTTGTCTGTGAATACGGCGTATTGACGTTCTGTGGGCAAAATTTTTTTAGTTTGTGTGATTTAGTGTTTAAATTTAAATAAAAAAATAAAAAAAAAAAAAAAATAAAATAAATAAAAAATAAAAATTTACAGGAAGCTAATACGGCGTATCCATTGTCAGTTGGATACGGCGTATTAACTTGTATCGCATACGGCGTATCTATTGTCTGTTAGATACGGCGTATCGACCTTCTGTGACCCAAAAATATTTTTAGTTTTTATTTTATTTTATTTTTAGTGGTTAATTAGTTTTTAGTATTTTTATTTTTTGTTTGGTCTACTGTTGTTCTTCTTGGTTGTTTTGTTTTTCAGGAAATCATGGTGATCGAGAAAAACATTAATGAACTGACCATGGAAGAATATTTCCAATATGCAAGATACGATGAAGAAAAGTGGTACACAAGATTCAAGAGAGAAACCAGGTTTGAATTGAAAGGGCACTTTCTAAAGGAGCTACGCGATAATGCTTTCAGTGGTGCAGAAAATGAGGATGCTAATGAGCATGTTGAAAAAGTGGTCGAGATCGTTGATTTGTTTCATACACCTCATGTAGGGAAAGACCATATAATGTTACGAGTATTCCCGATTTCACTCACTGGACAAGCATATCGATGGATTAAAACTATTCCTACTAGAAGCATCACTACATGGGCCGATCTGAAGGCTAAATTTTTGAACAAGTATCATCCTCCATTAATGACTGCAAAGAAGGTTCAAGAAATCAACAACTTTAAGCAAAGACCGGAAGAAACGCTTTATTTGGCGTGGGACAGGTTTAAAGAATTACTTTTTAATGTCCTCAACATTATTTAACTGACATGCAGGTTGTGATTGCCTTCTATATGGGTTTGGATGTGGCTACTCGGATGATTTTAGATTCTCAGAGTTTTATACCTAAAATGAATGCTAAAGACGCCTTAACCGCTATACATGAAAGAGCTGACCACTGTTTAAGGTGGTATGATGGGGCATTCAAAAGGCATACAGGTAATGATGATTCTGAAAGTTTAGCTACAATTACTGTTCAAATAGATAACCTTGGCAGGGAAATAAATAAGATGAATGAAAGGATATATACCGTCGATAATCGCTACAAGGGATGCAATGGTCCTCACTCACCTTACCCACCAACTACATCACCACAAAAAGAGATCTATGACTTCAAAGAAGCCGTTTCTAAACTTATAAAAGATGGTGAACTATCAAGAAAAGAGTTGGTAGACACAAGTTATCATGAAGCACTTAAAGAGCACAATAAAAATACTACGGATTCAATACATCGTATTGAAGAACATTGCCGTAATATTATAAGCATACTTAGTGTCACAACAAAAGAAAAGAGTATGGTGGAAGGATGTAATGAGATTGATGCTATTAAACGTGATAATGTACAACCACAACATGATGAGATAAGTAATTCCGGAGTTAAGCATGATGACAAGGAAACAATAGATAACCTTCTTGTGGATTCTCAGGAAGAAAATAGGAATTCAGATCTCACGGACTCTGAAAGGCTAAACAGGTTTCGGGCTAACCAACATAAACCTGCCCCTTTCCCTAGGCCAAAACCGGAGGTACAATATCAATGGGAAAAAAATGGAAGAACTTACTTTAGCAATATTCCACCATCCGTCCCTTTTCCTGAACGCTTTAAGGTAAGTGAACCGTATATCCCACCCGGCCCTTTCCCTGGACGAATAAAGAGTGGATGCATACCCATTCCTTTCACTGGACGACCGAAGGTGGAAAACAAAAAGAAGCCATACAAGAAGAAAATAAAGAAGATGAAAGCTAGGAATCAACGGATAAAAGAATCAAAAACCCAAGCTCATGTGGAATCTACGACACAAATAGGTAACACCCTTGATTCTCCTTTTATTTTTACTAATGACATTGTTAGTGTTTCTAAACAGGTTGCAAAGCCGAATGACGATGTGGTGGAATCTGTTACCTTACAACCTATCATAGACATCACACCACACGCTGACACACAACTAGCACCTGTTAATGTTATCCACCAAATTTTGGTTGAACCTACAAAAGGATTAGATGATGAGCTCTTGGATAACACCATGGTTGAAGAGCAAGAAACTTTCGAATCTACATGGAAAGAAGAGGAGCTCGAAACGATACTCGCCATAGACTCTTTCACATCTTGTATAGAAGCTGAGGGACGCCTAACTACTGACAAGATTAATGAAGAACAATTCATGCACCCTCAATATATTAGTCTCTCCCGTGGAATGTTCAAGACATCTAATTTATCAACCAAATCCGGAAAGGTCATGAGTGGAGATCACTACCCACTAAGGTACCATTTTTACTTGACATATCTTTCTACTATAGCAAATTTACAATCTTATAGTGTTTATTGCTATTTTCACCCGCACGTGATTCCAAGTGGGGGGACGTACACCCTATTACCTAGTAAATAAGGGTGGAGTCAGGCTCGTGACTCGAACAAAAACAAGCGCTTCGTGGGAGGCAACCCATGCTTGTCTTTTATTTTCTTTTTAGATTATTTTATTTTCTTGTGTTTGTTTTTTTTATTTGTTTTTTCTGCATGACTGTTGTTGCTGTATTCTGCTGATACAAACGATACGGCGCATCTGTATTCTAGATGCGGCGTATTGCGTTTTAATTTTATATGCAGCGCATTTAATAATTCGAGTACGGCGCATCTATCCCCTAGATACGCCGTATTCTGTTTTTAATCAGAAAAAATTTAAACCATAACCGACATACGACGCATCTGTTGTACAGATACGGCGTATCTAATTATTTATTAAAAACAGTCTTCGAATTAATAAAATAAGAAGCGACGCATCAATTTCTATCGATACGGCGTATTATCCCATTGCATGCAGTTTAATATTTCCTACAGGTTGTTGATGCGGCGTATCCAATATTCCATGGATGCGGCGCATCGACACTCTGGCCTGTAATTTTTTCGTTTTTTTTTTTTTTTTTTTTTTTTTTTTTTTTTTATTTTCCTAACCAATGATTAACGAGATGCTCTCGAGATTCTTTTTCTGTGGTCTCTATATTTTTACAGGTTTGGACAATTGAAGAGGTTGATGAACTCCCACATTTTATATGCTCGCATTCTTACATGGAGGATTATACCGAGCAAATCTCAGGGGAGTTTTCCGTTCTAATTCTTTTAATTTCCTGTTTTTAATTTCAAATTAAACAACGAGGACGTTGTTTATCTTAAGTGGGGGGATGGAGAATTAGAACGTTTACTTGTCATTATTTTTCAAAAATATGCTTAATATGTACTTAATATGCTTAAATTTAAAATTTTTCTAGCATGCTTTTGTTTAATCTAAGTTGCATAGCTGCACACATAACCTTATTTTTAAAAATTGTGAACTTTTCAAAATTCACAAATCTATGAGTGTGCCGGTGACTTGTAAACTTTAGAACTTGGCTTGTATACTATTCGAGACCACCATAATGAGTATTATTGATATAATTGGAGTGACTTGTCTAACAAGGTAAATTTCTAGGATTACACCCAAAAAGCCTATTATATGTTTTGTGTTATTAACTAACTACACTGGTTAGTTAACCCCCGTATAACCCTTTTGTTACTCTCACTTTTAGAGTAAGATACCCCTAGAAAAATATTCAGAGCCATTCCTTTCGTTTCTTACACCTATGTTTAAAATGTTTCGTTACACCCTTACACCTTAGCCTACCCTGTAGATTAGAATCCGTGGTTGGTTAATTGCTATAGGCAAAGTGTGTTTCCTTACATTACCTGTGTTCGTGTGCGTAATTCATTATCTATGGTTAGGTCGGGAAATTGCACGATGCAGTTGGAGTGAAAGTAAATATTGTATATCTTTGAGTTTATTTTTCGTGTGTTTACTACTTTCACTATTACCGTTATTTCTGAAGTATGAAAAGTATGGAAAAATTATCCAGAATTATCATTATAGTGATGTGGTGAAATTTTACACATCTATGTCTATGTTTGAAAAAAAAAAAAAAAAAAAAAAAAAAAAAAAAAAAAAAAAAAAAATCGAAAAAAAAATAAGAAAAGAAAAAGAAAGAAAGAAAAGTTGGATGTTTGTTTTAACCAACTTATGTAAAGTTTTGTATTAAGTGGTCGATATCACCACTATTTGTTATATATTATATCTATGGATTGAATGGGAATTGGCAGTTATGGGAACGCCAATTAAGGTTTATTCTTTGATTAAGATCTTGTTGAGTATAATTCGTGTCTACCTAAAGCGTGTGTTTCAAGTGTTAAAGCGTGAGTTATTCAATGATATGAGTCTTATTCATGGGATGGTTGGGATAGTGATTAACCACACTTAGGATTTTAATTTATTTGTTTCGTTTTTATTTTCCTTTTACACCAATTTATATCCCAAATATTATCCATACCCTATATTATTCTTTATCCAACCAAACCTTTGATTTATTGAGATTAGGGATTTGAGCAATCTTAAGTATCGTAGTCGTGGATTCGGCTATGTATTTATGATTTTGTCGCCCTTTTTGATATATTATTATTGGTGAAGTTTGGATCTATCTTTAGCCTATTCGAGTTAAGGATTTGAGCAATTGCAAGTATCGTGTTCGTGGATTCGATCATGTATTTGTGATTTTGTCGCCTTTTCTGGAATTTGAGATCGATAGAAAAGAGAATAATTAACCCTTAAGCCTGAAAACCCTTTTTACCGCTTTAGACTTGTTATTCCTTAGCTTTAGTGGGGGAGATGTGTATACTTGCCAAGCTTATGATAGAATATTCGTCACGACTGGACAGTTAAACGATTAGATTTGATTTTATCAAAATATTTTATTTTACTTCTAATTCGTTAAGTGTTTGGTTGTGTGATTATGATAAAACGAATACATGCTTAAATATAAAAATAAATCCTAACATCTTTTAGGATACATTTTCATAAGATTAATTCTAAGGTTTACTTGGGGACAAGTAAAGTTCAAGTGGGGGGATATTTGATGAACTCAAATAAGTACATTTTATTATCATCATTTATCCTATGTATTTGACTTGTTTTATTATATTATATATGAGAATTGATACTTAATTGCTTACTTTTGTAATTCTCAGGTAAAAACAAGCATTTGGTGAAACTTAGCGATTATGGACTAAAAACGGAGTAAAAGAATCAAGTTGGAAAAGTCTGCTGAATTGAAGAGATTAAAGGCCATTGCCTGACTTTGAAGCATGCGCCGCATCTGATTTTATCATGCGTCGCATATGAAACTTTGGTCAACGAAGAAGAACCAACTTATTCTACTCCAGATACGCTGCATCGGACCAATCCGATGCGCCGTATCGGCCATACACAATCCTTACCAAAGAAATCAAGTGGAGATTAGAAGCTTAATGAAGAAGTCAAGATTACAAGTCGACACTTGAAGATGCTTTCGTATTTTGGCCATAAAATCTTCATCCGGACTCCGATTTAGTTGATTCAAGCGGCCACGCGAAGAGAAAAAGAAAATCTATCTGAATTTGAAGGAGATGCGGCGCATCTGGTCTTTAGATGCGCCGTATTGGGAGATGAGGCGCATCTGGTCTTTAGATGCGCCGTATTGGGTCAGTTTCAGACTTGGAGGCTACGTTTACTTATAGATGCGGCGCATCTAACTCTCTAGATGCGCCGTATCGACCCAGATTTCAGAATCTATAAATACCGAGCTCATTAACGAATTAGGGTATCTTTGGGAACCCTTAGGGCCATTCCCAGACGATCAAGGCCTCTCAAAACAGCAGAAGATCACCCTTGAAGACCCAATCATCCTTGAAGAACATCTCTAATCATTGTTATATTACTTAATCATTCGGTTAGCGTATCGTATTCACTATGTTTCTTACTCTATTCATTATGATTATGTTTATGTACTTTGTTACAGAGATTATGGGCTAACACCCTTTGGTGTTAGCCAAGTTTATGATTATTTGATGGTTTAATTAGTTTCTAATTCGATTGGTTGCTTAGTCTTCGTTTTGATTACTTTATTAGTTTATACTTCATTAATATCGTTTGCGTGATTAATGTAAGCTCCTTAAGGGCTAAATAATATATAAACATGGTAATCATTAAGCAGCTTTATGCGGGTTCTGATTAATTGTGACAGGATTAGTCAGTCAAAAAGACTTAAAATGGAATCTAGAATAGGATAGACATAAGTAATCATTAAGGGTTTACTCGCCGATAAGATTAGAGCCAACGCTTTGGTGACTTTTATTAGTGCATTGATAACCTCTGTGTCTAGCTGAGCATTGCTTGGGTCGCCATGCCCCTTCCTCGCCTATTTAGGATAGACCGCGCCTAGTCGTGAGCACCGTCACTACATGTCTTAGAAACTTATCAAAACTTAATCTTATATGACTAAACTTGGTTAACATGTTCTTCCTATCTTTGGTGTCTTCATACTTGTATTGTTTGTTTTACTTAATTAGTTCATTAGAAAACCAAACTCGTGCCAGTCTCTCAGGCTGAACCCCCTTTTGCTTTAGTTTAGGATTAATTTAGTAGAGTCGAATACCTTTAGAATTAGTATATTAGAAATCTCACTCTTAGTGATCGACACCCTACTTACCAACTAGGCTACATTGATCGGGTACACTGCCGTTAGTGTTGTTATAGGTTAAGTCGGCAAAATATAATGTAAAACTTGATAAGAATAATCACCTATACAACGACACATCAACACACAATAACAAGGTTGTGTTTATTTTTTAACATGATTCATTCGAAGGTGATTGATCCGAATTGTTAGATCAATGGCAGCGTGATATTATCTTAACTCTTTGCGAACTCGAGATGTACTTTCCACCTTCTTTCTTTGATGTCATGGTTCATTTGGTATCTCATATTGTTGGAGAAATTAAGACTTGTGGACCTGTTTTCCTGCACTACATGTATCCATTTGAGAGATACATGGAGAATCTTAAAAGGTTATGTTAGGAAACCGATCTAGACCAGAGGGTAGTATTATTGAAGGATTTGCTACTGAGGAGGTGATTGATTATTATACAGACTATTTGAATGGTGTGAAAAAAGTTGGCATTCCACAAAGTCGACATGAGGGTAGGCTTCAGGGGGAAGGTACACTCGGGCGCCAAGAAGCATCGCCGAGTCTAGATGATTTACATGAGGCACATTTCACAGTCCTACAACACATGACATGTATTGCACCATACATATACGAGCACAAGTCACTTTTGAAACAACAAAACAATCAGAAGGGCCAGGTTTGGTTGGCTAACAAGCATAATAGTACATTTTCACAATGGCTCAAAGGCAAAGTAAGGAGTACACTTTTAACTGTAGACAAAGTCGTGGCAGATTTGGGATTTGGGCCAATACGGGTTGTCAAATATCAAGGGTATGTAATTAACGGATATACGTTTTACACCAAAGAACAAGATGATAAAAGTACATTACAAAATAGCGGAGTCACCTTAATAGCATCAACGACAGAAGTATCCACGGTGAATCGCGAAGAAAGATTAAAGAACGCCAAAAAGGCTTATTATGGTGTCATTCAAGAAATATGGGAATTGCATTATAATTCAACCGTTATACCCTTGTTCAAATGTAGATGGGTCGACAATGAAAAAGGTGTTGATGTTGATGAAGATGGTTTCACTACTGTCAATCTCTCCACAAACGGCTATAAATCTGAACCGTTCATTTTAGCAAAATTAGCCACTCAAGTATTCTATGTTGAAGACCCAAATGATCAAAGATTGCACGTCGTCCTATATAGTAAACGACGCGTTGTTGGTGTTGAAAGTGTTGTGGACGAGGATGAATATGATCAATTTGATGAGTTACCCCCATTTAGCCTTGGTATTACACCCTCAAGGGATGTTCTTGATGATACTACTTACTTAAGATCTGACCACGATGAAGGATTAGAAGTTTGATGAATCCTGCACATCCAGAAGGTACCAAAATTTTATTACAAACATTAATTAATTTTCATCAACTTATTTATTATGCATTTCACTAACTATAGCGCGTTTTTTTTTGTAGCTTGTTTCTTGTATTTGCAGGTTTTTATGAAGTACAAAGGTCGCAGTGTAAGATTAGAAGTTTGATGAATCCTGCACATCCAGAAGGTACCAAAATCTTATTACAAACATTAATTAATTTTCATCAACTTATTTATTATGCATTTCACTAACTATAGCGCGTTTTTTTTTTTGTAGCTTGTTTCTTGTATTTGCAGGTTTTTATGAAGTACAAAGGTCGCAGTGTAAGATTTCAAGAAGTCTAAGGAGCTCTATTTCTGGAAGGCTAAAGTGATCCTCTCGATCAGTTTTTATCTGAAATTTGTATCTTTCAAATAGTTAGTTAGGGTTTGTAAACGCAATATTGTTTTCTTTCTTGTAATTGTAAAGACTATGCTATGAACAAAGGGGTGGTTGGTTGTGTTCATAGCTAATAAAATATGTTTTCTAAAATGTTATTGATTGGTTTTATAAAAGTTTACTACATGTAACAATATTAAAAATGAAGGCATATTTTGTTTATTTAGCTACTATTTGTATGAATTATTCAAGTTTTTTAGCAATGTTTTAAAACACGGGTTGACCCGATCGGTTGAATCGGAAATTGGCTCGGAAACTGGGTCGATAAAGAACCCGAGTTTTAGGGATTTCCCTTCGTGGGTCTCTCCTAGTGGTTCAGGTCCCGGGGCCTGCCCATTTGGATGGTTTAACTCGGGGGGTCGGATTTCAAATGTGGTGCCGTTCTTAAAAAAAATAAAAAATAAAAAAATACTTACCCTAATTTTTACTAAAGATAAAGAAAATTATTTTTGCTCGGCGGGAAACGAAAATATTTTCGTCCCCAAAATATTCTAAATCTCCACATAACCGCCAAACCAAACCCTAACACCAAAACATCTCTATCTCCAGTTGATATTCTAAATCTCTATCGCCTAACCAAACCAAACCCTAACACCAAAACATCTCTATCTCCAGTTGATATTCTAAACACCTAATGAAAAATGGTACTGTGGTTATTATTCAATTAGGTTACTTATTTTTTAATTAAGTTGCTTATTATTTAATTAGGTTGCTTATTAGTATTTTATTAGGGTTTCTTATTATTTAATTAGATTGCTTATTACGGAGTAGTATTTTATTAGGGTTTCTTATTATTT
The DNA here is from genome assembly GCA_021014915.2 of Artemisia tridentata subsp. tridentata. Taxonomy (NCBI): domain Eukaryota; kingdom Viridiplantae; phylum Streptophyta; class Magnoliopsida; order Asterales; family Asteraceae; genus Artemisia; species Artemisia tridentata. The sequence continues at coordinate 5,770,808 of CP139504.1, read as the reverse complement.
AATTAGATTGCTTATTAGTATTTTATTAGATTGCTTATTATTTAATTAGATTGTTAATTAAAAATGATTTTCATGGGTAGTTTTGTGTGAAAAAGCAACTGCTTATTAGGGTTTCTTATTGTGAATGGGTTTGAGCTGTTTTGTAATATGAAGTTCTTTGGGTGTTGGTGTTAATTGTGTGCAAAAACTAGTTTTACAAACAGAAAATGAAAGCTAGTTTGGTTATGGTTATTGCTGTGTTGATAGAATCGAACTTACTTGGTTCTGGTTTGGTTCAAATTGTTCTCTGCCCCCCATAACTATGTAAGCTATTGCAATATGAAGGTATATGTATGTTGATAGTTGATAGTAAAAGTGTATGTAGTTTGAACATACATCTGGCTGCTATTTTAGTTCACGTTTTTTTGGTGTCTCCAACATTCTTTACATAATCTTAAAAGCATAAGGATGTGTGTGCAATAGTTGATTAACTTCCGAGATGATGGACTGAATTTGAAGGTTTTTTCAAAAGCTATATGTTTTTTTTTTTTTTTTTTTTTTTGTTTTTTTTTTTTTTAATTAGGTCTTAGAGCTTCTGTTATTTTTATTAGGTCTTAGAGTTTCTGTTATTTGATTATGTAAGTTTATGTGTCGTTATATTGATTTGCTTATTTGGGATATGTGGAAGCTTATTTGGGTCCGAACTTACAACTACAAATAAGCTTGCTTAAACGTTTATTAGCTCTAGGTTGTTAAGCCTTTGATCTAGGATTATGTCTCTTACAAGAATAATGATAATATTGGCGGAATATTCAATGAACGAATACAATACTATCACAACAAGGTTTTGTCAAACTTCACCGTTTGTTTATTCCAACTAAGCCCCAATGTTACATGATCAATATAACACGATTACTATCTAATCAGGGATCGAAGATCCTTGAGGCTAAACAAACCTAAACAACATTAGACCCCATGTCTAACGTTCCCACACACACTCTTTAAGTGCTCTTACATTTTAACACAACTTTGTGTTATTGTAATATGAGAGTACGAAGCACTTTGGTGATCACTAATCACATAGTGACACATTGACACACTCACTGTCCACAGTGACCCACACCTTAACTAAAGGGTATGATCTTCCTTTTATAACATAAGGAGATCATTTACAAATTGATAAGTGTTTAGTCATCCACTTGCTTTTACATGTGTCAAGTCAATAAGATACAACTTGTATCTTGAGTGTTCAACTTGATGACTTGATAAAATATCTAGATATTATATTTGTATAAACATGACTCATACAAAATAATATCTTTTTCGTTCTTATCTTTGTAGCAGCAGAGTGACTCATTGATTCAGCAGCACCTTCAACTTGAACTAGCAGCAGGTTGTTACACTAGCAGCAGTCTCATTTTGTACTAGCAGTACCTTGTTGTACTAGCAGTACCTTTGTGTTGAACTAGCAGTACCTTCTAGTTTGCACTAGCAGTACCTTGCTTTGAACCAGCAGTACCTTCTTGGTCTAGCAGTACCTTGTTCTTGAACTAGCAGTACCTTGCTCTTTGGACCATCAGTACCATAAAATACACTATCAGTACCATCACTTTAGCGTATTTTGCTTATCATTTCAGTATACAATATGTTTCATTCTTCTTGTTTGTGATCATCAAATCTATGGAATATTTAATTCCTTACAATCTTCCCCTATTTGATGATTACAAAACAAACACTTTCTTGTACGAATTTCCCTAGACGAAGTAGAGAAATTGAGATAACTAAATCTCACCATGAATGAAACTATATCTTCCCCTTAATATATGCTATCCACCACGTTTCTTCCCCTTTTTGTTATCAACAAATAGAGAATATTACAAATATGATTTTTACAACTTCGAACTAATACTACACATCTAATCTATCCTTCTAACATCTCAAATTGCCCTCCATTAAGCTTTCCGCGCTAAAAATGAACTTGAGACATCAAAATTTTAAACTATCAGTACAATACAAATAAAAAGTAATAAGAATCAATAACTTTCCCTTGTGGTGTTGCACAAATACAATAAATGGTTAAACATCTTTAACATTGAAGCTTCCCTGAAACTAATATGTTAACCATTCGAATCTCCATTCTGTAGGCTTTTATGACTGATAAAGAAAAACCAATCATTACCAACTTGTTGATGAAGCTGAATAACCCAATCTTGTGTCCTATATCTTGTACTAAAACAGATTTTGAATCTTGACTAAATCCTCATTTCCTATGAGACACTGAGCGCGACAAAGCAACTCCTTTAAGTGATAGTTAACTAGGTCTTCGTCCATCCTCCCCTTGACCTATGAAAACTAGATTTAACAAGTCGTAATCATATGAAATTGTAGCACAAACAAGTTATCTTTTCTTCCAAAGATATGACAAAACACAATCTTGAAAAATACAACCTCAACTTCAAATAAGCAACAAATAATTTTTTTCATCAATAATAAATTGATAAACAAGCCTTTATATCTTTTAAGAACCAACTCTCTTCTGTGTGTGATTCTTCCCCTATGTGTGTGTAAACCAAGAAAGAAAAACCAAAAATTCGATAATACCTCAACTGTTTCTGCAGCAGTTTTCAACGATGCATATCTTGCAACTTAAGGCTCAGATTGAAGATCCCTCCGGTGAGAATCTAACTTGATATATCAACAACCTTCAACAAAAATTTCAGCCCGATCCAACGGTTAACGAAGGAGTTATAGCCTTTGCAAAACTGCTATGCAGAAAGTTGCGAAAAATTTAAGAAAAAACGAATTTTTCTTCTTTTTTCTATAAAACCTTTTCTTTTCCTAAATCCAGAGCCCCCCGCTCTGATACCAATTGTGGAAGCTTATTTTCCTAAATCCAGGCTGACAATGAACTTGCATTGGTTGACCCACCCAAACGAAAAGGGAGAGGACCAAGCAAACCCAAGACTAAACCTACTGAACCGTTTAATGTGGAGTTCGACAGTGAAGGCCGTGCCATAGGTAAACACCGAAATGACTGGGCAACATACGTTGGTAGTATGACAAGACTTCGGATATCTATTATTGATGACGATTGGAGCAAAATAGATGCTGACCAGAAAGATGCTCTATGGGAGATTATTAAGGTATAATGTTTTAAGACTTTAATTGCATTTTCAGTTTGTGATATATGTGATAACATCTAATAAGTAAGCTTTATTTTCATATCAAACAGGAGTACTTTGATCTCACAGATGATGATCGCAAAGAATCAACACTTAAGCAATGCAATTTTGCATGGAAGAGATTTAAGACAAATCTCAAAGCCGAATTCATGATACCCCGTAAAAAACCTTATGAAGATAAGAAATACTCTTTCATACAGCCGGGAGATTGGGATGAATTCTGTCGAAAACATCGATCATCACAAAAGATGGTTTGTTAACTTTATTTTGTATCAAAACTGCTGTAATATTTATAGAAAATTTTCTAATTTGCCCTTTACACTTTTTTGAAGAAAAAGCGAGCCATTGGGAAGGCATATGCTAAGCTTCAAAAGAATTATGCACATCTAGGAAGATCAGGGTATCGTGGAATGGATGTTGATTTGTCAAAAGTGAATATAGATGAAGAACTGAAGAAAGAAATCTTGGATATTACTTGTGAGCGTACAAAAAGATGGATCCTTGCTAGGATAACTTGTCCCAATATGGAAGGAATATTCAGAGAATTGGTAAAACTTCTAAGATTGTTTCTATTTTAATGTTATTGTGGTCTGTGGATAGCAATTTTATGAATAAAGTGTTATTAAATTTGCATCTGAGTTCGAATCCCACACCACACACTTTTTTGCATTTATTTTTTTTTTCGATTTTCTTTTTACAAAACAACTTTTTAACTAAATATAACAAACTTTAAAAAAGACAACTTGATTGATTTAAGCTAAATAGGCTAGTTCAAAATGCCTATTCAAAGGATTGGACTGTTGTGAGTGGGCAATCCATAAGCTCAATATGACTTATCTAATGAGACTCAAATAAGCTACACAGGCATGTAAACACTGAGTGTGATGTGTTAGGATCACAAGCTCAGGCTATATGAGGGCTTATAAGAGCTTGTGCATACAACTCCACCTTGACTGATTGCTTCAGTCAAGGGAGTTAGGGTGGGACACAATAAGGTGAAGTGAAAAGCTATCTAATAAGCTAAAAACTGAAAAAGTAAACATACACATGATAATTATACTACAAATGAAGCACAAATGAGTCAAGCACACAAGCTTAGGGTCAATACACAAGGCATGAGCCATGTGACTGCCTAGGCAGTTATGCAGGGCAAATTTGGGCATAATTAAGCACAAGAAAAAGCTATTAAACATTGAAACTACTAAAAAGCAAAAATATACTAACAAACTCAAGCAACAGAACTTTAATATCCTAAAAGCTTTTAACATCAAACTTAAAAACTAAGACACACTAAAAATCCTAAGTTTATTAAAAAACTGAAAAACTGAAAATTTGACTTTTAAGTAAAAACTAAAAAGTTGACTAAAATGAATTTTAAACTGAAACTACTTATTGAATAAGCTATATAATGATACAAGAACATGAAATAAGCAAAGATGAACAAGATTAGAACACATATGCAGGATTTCAAGATCTATCAATCTAACAGTATGCCTAGAAATAGAATCAAGGGTCAAGTTGACTATTCTATATGCAAAACTGGTTGATCAAGGTTTTAATGAATTACTTAGGACATATTAGGCACACAATCAAACAAGAACAGCACCAAACAAGTCCATAACCCAAATTAACCAATAAATCCAAACAATCCTCTAATGGACTGTCTGCAAGTTTTTCAAAGCAACAGCCTGTGTAAACCAATTCCATCAATCCCAGGGGTACCAAGGTGTCAAGATGGACCCTTTTGAGCATCAACCAATAGTCACAAAGGTTCATGCCTAGGTTTTTCAAAAACAGGCATAGTGACAGTCAAGGTGCCAAATCCTCCCACAGTCAAATCCAAAACATACAAACCTATTATTAAGATCTATTATAACTTACTAACATCAAATAAACACAGAATCATGAAAATCAAAACACAAGAACACATGAAAAGCAAAATAGCAAAAACTTAGAAAAATAGCTAAAAATGAGATCCAACTGAGTATGCCTAACAGCCAACTGTATAGACCTAATCCATCCATTCCAGGGATTATACTAAGCCAAGTAAACCCTTTTTCAGTGTAAAATTGTTGTTTAAACAAGTTTAACCTAGGAATCTCAAAAATTAGGAGAATGGACAATTAAATGGAATTCAAAGCACAATTGAATTTCATCAAGTAACATGCACATATTACACTAGAACATGATTACTTAACAACATAAGAATAGGAAAACACAAGAATTAAAGACAATAAACACAAAGATAAGTAAAAGGCAAAATCTAAAAAGGATGGGCTTACAAGTGAAATCCAACTGAGATCAATGAAACAAGGACCAAGATCATACCCTATAGCTCCCAAATGAGCTTCTGAGCCATGATCATTCATAAAATACCCTGCTCCAATTCATCAATCTTCATCACCACTGTTTTGGTATTTTTCATTGATTTTCTCTATTTTTTAGAACTTTTCTGAATTTTAAAATGCTAAACTGAATTAAGGTCTCTACAAGCTTTAAAGCTTTTGTCAGGAGCTTATGTGAGCTATATGAGTCCTCTAAACAACTACAATACATGAAATTGAAGAACATGGAAATTTAAAGGAAATCAAGGTAAAACTTGAAACTGAATTAAAACTTGACATTAAACTGAAATATATGTTTCATTACACTACTTGAAAGTTAAAAACAACAATTACACTAAGAAAGCTGTAAATGGTTTACACTAAGAAAGCAATTAAATTGTTTAAGTTACACTATGACTAAGGCTAGCCCAAAGTAGTTTCTTCTCTTTCCTCCTCTTCTCTTTTATATCCTTTTGAGTTCCACTTGAGTTGCTGATTGAATCCCACTTTTAATCATGGCCATTGGATAAGCAGAAGTGATCCAAGCCTTTGTTTGGTATTTTGGCGGGAAAAGTTGACTTTCCAGCTGTGGTTGCTTGTGAGGGTTTTACGGGGCATTAATTGTTTATTGGAACTTGTGTGAGGTGATGGAGAGTTGTTAGACAGCTGGGGAATGAGGTGGTGTTGAAACCACCACTGGTTTGGTGGTTTTGTTTTGTGTCTGTGAGATGTGGGAGGGAAAGAGACGGGTCAAACATTAGTTTGACCCTGGATATTTAGCAAAGGGTGAAATGGGCTTTTTGTTGTTGGGCCAGGAAAAAGGGGTATTGGGTTTTGGATTTTTGGGATTGGGTTGTAATAATAATAAAAGGGTCCGGTTGGTTTAGCTTAGCACAAGGACCAATTATGTAATTTCTGGAATGTTGAGGGGCTGAATTGTCATCTTTCCAAACTTCATTCAAGGACTAAACCTGCCAAGTTAGATAAACCAAAGGACCTTATTTGCATTTATTACAATTTTAAACACCCGGGGGACCTTTTATGACATTTTTCAAAGTTGAGGGGGTGAAATTGTAATATTTCAAAAGTTATCAAAATTGTTCCAAATTGTCATTTTTTAATAGTTCAAGGGTTTAATTTGATAAATTTCCATTTTATAAAACCCAGGGACTAATTTTGCCAATTTTGTAACTTGAGGGGTAAAGGTTGCCAATTTGTGTAAACTTTCATCCAAGGATCATTTGTGAATATTTTTGACTATCCAAGGACTAAAGTTGACTTTTAATTCATTTTAAGCTTTCAGGGACTAGTTTTGCCATTTGCTGAGATTTCAGGGACTGAAAACGACAATTGTTGTGAAATTGATCATTTTTCACTTGTTTTTCAATCTTTTGTACCTGAATCACATAAAAACACATTTTGATGAATTTGTAACTTTTTGTAAGTCATTTGTGTGTTTTTGGTCGTTTTTGTGGGTTCAAATTGTATAAAAGATATGTGTAATTAGGCACATATCAAATCCCCCACACTGAACTATTGCTAGTCCCTAGCAATCTTTTATTAAAAACTTAATGGATTTCAAAGACTCTTTACCAAAAGCCATCACTTCTGGAGTAGCCAATTGTTTCAGTTCAAGTAAGAACCTTGGTACAATGATAACCAAATGATTTTGAGCAAATCATTAGCTGTAAACGGATTTGATTCGTCTTTACCAGAAGCCGTTTGCTTCTGGACTAGCCAACTCTTAGATAAATTATTAATATTATCTTTGGTGAGCTGATTACCAATTATGGTTTTTCCACTGCCTTTACCACAAGCCATAATCTTGCGGGCTAGTCAACTCTTAACTTTTAAAGATATGGTGAGTTGAATACCATACAATTTTGGGCAAATTGCAAGCCATAAACGGATTTGATATATCTTTACCAAGAGCCGTTTGCTCTTGGATTAGCCAATCCTTATGTGGGTTAGACATGGTGGACTGATTACCATTTGTTGTGTTTAGTACATAGTACTTCCACTAAATTTTTTTTTTTTTTTAAATTTGGCCATTTTGGGGGAAAAAGGGACTAAAATGGAACATTTTTGATGAAATTCGCCAGAATTTCCCCCCCCCCCCCCACACTTGAACTGAATATTGTCCTCAATATTCAAAGTCCCGGCTATTATGCCGAATCCTTGAACGTAAAAAGATAACATTTCTAAGCCAAGTGGGGTAAACACAACAGTTATTCTCTTTTTTATTATATACAATTTTCTCAAATATTTTTAGATCTATATACAAAATGTGGGGCACACCCCCACACTTAGGTGGTAGAAAGGGGTAAGAAAAGTGAAACACGGGAAAAAAAACCATGTTATGGCTACTGTTTATTGATTACCGAGTCGCTAGCTTGACTCGGCCCCGAATTAAATGGTTCATGGGGAAATGATTGGGTGAGAAATCGGAGTGGGGATCACTCACAGAATTATGAATAATAAGGTAAGGAGAATATTTTTTTTGGATTTTTATCTTTTATATATATATACAAAGGAAAGAAAAATATTTTTGTGTTTTATATTGTTTTTGGAAATATATATAATATATATATACAAGGGGTAGATAAAACACAAATTCATTATACGCACCACACCTCCCCGGCAGCGGCGCCAAAATTTGATTCCTCCCTCACAGTCAACTATTTTCAACCAAGGATTTTGGTCAACTAAAGTCGAACCGTAAGGGAGAAAAATGCAATTTAAATCCGTGGGAGTTAAGTACATGAGTACAGAAAAGTGCATCCCCGGGTCGTTAAGTCCCAACGAGGTGTGAAAAGTGTAATATAACGAATGTGTGTGTTGAATTGGTGTGGAATATACAAAAACGGGAATCTGATTGACTAACACTGGAATGTGAATAGTCATAGCTCTGTCACAGCTGTATCGTTAAGAAACGTACAATCAGAAACCTAAAAACACGAAAGATTTACAAACGTACGTTTAAATTAAATTAAACGTAAACGTACAAAACGAATAAAAACAAACATTCCCAAAGAGGGAATTTGCATGCCTTAGCGGCTTAAATGCAAATTAAAAGAAAATAAAATAAATAACTATATTTACAAAGTTATTATAAAAGTTTAAGAAAATCTAAAAACCTCGCGCGGAAAGGTGAAAATAAAAGAGTTTTGGGATTCTAAGCTAAAATATGTGAAAGATAATTAAAAACGATTAAAAATGTAAGAAAAACGGTTATCTAAAACTTACGTATACAAAAACTATAAAGAAAACTGAAAACGAGCGTTATTAATAAAAATAACGTACGTGCGCGAGTTAAAACGTAAAATTTGTGAAATATAAACACTATGGGTACAATTATATTTTTTACAGGTTCTATTTAACAAAAGAAAATTTTAGAAAAAAGAATTATATTTTTTTGACTTTTATATTTTTTATTATGATTTAATTACTATTATACAAATAAAAATACGAAATAAATACTAAAACTATTCAAAAAAATCTGAAATTTTTATCTAAAATACTTTATGATATAACAAAGCTAAGAAAAATATAGTGGTGGTAGCAGCTTATACGGATAAGCTAATATAAGCTAAAATAGAAAAATAAGCTTAAACGAAAAAGAAAGGTTAAAAGGAATTGGGATGCAAAGAATGACAGAACTGGTGCTCCAGAGCTAATGGAAGGGGGTGTGGGAGTTATGCATGTTATTACTAGCGAGAGGTCTTGAGTTCGAATCCCACACCCCACACTTTTTTGCATTTATTTTTTTTTTTTCGATTTTCTTTTTACAAAACAACTTTTTAACTAAATATAACAAACTTTAAAAAAGACAACTTGATTGATTTAAGCTAAATAGGCTAGTTCAAAATGCCTATTCAAAGGATTGGACTGTTGTGAGTGGGCAATCCATAAGCTCAATATGACTTATCTAATGAGACTCAAATAAGCTACACAGGCATGTAAACACTGAGTGTGATGTGTTAGGATCACAAGCTCAGGCTATATGAGGGCTTATAAGAGCTTGTGCATACAACTCCACCTTGACTGATTGCTTCAGTCAAGGGAGTTAGGGTGGGACACAATAAGGTGAAGTGAAAAGCTATCTAATAAGCTAAAAACTGAAAAAGTAAACATACACATGATAATTATACTACAAATGAAGCACAAATGAGTCAAGCACACAAGCTTAGGGTCAATACACAAGGCATGAGCCATGTGACTGCCTAGGCAGTTATGCAGGGCAAATTTGGGCATAATTAAGCACAAGAAAAAGCTATTAAACATTGAAACTACTAAAAAGCAAAAATATACTAACAAACTCAAGCAACAGAACTTTAATACCCTAAAAGCTTTTAACATCAAACTTAAAAACAAAGACACACTAAAAATCCTAAGTTTATTAAAAAACTGAAAAACTGAAAATTTGACTTTTAAGTAAAAACTAAAAAGTTGACTAAAATGAATTTTAAACTGAAACTACTTATTGAATAAGCTATATAATGATACAAGAACATGAAATAAGCAAAGATGAACAAGATTAGAACACATATGCAGGATTTCAAGATCTATCAATCCAACAGTATGCCTAGAAATAGAATCAAGGGTCAAGTTGACTATTCTATATGCAAAACTGGTTGATCAAGGTTTTAATGAATTACTTAGGACATATTAGGCACACAATCAAACAAGAACAGCACCAAACAAGTCCATAACCCAAATTAACCAATAAATCCAAAAAATCCTCTAATGGACTGTCTGCAAGTTTTTCAAAGCAACAGCCTGTGTAAACCAATTCCATCAATCCCAGGGGTACCAAGGTGTCAAGATGGACCCTTTTGAGCATCAACCAATAGTCACAAAGGTTCATGCCTAGGTTTTTCAAAAACAGGCATAGTGACAGTCAAGGTGCCAAATCCTCCCACAGTCAAATCCAAAACATACAAACCTATTATTAAGATCTATTATGACTTACTAACATCAAATAAACACAGAAACATGAAAATCAAAGCACAAGAACACATGAAAAGCAAACTAGCAAAAACTTAGAAAAATAGCTAACAATGAGATCCAACTGAGTATGCATAACAGCCAACTGTATAGACCTAATCCATCCATTCCAGGGATTATACTAAGCCAAGTAAACCCTTTTTCAGTGTAAAATTGTTGTTTAAACAAGTTTAACCTAGGAATCTCAAAAATTAGGAGAATGGACAATTAAATGGAATTCAAAGCACAATTGAATTTCATCAAGTAACATGCACATATTACACTAGAACATGATTACTTAACAACATAAGAACAGGAAAACACAAGAATTAAAGACAATAAACACAAAGATAAGTAAAAGGCAAAATCTAAAAAGGATGGGCTTACAAGTGAAATCCAACTGAGATCAATGAAACAAGGACCAAGATCATACCCTATAGCTCCCAAATGAGCTTCTGAACCATGATCATTCATAAAATACCCTGCTCCAATTCATCAATCTTCATCACCACTGTTTTGGTATTTTTCATTGATTTTCTCTATTTTTTAGAACTTTTCTGAATTTTAAAATGCTAAACTGAATTAAGGTCTCTACAAGCTTTAAAGCTTTTGTCAGGAGCTTATGTGAGCTATATGAGTCCTCTAAACAACTACAATACATGAAATTGAAGAACATGGAAATTTAAAGGAAATCAAGGTAAAACTTGAAACTGAATTAAAACTTGACATTAAACTGAAATATATGTTTCATTACACTACTTGAAAGTTAAAAACAACAATTACACTAAGAAAGCTGTAAATGGTTTACACTACGAAAGCAATTAAATTGTTTAAGTTACACTATGACTAAGGCTAGCCCAAAGTAGTTTCTTCTCTTTCCTCCTCTTCTCTTTTATATCCTTTTGAGTTCCACTTGAGTTGCTGATTGAATCCCACTTTTAATCATGGCCATTGGATAAGCAGAAGTGATCCAAGCCTTTGTTTGGTATTTTGGCGGGAAAAGTTGACTTTCCAGCTGTGGTTGCTTGTGAGGGTTTTACGGGGCATTAATTGTTTATTGGAACTTGTGTGAGGTGATGGAGAGTTGTTAGACAGCTGGGGAATGAGGTGGTGTTGAAACCACCACTGGTTTGGTGGTTTTGTTTTGTGTCTGTGAGAGTGGGAGGGAAAGAGACGGGTCAAACATTAGTTTGACCCTGGATATTTAGCAAAGGGTGAAATGGGCTTTTTGTTGTTGGGCCAGGAAAAAGGGGTATTGGGTTTTGGATTTTTGGGATTGGGTTGTAATAATAATAAAAGGGTCCGGTTGGTTTAGCACAAGGACCAATTATGTAATTTCTGGAATGTTGAGGGGCTGAATTGTCATCTTTCCAAACTTCATTCAAGGACTAAACCTGCCAAGTTAGATAAACCAAAGGACCTTATTTGCATTTATTACAATTTTAAACACCCGGGGGACCTTTTATGACATTTTTCAAAGTTGAGGGGGTGAAATTGTAATATTTCAAAAGTTATCAAAATTGTTCCAAATTGTCATTCATTAATAGTTCAAGGGTTTAATTTGATAAATTTCCATTTTATAAAACCCAGGGACTAATTTTGCCAATTTTGTAACTTGAGGGGTAAAGGTTGCCAATTTGTGTAAACTTTCATCCAAGGATCATTTGTGAACATTTTTGACTATCCAAGGACTAAAGTTGACTTTTAATTCATTTTAAGCTTTCAGGGACTAGTTTTGCCATTTGCTGAGATTTCAGGGACTGAAAACGACAATTGTTGTGAAATTGATCATTTTTCACTTGTTTTTCAATCTTTTGTACCTGAATCACATAAAAACACATTTTGATGAATTTGTAACTTTTTGTGAGTCATTTGTGTGTTTTTGGTCGTTTTTGTGGGTTCAAATTGTATAAAAGATATGTGTAATTAGGCACATATCAATTCCGATAGCACGTGGGATGGTTTATCCAATTGGTGATGGTACCATACATGGAGGACCACTTATACCCTTTTACATGAAGGTGTCAGTAGATAATTTTGTTCCAGCCTTTGGAGATACTAAGCTTCCAGTGTTGTCGAAAGCGGATGACACCATTACTGTGTTAAAACAATCAGTTGGGAGCTTTATTCAGTGGCCGCGTTGTAGAATTTCTCGCATTTTGGTATAGTGAACTCAACCTTTTTTTTTGTGATTTTTGTATTAGTACTCAGGCTAACTAATTACTTGTTAATAGGAGAACACCCCGACTTCGAAAGATAAAGCTTCACAGAGAAAAGAAGCAGCAATGTTGCAACCCACATTGGCCACACCCAATCCTGTAAGTAAAACAAGTTGCTTTGCATTTTCAAGTTTTTTAAGAGGGTGTTTGGGATTGCTTAGTTAATTGCTTGTCTGCTTTGATTCTAATGCATATAGATAGTTTTTGGTTCGGATAACATTGTTTAATTCCATCTGTATGATCTTAGTGTTATGAGAAACTTGGTTTACAATCAGTATATACTGATTTTGTTTACAATCAGTATATACTGATTCTGTTTACAATCAGTATATAGATATAAACTTGGTTGAAATGGAATAGGAATTACTATTGTTTTTGTTTGAAACGGATAACAAAGTATTGAATGATGAAATTGTTAATTGGCATGACAACATGAGCATATACATTGTAATTAACTGGCAAAAGCTATTGTAAGATTTATTGGGAATTCTGATCCAGGTTTTCTGGTTTCTGCATCCTAATAACCCACTGTGACAGGTGGCTCAAGAAACAATACCATTGTTGCCGGCTCTACAAACACCAGCATTATTGGTGACCCAACAAACACAAGCATCATCGGCAGTGGAGGATGCTAGAAAAGCTAAAGAATAGCTGGAAAAAAGACTTGATAACTTTGAACATGCTGTTTTTAGGAAACAACCATGTGTGAAAGCTGCCTATACTCTTTGGACATCCCTTGACGATGATACCGCTGACCACATTCTTGAAGTTCCTGGCGGGATGATTGCAGGGCATGAAGATAGGTTTCATGTTTCAATTTCTACCGACGACATAATGAGTTTATGGAAATTAGATGGGCTGAATAGTAGCATTTTGTTATCTTTTGAGTGGTAAGTACATTAACACTCTTATGCTCATTTTTCACATTATTTCACATTTTCGTATATGCATAAATGTCTTGTAATTTTTCAGGGGCCTATGCAAAATGTCGCAGTCAAGAAATGATAACCGATGCGGGTTTTTGAACCCTTATTCGATTGAAGGAAACTTATGTCTTCAACCGGGTTCGGCTGTTAAAGATTACCTGACATGCACATTAAGCGTCTCTGACTATGATTTTATGCTAGCACCTTATGCTCAGGAGTACGTTATACTACTTACTTAAGCTCTAAATAAACGTTTTATGTGTTGATTGTCTTTGCTAACGTGTTAATGTCACTTTACTAGGGACCATTGGGTGCTGTTTATTATATGCCCAAAACAACGCACGGTGTACATCCTGGATTCAAAAAATAAGAGGCAAACAAAAACAGAGCGCACTTACTGGTTAACAAGCCATTTGCAAGAGTAATTCTTTTTTTCCGTAACTGTCAAAAGATTTTCATTTGTTTTTACAATACTAATACATGGTTAATCTACTTTTCAGTGTTGTTGGTAGCTACACATGGACAATAGCTAAGGTAACTTATCTCACTTTATGCATTCGAAACAACCTTCACGGATAGATCTGGCTTGGCCATTTAATTCTGACTTGCAATCATAAAAGTCTTATTATCATGATCAGTTTTGCAAGTTAATGCAACTAGTATTTGGTTCTCAGTATTTGAGGTTAGGGTAGTTTAGTCGTTATAGTTAGTTTAGTATATTTGAGGTTAGGGTAGTTTAGTCGTTATAGTTAGTTTAGTATATTACTAGTTTGGTGTTCCGCAAGTTGAGTCCATGCTATTTTTGTCTATGTTAAAAGCTTTAGTAGAATTTTATTTTGACTATATAGAAAATCAATATCAGTTGGGATGCAGTTATGGGTGATAGTAAATCCCTGCACATATTCTGCTCACTAATCGTAGATTGTTTGGTTGACCCAGTTAAGGCTGTAGTTTAAGATAGACTCTAATTTCTTTTCAGACGTATAGCTACTCGCCACTTGACTGACTTAATGTAAAGATTATATGGGTGACGCAAGATAGTTTTTTCGGATAAAATTGACAAGTATTCCCTTCACTTCTCATATACACATTCTGAAAGGGGGGTTATTGATGATGTATAAAGATATGTTAATCAACTGTAAGATATTTCAGTATACTAGTTTTCATATTAAAAAGAGTAAATTGTAAAATTCGTCACCATAGTATGTTCAAATTGCATGCGCAGTCCTTACTTTTTTGAAAGTGCAGGCATCGTCCCTGCGAAACCTTTGGTGCAAATTTCATCCATGCCTCAAAGTGAAATGACTAAAATGCCCTTGACTTTTGTGAGACCATGTCTTTCACTTTGGGGCATTTTAGTCTTTTCACTTTTGGCCAAGGACGATATCCGCACCATTAGTTTCCCACAGGGATGACTCCTGCACTTTCAAAAAGGTAAGGACTGCACTTGCAATATGAACATAAAACAAGCACCATTAGTAATCCATAATTCCATATATACTCTAATCAATACAAAACAAACTTTCAGGGGATTTCAGTAATCTTTAGGCATAAACATCATCAAGATATGAAAAATAATAGTAAATACGAAGAGTGATGGCTCTTAACTCTTAAGAAGATGCTGATTCTTCCACCATGTTTGAGATAGTTTTGTCCTGCTTATCTTGTGGTGCCTATAAGACGAATCATCAAAAAATTCTTCTCGTTTAGCCAATTAGCGCGACTCTACCTCATCCCACTATTCCTAGAGCCTATAAAAGACCCACATTGCCACCTATATTCACATAACAGCATTTGACACTACACTTACAAGACTGAGTTCTTAGAAGACATGGGTCAGGTTCGTGGACTGCCAAACAGAACAAAGCCTTTGAAAGAGCTCTTGTTGTGTTTGATAAGGACACACCTGACCGGTGGCAAAATGTTGCTAAGGCTGTTCCTGGCAAGACGGCTGAGGAAGTTGAAAGGCATTTTCAACTAAGTGCTTATTTGTAATTCATGTTGCCTGATTTTCATGTTTCTAGTTTCTGGCTTATTGATTTTTACTATTTCATAGATTACAGCCCTTAGATTAGCTTATTGTAGCTTATAATTAAGCCCAAAAGTAGCATTATATTATACAATGTTTTGATTGCTTATTCTCATCATATTAAATTGTAGTGCAATCAACAACAACGCGACTCGGATGCTGGTTATTATGTCATGAGATGGATGTACGACTTTGTGAACACTCATCAGTTTCACTTCCCTTCAACAGTATGTATCCATGAGCTATTTTTTGACTCTCTTTCTATATTGTTTATATATAATATTTAAGTATTTTTTTATATCTGTTAACATATAGATCCCATGGACGCGACGCCAGCTTGTTGAAAAAGATATTGATCGAACCGTGGAGCAGTGGCATACAATGTGTCCTATTTGATTATGGATGAAGTGCTTATCAGCTCTCATGTGGTTTTGCTAAGTTAGATGCTGTTTGGATTTTAGTTTAAACGATGTTTGGATTTTAGTTTAAACGATGTTTGGATTTATGTTTAAATTAGACTATGTACGGATTTCTATTTAAGTTAGATGCTGTTTGGATTTCTATTTTGCTTATTAAAGTATCGGGTAATTGGATTTGCTTATTGCTGTGAAATAGCTGCTTAATAGGTGACAAAACAGGTTCCAGGTTGGATTTGCTTATTGCTGTGAAATAGCTGCCATATAATAGGTATTTAGACCGGTTAGAAACCGGTCTAAAAACTGCTAGTTAAAAAAAAATGGATATTTAGACCGGTTGGAAACCGGTCTAAAAACTGCTAGTTCAAAAAAAATAGATATTTAACCGGTCTAAAAACTGCTAGTTCAAAAAAAAAAATAGATATTTAGACCGGTGCAAATAGTCTTTTAGGCCGGTTTATGCACCGGTCTAAATCTGCAAATTCCAAAATTCCTTCGCCTATTATTGCATATTTAGACCGGTGTATATGTCTTTTAAACCAGTTCGAACACCGGTCTATATATACCTTTTAGACCGGTGGTTCACCCGGTCTAAATGCCTAAATACCTTTTGGACCTCCCCCCATTTAAACCCCCTTGTAACCGGTTTAAACATCATTTCTAACCGGTCTAAAAGCCTATTTTTGTGGTAGTGCGAAGAAGAAATGTTGCGAGGATTGAAAGAGTTAAAGATATTAAGCGGGCATGCCTAACACAAGAATTATTATATGGAAACAATACGCAATGTCAAGAATTAATGCGTCTTTCTCGAGATGCTTATGTGTTATTATGCAACCATTTCAAACAAAAAAATTGGTTACGTGATAGTAGGCATATAAGTCTCGAGGAGAAGATGGCAATTTTTTAACAACTATTGGGCACAATGAACGTTTTAGGATGATCAAGCGAAGATTTCAACACTCTAGGTGCACTCGATGGAACTTTAGTTCATGCAGTTGTGCCTATTAATGAGCAGACTGCTTATAGAGGAAGAGGAGGAGGCCGATGTTATCAAAACGTTTTAGGAATTTGTGATTTCAATATGATTTTCACTTTTGTTTGGGCGGGATGGGAAGGCATAGCACATGACTCGAGAGTACTAACTGAAGTTGTACATAATCCAACATCTGGCTTTCCGTTTCCCCCTGCAAGTATGTATTTTTATATACTAGTAACTATTCGTTTGTAATTTCTAATCTTTGTGATTGATAATAGTATTTTTCGTATATCAATTATAGATAAGTACTATCTTTGTGATGCTGCATATGCAAACACTCGCGGATTTTTGGCTCCATATCGTAACACGAGGTATTGGTTAGCGGATTTTCGGCGCCGACGCACTTTAACTAAAGAAGAAAAGTTTAATCATGCCCATGCGCAACTCAGAAATGTCATTGAGCGTGCTTACGGTGTCTTGAAAGCAAGATTTCCAATTCTAAAACAAATGGCAAGTTATAAATTTGAGGTGCAAAGAGATGTGGTCATTGCTTGTTTTGCCATACATAATTTTATAAGGAAATATAACATTCAAGATCAGTTGTTTCAAGAATGTGATGAAGACAGTATATTCAACAACCAAGAGGAATTCGAGGGACATGTAGAATAGGAAGTAAATGGAACACAATGGGGCACTCAAAGCACACAATTTATGGCTTGCGTGACAAAATTGCTAATCGGCTGTAACAGGTTACTAGTTTTTTTTTTTAACGTCATTTAGGTTACTAGTGACGTTGATGTGTAGTATTATTAGATCAAACAGGTTACTAGTTTCTTTTATGAACGTCATTTAGGTTAATAGTGACGTTGATGTGTAGTATTATTAGATCAAACAGGTTACTAGTTTCTTTTTTGAACGTCATTTAGGTTACTGGTGACGTTGATGTGTAGTATTATTAGATCAAACTTCGGTTAACTTTGATGTGTAATATTATTAGATCAAACTTTAGTTATTAATGGTATTAAGATGTAATTTTATGGTTAATTTATTGTTATTACGGATGATGTTAACTCCGGGTACAAATCTTGGTACAAATAATAACAATACATGTTAATTTCTTATAAAAGGGTAAAATTGTCAATTCCATTAAACCAGATGCTCCCTCAGCGTATAAAAAGAAACAATCTTTGTTCATAGAAACTCTTATGTAAAGGCCCACATGTATCTAGAGAGACCCTTTTACCAGCCAGTACTTAATGCTAAAAAAAAAAAAAAAAAAAAAAAAAAAAAAAGAAAAAAACACCTTAGATTGCCCCTCCAAGTTTGATCCGGTAAGATGTTTTAGGATATGTCCACGTCTCAATGAAGAAAGAAAAACAAACCATCTTTTTAGTGTTTGCCTCTGACCAAATAAGATGTTGGGGTCATTCAGAGCCTATTAAGAGATTTAATTTTAAGAAAAACAAACATTACCCAAGTCTCTGTTTTATATATAGGAAATAGACCACGTTACATAATAATACTCTCTCTGTCTCAAAATTATTGTCTTCTGACAAAAAAAACACATACTAAGATTCTCTCTAAACGCTCTAGTGAAAATGGCGATTCTCTCTTCCCAAATATTCTGATCGATTTCCCTTCTATTGCTTGATTCTTATACTTTATAAAACTTCTACTTTTGTGGATTAATCTGCATATTATATCCATTTAGTCGATTTATTATTAAGTTGATGTTTCAAGTGATTATAAGGCTTTGGTTTTAATTTTTTAGGGTATCGCTGTTTTATAATTGGTTTTCTGGTATTCTTATCTGCTATTATTTGTGTTATGATGTGAGTCGGTTGGGATCATGGGGTGACTGAACCCTGCCTAGGGGTTCCGTTCGTTCTTATTCCTCCTGTCTTTGCTGCTGCTGCTGTGTTTTGTTTCGTGCTTGCGTTTTAGGGTTTTTTAGGCTTTTCATTTATTTTGGGTTTCGTTTTTATTACTTTCTGTTGATCAAGATGCTGCATGCTGGTGATAAAACTAGTGTTAACTGTTCGAATGTTAAGGCCACATCTGGATCAATTAATGTCAATTCGAGTGATGGTAAGGCTGCTCCTAGTACCAGTGATACGAATGTGGTAAAAATGGGGACTCAATCAGGTTCTACTCCCGTATCTTTTGCGGATATGTTTAAGGATAAAACTCCCAAGAAGACCGTTAAGATTTCGGAGATGCGAAACAAAAATTATGTGGCTGGTGCTAATGTCACCATCCCTTTGGAAGCTGTCAATGAGGTACGCTCTAGATTCGCTAATACGTTGTATGGTTATTTCATTGGTAAGAGACTCGCTTTCCCGGTAGTTGAAAATTACGTTAGAAATACTTGGGCAAAGTTTGGTTTACAAAGGGTTATGCTTAATAATGGTTTTTTCCTTTTCCAATTTGAAACCAAAGAGGGTATGGAAAGGGTGTTGGAAAGAAGGTCCATGGTTGATACGCTTGGTTCCTATCTTTTTGAATATTTGGACTCCGAACACTAAACTTATAAAAGATGATATAACTTTAGCTCCTGTTTGGGTTAAACTTCATAATATTCCGGTTGTTGCGTACTCTGAGATTGGTCTTAGTTTGATTACAACGCAAATTGGTCGTCCTATCATGCTTGATTCCTACACGAGTACGATGTGCCTTAAGTCGTGGGGTCGTAATTCCTATGCTAGGGCCCTTGTGGAAGTGTCGTCAAATGAAACCTTACTTGACTCTCTAGTGGTTGCTATCCCCTACCCTAATGGGTCAGGTCATTCATTGGAAAAAATTGATATTGAATATGAGTGGAAGCCGCCAAGATGTGAGACATGTAAAGTTTTTGATCACAATGATGATGGATGTCCTAAGCGAGTGAAACCGGCTGTGAAAGATAAATCGTTGGTTGATGAAGAGGGTTTCGTTGAAGCTTATAAGAAGAAAGGTAAAGTTAAGGTTCATGGTACTAATCGTCATGTTGATGGGATTCGTTTTCATAAGCCTAAAGTTTCGTATTACTATAGGCCGGTTACTAAGCCAAAGAATGGAGGAGCATCGACGTCCAAGCCTTCTGACCAATCGGATATAGGTTCTTCAACGGTCAATGTAGTTTCTTGTAATGAACCTACTATTGATCCTACCAGTAGTACGGCCCCTCCCCGGGATGACCTATGTAAGAATAAGAATTGGGTGGAGGATATCAACATGGTTGAATTGAATAACAGTTTTGATGCTCTTAAGGAAAAAGATTCGGTTTTGGAACCTGTGATTGGCACTACGTGTGTTCATGAAAGTATTTCTAGTTCTTCCAATACTACTTCTCCATCGCCTATAAAGAACACTCCTATTGTTGAGAAAATAGGGAAACTTGAAAAGCTTATTATTGATGGGAAAGCCACCCTTGTGGATGATAATGGTAAACCTATTCCGGTGGTTGATGGTAAAAGGAAGGGCAATCCTTTCTCTAAGGTGGGTGAAGTGGTTGATTCAGATAGTGATGATGAGGTGTTTGAGCCAAATGATCCTATGGACAGTTACTTTTCATCAGCAGGTGGACATAACGAGCTTGAAGGCTATCTTTCTGATGATTATGCGGCCCAGGTCTATGACTTACCTGGGCATTTGGAGGAATTTAACAATCAGTATGATTTCAAGCTTCAAGGCCGTTCGAGGAAATAATCCTTTTTTTGGATTTGTTTATTTGTTTTGCATGTCTTTTTATGTTTTTAGTGTTTGTTCTAGTTGTTGGTAGCTAATTGTTCATTTATGGCATGTCATAAATGATCTAGTGGTTGTTCAAGCGATTGCTTGAGGTTAATGTGGCGTTTCAGCCACATTCCATTGTTCTTTAAACGTTTTTTTTTTGTTAATATATTTTGCCAGGGTGGAAGATCCCTTTTACCAAAAAAAAAATGCATTTATTACTGCTTTGCTTTTTATAAAAGTCACTAAAAGACAGTTTTACCCTTTAACTATTAATTAATGATTTCATTTTACTTTTATAAATAATAACTTTGATTATGAGTAGTAAGGTAAACTTAGGCTATGTTTGGCGCGGAGCTTTTTGGGATAATGAGCGGTGAGCAGTGAGCTTTTTGATTTTTATTGTTCGTTTGGCAAAGGAGCGGTGAGCTTTGCGATTTTTTTAGGAATGCTCATTTTTTCAATGCCTTTTTAAGAAGCTGTGAGTTGTGGCTACTGCTTACAGCTACTGCTCACCGCTCACTGTTACTGCTCACTGCTACTTTTACCAAACACAGCCTTAAACTATTTTCACATCTACATTTAGGCATGTACAAAGTACAATTATTTTAGGACAAACAAAAAAGGAAAGATGAAAAATAATATTGAGTCGGAGAGAGTAGTAAAATAGTAGAGGGCCTGAACCTAATGCATTTGATGTCACAATAACAATGATAGAGACCAAACCAAAAAAATAAAACTAAGGGTGCGTTTGTTATGCCCTATCGGAATGGGCCTATGGATTTCATTCCGATTTAAGGTGTTTGTTTAGTGGGTCCGGGAACGAAATATGTATATCATAGTCACAGATTCATTACTCACTAATTTGGTGTCTATGAAATCCATTCCGTGGGTCATTCTCTTTTCCACTACCAAATTCAAATATCTATACATTTTTTCATACCATATTTTGTCATCCAAACATGAACAATCGTAATGATACATTTTTTCATATGCATAGACATTTTATCCCATACCAAATCCGATACCTATTGTAATTCCTACTAACAAACCAAACGCCCCTACATAGTTATGTTGTATTAATGAACCGGTGGCATTTCTTGATCTTTGACTAAAATAATTTCGACTTTTCTAAGTTAACCACCCTTGTTTTGTTTTATACTATCAAATTTCAGGTGGGAAGAAAAATTGTAAGATAAAATTTATTCTTACTTTGACTTATGTAGTAGTACTCTTTGGCATCAAAATTCTTCAAAAAATTTATAGTTTATATAGTGTATCTCAATGTGTACCTGTCACTCTAAAATTTGAGAAGCATATATCATATCACTAGTTATAATACTCGTGCACGCACGAGGCTTAGACATAAAATTTAAATTAAATATTAATTTTACAATTGTTATTTTAAACTATATTGTGTTTTTTAAATGTACATATATTGTGTTTTTTAAATGTACATATATTTTTATATTGGTAGTTGATATTAAAAAATCAATAACGATGTTTAATGGTATTAAAGGAAGCTACTAAACATTTATCCTATCTTTATATGATACAGCTGAGCTAGATATCATAAAAATGTAGAATTTGGGGATTATGATTAGTCACGGTTAGGCATGAAATGTTATTTCGGTGTACATATTTGTAATAGTACTCATAGATTGAAAGACAAAGTAACCACTGTTACTAACCGAGTCCACTGTTACTAATCCCACAAGTCAAGACATGATTGAAAGAATAGAAGCAGTTTAATATCTCCCACATTGACCCATATGATCCTTTACATTGTTTAATGGGAATTCAAGTTGGCACATTGAGACCAACTTGACACAACAACAGGTGATCAAATTTAAGTACAAAATATGGAGAATTAACATCTAAATTTAAGTCTTTTGACACCGAATTTGATCAAATTCAATAATTTTACTAAAAAGTCAAACATCCTATCTAACGAATCTATCCCAATTTTGAAGATATTCGTGTCAAACCATAACTACTGTATGATCTTACATAATTTATAAAAAGTTGTTTGAATTTTCTTTTAACATGATTGTGTCCAACAACATTTCCTTCGTGGCAGTAGAGTTTAATACATAAGTGCACTTGCAACGGTTGTTCCTAAGCTAACAGAAACCGTGCACCCGCAACATTTCCAGGTAATGGTCTCTCGTTTATAAACCTGAAGTATAGCTTGCATCAACTCTGGCTATTTCTGCAGTAACTAACGCATTTGCAGTCACAGATAGACTGGCTCAACAACTGGCTCAAGGGGTGGGTATCGTGGCTTGGAACTCACGGCGCCAAAATGCATGTCACATCAAACTGGCTCAACTCTTGAGCGACTGTGCTTAAGCTTCTTATAAATAGCGTGAGACGTAGTGTGGCGTCATGGCCAAGCCTCACACCTTAAGAGTCATGACGAAGCCACGACATTTTCTAAGGCATGATTTAAATTGGCTCAAAATATTTATAGATTTATATATTTATATCATATTTTATGTATATCGAGTTTATAAAAAGTGTTATACATAAGGAAATAAAGTCGACAAACTATTATTTCACGTAATCTTCTTCATTTCTGTCAAAAAAAACTTTCTTCATCGGAGTTGAATTCAAAATATTCCCCACCCTCTACTTGTTCTTCATTCGACACAAATTGATCTGGAAACTGATTGGGAACTCCTATTCGGTGGAAGAGTTGACATAGAATATCTTAAAGTAAAAACATACAAAAAGGAGACTAGTACTCTACAATAAGATTTAATCTGATCTAAGGGGTAATTTCATATCTGTCAATAAAATCATGAAAATTTCATATTTATAAAAATGATGCTTTAAAAGAATTGTACAAAATGCATTCAATAGTTGTATTTTGGATATATATGAAATTAATATTGAAAAGAGGAGGAAATATGCAATTCTCCCCTAATCTAATATCTAGTATGAATATACAATAAAGACTAGTTACCAACCAATAAATTGTAGATGATTAAGAATTTAATATATTTACATTATTTTGCAAATATCATTAGAAATGTGAGATATTGATACTTTAGTTGAGATACTAGGCACAAATACCAACCAAACACAAACTCTAAATACTAGTAAATCTCGTAAACATTTCAAAAAAAGGCGCCATGACACGCATCTTAACGCGCCTTATCACGCCTCATATCACGTCACGCTTTAAGCCGACGTCTTAGTTTATTTCGTAACGTAGATTTTACGTCTCACGCTTTAGCGGCGCTCTAGCAGCATCATAACGCGCATTTTAAAACCCTGCTAAATATTACTAAGTGTACATTTCTTTAAATGTTTCATTACATTACGTCAAAATGAGCATGTTATTACAAAGTAACAAGTTCACGTATTATGAGTAATATTTTAAATACACACGCTATAATAAACATTTGATAAAAAAAAAAAAAAAAAAAAAAGTAAACCTCTACTGTATTATTTTGTAAAGTTGCACTTGCCCATGTGTAGATAAGCCACGAAATAACTTATTTATACCCGACTTTTTAAGCTGAATAAAGGCAAATAAA
This sequence comes from Artemisia tridentata subsp. tridentata, assembly GCA_021014915.2. Lineage (NCBI taxonomy): Eukaryota > Viridiplantae > Streptophyta > Magnoliopsida > Asterales > Asteraceae > Artemisia > Artemisia tridentata. The sequence goes on along the minus strand of CP139504.1, from coordinate 5,746,515 downwards.
TAAATTATCAGTTATAAAAAACAAACAAAACAAAAATATAGAATCATCGAAAGATACAAAACTCTTCAATCCAAGAAAACCAAAAAATAAAAAAATCATCCTACTACAAACTAAAATCTTGAATTTACATCTGAGTCGTTGAACAATTGGTATGCAATCAAACTATTGCTCACACGTGCTTGAGGCATTAGAAAGTACCAAGTAATTAACCTGTGGGGCGTTTACAAGGACCCTCTTATAGGGAGGGTTTTCAATGATTGCGTGCTCTGGATAGTAATATCATGTGCTTCACGATTTGTACATATAACTCATAGGGAAGGTATGTATAACATGCCCCGGCCCTCTTGCTATGCATTTACTTTTTTGAGTAAACTACATTTTTGGTCCTCGTGGTTTACCGGGTATAACGGTTTTGGTCCAATAGTTTCAAACGTAACGGGTTTAGTCCATTTTCGCTGACCCGTAACGGGTTTAGTCCAAATTTCGTTGACCAGGTGTTTGACTAGTTAAAAAAAGTTGATATGACTAGAATACCCTCGAATGTAAACCCAGAAATTGCACCATTCGTCCCTGAGCTAACGACCGTTAGTTCCGTTAGTTATCATGTGACAACGTTAGTCCATTTACCAACGATTATTTGCAACGTTAGTCCTTTATACATTTTTGTCCGTTTTTCTTACATTTTCATACGGTTTTGTCCGTTTTTATACATTTTCGTCCGTTTTTAGTCGTTTTCATCAGTTCTTCTTACGTTTTCACACGGTTTTATCCATTTTTTTACGTTTTCATCCGTTTTTCATACGTTTTCATACGGTTTTGTCCGTTTTTATACGTTTTCGTCCGTTTTTCTTACGTTTCATACGTTTTTGTCCGTTTTTATCCCTTTTCATCTGTTTTTATCGTTTTTGTCCAATTTTCTTACGGTTTTGTACGTTTTTATTCGTTTTCGTCCGTTTTTCTTAAGTACGAAAAAAATTAAAAAATTAAAAACGAATTAAAAAATTAAAAAGAAATTAAAAAATTAAAAATTTTAAAAAATTTTAAAAATTAAAAAAAAATAAAAAAAATAAAAAATTTTAAAATTATTTTTTTCCGGAAATATTTTTTTTACAAATTCTTTTTTTCCGAATTTTTTTTCCGAAAATATTTTTGAAAAAAATAAATAAATAATTTTGAAAAAAAAAAATTCGGAAAAAAAAAAAATTTTAAAAAAAGGATTTTCGGAAAAAAATAATTTTGAAAAAAAATATTTTTTTTTCGGAAAATATTTTTTTTTTCTGAAAATATTTTACGAATTTTTTTTTTCAAAATTATTTTTTTCCGAAAATAGTTTTATTTAATTTTTTTTTCGAAAAAATATTTTTTTTTTCAAAATTATTTTTTTTCAAAAATATTTTCGGAAAAAAAAAATATTTTCCGAAAAAAAATTTTTTTTTTTCAAAATTAAGTTTTTCCGAAAATCCTTTTTTTTATTTTTTTTTTTTCGAAAAATTTTTTTTTTCAAAATTATTTATTTATTTTTTTCAAAAAAAAAATTTCGGAAAAAAGAATTTGTAAAAAAAATATTTCCGGAAAAAAATAATTTTAAATTTTTTTAATTTTTTAATTTCTTTTTAATTTTTTAATTCGTTTTTAATTTTTTTATTTTTTAATTTTTTTTCGTACTTAAGAAAAACGGACGAAAACGAATAAAAACGTACAAAACCGTAAGAAAATTGGACAAAAACGATAAAAACGGATGAAAACGGATAAGAAGAACGAATGAAAACGACTAAAAACGGATGAAAACGGATAAAAACGGACAAAAACGTATGAAACGTAAGAAAAACGGACGAAAACGTATAAAAACGGACAAAACCGTATGAAAACGTAAGAAAAACGGATGAAAACGTAAAAAAAGGACAAAACCGTGTGAAAACGTAAGAAGAACGGATGAAAACGACTAAAAACGGACGAAAACGTATAAAAACGGACAAAACCGTATGAAAATGTAAGAAAAACGGACAAAAATGTATAAAGGACTAACGTTGCAAATAATCATTGGCTAAATGGACTAACGTTGTCACATGATAACTAACGGAACTAACGGTCGTTAGCTCAGGGACGAATGGTGCAATTTCTGGGTTTACATTCGAGGGTATTCTAGTCATATCAACTTTTTTTAACTAGTCAAACACCTGGTCAACGAAATTTGGACTAAACCCGTTACGGGTCAGCGAAAATGGACTAAACCCGTTACGTTTGAAACTATTGGACCAAAACCGTTATACCCGGTAAACCACGAGGACCAAAAATGTAGTTTACTCTACTTTTTTCATTGTGTCGACATGTTTGATAATATGAAACCAGCCCACAAGTTGTGACCAAGTCTTTGTTCTATATATAGGAAATAGACCATGTTATATAATAGTAATAGTAAAATATAGTAGAGGGCCTGAACGTAATGCATTTGATATCACACTACCAATAATAGAGACCAAACCTAAAAAAATAATAAATAAAAATCAAATAGTTATGGTGTATTAATGATCATTTCTTGATCTTTGACTAAATCAAATTCGACTTTTCTTAGACCACCCGTATTCATCACGAGTGACCACCGGTGAGCAAAAAAATCACGCGCCACCCCCATGCCCTCACTCGCTCTCTCAAGCGCGAGCTAGCTCAAAAAACACTCACAATGGTGAGTAGTTCACTTTGCCGTTTGTGTGAAATGTTTATATTATTTATTTGGTTTGTCAGTATGTGTGAGGTATTTAGTGGGGTACATTTGTATAAAGTGTGTATTTAATTGAAGAGTTTTCCTAGACTCACAAAAAAACTTCCATAAACACATCACAAAATGAGTTAGCATTGTTTGATTGGCTTAATTAAAGAGAAGAGTGAGAAACAATAGCCAAATACACCAATCAAACAATGTCAACTCATTTTGTGAATGTTTTGAGGAAGTTTTATTGTGTGTTGGGAATTATATTTTCATAGATTTGATGATCACAGAATAAGAAGAATGAAACATGAAGAATACTGAAATGATAAGCAAAATACGCTAAGTAGATTCTGCTGCTAGGCATAAAATGATGTTGCTGGTCATTCCTGCTGGTCGTTCCTGCTGATAGTGTATCTGTTCCTACTGCTAGTGTAAACGAGCTGCTGCTGATCAGTGAGTCATTACTGCTGCTGGATGGATAAGATTGAAGAAGATATTTATTTTGTATGAGTCATGTTTATACAAAATATAATATCTAGATATTTTATCAAGTCATCAAATTGAACACTCAAGATACATGTTGTATCTTATTGACTTGACACATGTTAAAGCAAGTGGATGACTAAAGACTTATCAAGTTTGTAATGATCTCCTTATGTTATAAAAGGAAGATCATACCCCTTAGATAAAAGTGTGTATTGATTGTGTCTTGTTTGTAGTTAGACAATCAACACCACAGTGTGCTTCGTATTTACATATTACAACAACACCAAGTGTGTTAAAATGTAAGAGCACCAAAAGAGTGTGTGTGGGAACATCAGACGTGGGGTATGATGAACATTAGACATGGGGTTTAATGTTGTTAGGTTTGTTTAGCCTCAAGGATCTTCGATCCCTGATTAGAGTATAATCGTGTTACCATTGATCAAGTAACATTGGGGCTTAAAGTAATAACAAACGGTGAAATTAGCAAAACCTTGTTGTGATAAGTATTGTATTCTTTCATTGAATATTCCGCCAATATTATCATTGTTCTTTAAACGTAGAATTCCTAGATCAAAGGCTTAACAACCTTGAGCCCATAAACGATCAAGCAAACTCGTTGTTAGTAGATGTAAGTAGGTCTAAAACGAGTTTCCACAGTTGGTATCAGAGCGGGGGGGGGGGGGGGGGAGTCTAGGATGTAATAAGGTTTGATTTGTCAAAGAATGCAGAAAAACAAGAAAAATTCGAAACTGGTTCGTATTTTCGTAACTCACTGCAGGGCTGTTTTCAAAGGGCGATAACTCCTTCGTTAACCGTTGGATTGGGCTGAAATTTTATATGGAGATTCTACATATACCAAGGTATATTCTCACCGAAGGTATCTTCAATCTGAGCTCTAGATTGTCAGGTATAAATTTTTGAAAACTGCTGCAGAAACTGTTGAGGTATGGTCGAATTTTTGGTTTTTCTTTCTTGGTTTACACACACAAAGGGGAAGAATCACACACAGAAGAGAGTTGGTTCTTAAAAGATAAAAAAAAGGCTTGTTTATCAATTTATTATTGGTGAAAAAGGTCATTTGTTGCTTATTTGAAGTTGAGGTTGAATTTTTCAAAATTGTGTTTTATCATATCTTTTGTTGAGAAGGTAACTTTTTTGTGCTGCAATTTTATATGACTAAGAAATGACAAACACTTAAAGGAGATACGTTGTAGTACTCAGTGTCTCATAAGAAGATGGGTTTATTGTCATGAGATTGAGGTCTCTTAATACATGGGTATTTGTTCGAAGTCAGTTTTAGTACAAGATATAGGACACAAGATTGGTTTATTCTATTTCATCAACAAGTTAGTAATGGTGGTTTTTCTTCATCAATCATAAAAGTCTACAGAAATGGAGATTCGAATGGTTAACATATGGGTTTCAGGGGAAGCTTAAATGTTCAAGTGTTTAACCATTTATTGTATTTGTGCAACACCACAAGGGAAAGTTATTGATTCTTACTACTATTGATTAGTATTAGTTTGTAGTTGTAAAAATCATATTTGTATACTTTTTCTATTTGTTGATAACAAAAAGGGGAAGAGATGTGGTGGATAGCATAGATTAAGGGGAAGACAGTATGGTTTCATTCATGGTGAGATTTAGTTATCTCAATTTCTCTACTTCGTCTAGGGAAATTCGTACAAGAACGTGTTTGTTTTGTAATCATCAAATAGGGGAAGATTGTTGGGAATTATATTTTCATAGATTTGATGATCACAGAACAAGAAGAATGAAACATGAAGAATACTGAAATGATAAGCAAAATACGCTAAGTAGATTCTGCTGCTAGGCATAAAATGATACTGCTGGTCATTCCTGCTGGTCGTTCCTGCTGGTAGTGTATCTGTTCCTGCTGCTAGTGCAAACGAGCTGCTGCTGATCAGTGAGTCATTACTGCTGCTAGATGGATAAGATTGAAGAAGATATTTATTTTGTATGAGTCATGTTTATACAAAATATAATATCTAGATATTTTATCAAGTCATCAAGTTGAACACTCAAGATATATGTTGTATCTTATTGACTTGACACATGTTAAAGCAAGTGGATGACTAAAGACTTATCAAGTTTGTAATGATCTCCTTATGTTATAAAAGGAAGATCATACCCCTTAGATAAAAGTGTGTATTGATTGTGTCTTGTTTGTAGTTAGACAATCAACACCACAGTGTGCTTCGTATTTACATATTACAACAACATCAAGTGTGTTAAAATGTAAGAGCACCAAAAGAGTGTGTGTGGGAACATCAGACGTGGGGTCTGATGAACATTAGACATGGGGTTTAATGTTGTTAGGTTTGTTTAGCCTCAAGGATCTTCGATCCCTGATTAGAGTGTAATCGTGTTACTATTGATCAAGTAACATTGGGGCTTAAAGTAATAACAAACGGTGAAATTAGCAAAACCTTGTTGTGATAAGTATTGTATTCTTTCATTGAATATTCCGCCAATATTATCATTGTTCTTTAAACGTAGAATTCCTAGATCAAAGGCTTAACAACCTTGAGCCCATAAACGATCAAGCAAACTCGTTGTTAGTAGATGTAAGTAGGTCTAAAACGAGTTTCCACATTGTGGGTCTACCAAAGCTCTTAATTGAAAGGTGATCGCGATGGTGTGAGTAATAAGGGTGAATGGTGAGAGGGAGTGAGGGTGAAAATGTAGAGAAAGAAAGTTGATATTACGCTGAAGTGTAATGTGAGTGAGGGTGTTTTGGTGTGACGGATAAGAGTAGTCTAAGTTAACACCCTTGTTTTCTTTTATACTCCCTCCATTCTAAATTATAAGTCTATTTTCCTATTTTTGGTTGTCATAAAATACATGTTCATTTTCTTATTTCAATCTGTAACACCCGTTCCCCAGGTGTTGGGACCCCACCCTAGGTGGAATATGTTAAAGACTTAATGTGATTGGTTGGTCAACAAAGTTACGTGGAAGTCAAACCCAAAGGTCAAACTAACAGTCAAAGTATGACTAATGTAGTGATATAAAATATAATGTATAAACTAGAAGGGCCTAAGTTGTCAAGTGTTAATTATGTGTTATAAGTTAGTTGTGGCTAAAATAGGATGAAAGAGACTTGAGGGACCATTCTTGCCAAAAGCCCAAAGATCCACCTAACTAGTATTAACTGGTTCATGTCGTTTATCGTATCGTGTCGAGAATTGACACCGTAGAACCTATAAAAAGGAGATGTACTATCAGATTTCATGGGGGAAGAAAAATTGTAAGATACGTAAAATTTATCGGGCAGTTTATAAGGACCCCCCCTTATAGGGGGTTTCCAATAATTGTAAGCTCCGGGCAGTTGTACCAGGTACATACAGCGAGCCACGGCGAGTTGGGGTGGTGTCATGGCGAGCCGCAGTGAGCTGCCATGTCACCAACGGCGAAGGGCAACGAAGCCCACACCGTCCGCTCTAAGAGCACAAGGTGCAATGTTCGCCGTGCCATGGTGGCACTTCGTTGTGCCTCGCCACCACACCGCCTCATCCCGTTTTTTCTCGCCACTCCAAGCCTCGTCGTCTGTACGACGCGGTGAAACTCTGACAACAATTTTTTTTCTTTGATTCTTAACTGTGTTTTTGTGTTTATTTGCAAGTTTCGTTTTGTTGTAGTGTGTTATTTGGATGTGTGTGTGTGTACAGCCACACGTTAAAGAAGAAGATATATATATATATATATATATATATATATATATATATATATATATATATATATATATATATATATATATATATATATATATATATATATATATATATTTTTTCTCTCTCTTCGGTGTTTGCAGGCGGCAGGAAGGAAGAAGGGAAGGGGAAGAAGATGGCTGTGAAATTGGTTTACATAACTGCACGTGTTTCTAGAGCCCATTTAAGCCAAACAATTCAAGCCCATTTACAAAAAAAAAAAAAAAAAAAAAATCATATTATTCTAAATTCCATAAAGAAGATTTTTTTTTTTTTTTTTTTTTTTTTTTTTTTAATAAATATTTTGTAACTTAAAAAAATGTTATTTGTATTATTTGAATAAAATGAATTTAATTTATTTGGAAATTTGAATAAAAAAATAAGAGTTAATTTCATAAATGGTCCCTGTGGTTTGTCGGGTTTAACGGGTTTCGTCCCTAAACTTTTTTTCTAACGGATCCAGTCCTCGTGGTTGCGACCCATAACGGGTTTGGTCCCTGAGACTGACTTTCGTTAGTTTTTTTCGTTAGCTAACGACCGTTTACAACAAAAATTTGCCGTTAGTCCTTTATACTAACGACCGTTTATACTTAAATCTTTTTTTTTTCTTCTTCTTCTTCTTCTAAAAAAATTTAAAAAAAAAATGGTTTTCTTATATTTTTTTTTCTTTCTAAATATCTTTAAAATTTATACGCCTTTTTATACATATTTTTATACACGTTTTCATACACACATTTTTATACACACGTTTTTTATACACATGTTTTTATATACATGTTTTTATACACGCTTTTATACGCACGTTTTTATACACATTTTTATACACATATTTTTATACACGTTTTTATACACATATTTTTTATACACATGTTTTTATACACATACTTTTATACACGAGTTTTTATACACACATTTATACGCACATTTATACACACATTTATACACATTTTTTTATACACGTTTTATACAAACGTGTGTGTATACAAACGTGTATAAAAATATGTGTGTAAATGTGTGTATAAGAATGTACGTATAAATGTGTGTATAAAAACGTGTGTATAAAAGCATGTGTATAAAAACATGTGTATAAAAATATGTGTATAAAAACGTGTATAAAAATATGTATATAAAAAACATGTGTATAAAAACGTGTGTATAAAAACGTGTGTATAAAAACTGTATAAAAACATGTATATAAAAACGTGTGTATAAAAAATGTGTGTATAAAAATGTGTTTATGAAAACGTGTATAAAAATAATGTATAAATTTTAAAGATATTTAGAAGAAAAAAAATTATAAGAAAACCATTTTTTTTTTTTTGGGAAAAAAAAATTGAGTTAAGTATAAACGGTCGTTAGTATAAAGGACTAACGATGTAAATGTTTGTTGAAAAGGGTCGTTATCTAACGGAAAAAACTAACGACAGTTAGTCTCAGGGACCAAATCCGTTATGGGTCGCAATCACAGGGACTGGATCCATTAAAAAAAAGTTTAGGGACTAAACCCGTTAAACCCGGCAGACCACAGGGACCATTTATGAAATTAACTCAAAAAATAAAGTTGTAAGTGGTGGGGCCCAAATGAGTAAGTTGAGGTTAGTTGTTAGTGGGGGGTTAGTTGTGGAGCTTTGTTAAAGTAATGTGACACCCTATGGGCACTAAGACCACTTCCAACAATAACTCAGTCTTGAATTTTATGGCACTGCCACGTCAGCTTTAACACACTCACCCTTAACTCAACTTTAACACACCCAACAATAACTCAGCTTTAACACACCTTAACTCACCTTTATATCAAATATTTTCAAATTCAACCCCTAACTTATAAATTACTTTATTTTTTTAAAAACATAACATTACATACTTAATTAAAAAACAAAAAAATTTAAAACAAAATTAAAAATAATAATTAACAACGAAATTAAAAAAAATAAAATAAAAACTACAACATAAAAATACGATACGAAATTTTATATAGATTTGTAATTGTCGATAAGATCCGACTTCTCCTCCCACACTTGTAACACTTGCTCCCTAACCATCTTCAAGGCGACATGAAGTTCCAGATCTGTTTCATCATTTCTTAGTAGAGTTTCTAGACCGACCCTGATAGCTGGATGGTCTTGAGGCAACTCACGCAACCTTTCGATCTCTGGAGCACGATTATGCATTTGTAGCATAATACGAGATATCTCGCCAAACAAATTGTTAATAAGTTTGAGTTCTTTTTCTTGTTCAGTGCGTAATCGGGTGAGGATAGCCCTTTGCACCTCTGCTGGTTCGTTAGCCATAGTGATACTTGCGAGTGAGTTTTATAAGAAGTAGTGTGAGAAAATGAAGTGTTGTGATAATGGGTTTTATACTGAAAAGTAGCCGTTAAACTAGCCGTTTCAAATATATTAACGCTACGTTAACACAGCGTAGCCCTAACTTTTCAAATTCAAACACATTTTAAAATTCAAACTCATTGTAATGGGCGGGATATAGTTATATCCGTTTAAAATTCAAACACATTTTAAAATTCAAACTATCACCCCTTGTACAGCCTGTAAATACCCATACTTCTCAAACACATCTCACACACAAACACATTCAAACACATCAGATATTCAAGATCCAAACTTGTCATTCCCCAAACTACCAAATATCTTTCCGGTTTTCCACCGGAAAATGAACCGGTGAACAATCCACCGGTTGCCGACCAAGACCCAAATCCGTTTGGTTTAACAGAGGAACAACTCAGACAAATGGACCAAGATATGCAAGTCTTCCTGGAAATGGAACAACTTGAATGATAAGAAGAAGCTGCTCGTTTGGAGCGGCAAGCCAGGGAGGATGAAGAACGTAGGAAGAACTGGGAAAGTGGTTGGTTCCCACCTGATTCTGAATCCTCTGAAGATGGTTACCCAGACTCAGATGATACATTCAATTAATTTGTATCGTAGTTTCTTTTTAATTTCCTTATCGTATTTTCATTTCTAGTTTGGTTTTAATTTCCTTATCGTAGTTTAATGTAATTTATATTTGCCGTTTAATGTATTTCTATTTCATGTTTAATGTATTTCTATTTCATATTTTAGAAAACATTAATAACATATCAAAGAGCCAAATAAAGAAAAAAAAAAGACAAGGGGCAAAAATGACAAAAAATAAAACATTTCGTATGAAATAATAAGGGCAGAAAGTGAACTTTTTTTTTTTTTTTTTTTTTTTTTTTTTTTTTTTTTTTACAAAACTCCACCTTAACGCAGCGTTAAGCCCTTTAACGCTGCGTTAACTCACCTATGCTCCAACGCCTAACGCACGTTAACGCGGGCTTTTTTGCCCTTAACGCAAGGTTTGCGTTACCTTTGGAAGTGGTCTAAGTGAGGAGATTAAGCTCCTCACTTCACCTTGTGCTCTAAAGGCAAATTAGTAAATTGTCAGATTATAAAAAAACAAACAAAACAATGATATAAAATCATCGAAAGATACAAAATTCTTAGATCCAAGAAATCCAAAAAAATAAAATCATCCTACTACAAACTAAAATCTTGAATTTACATCAGAGTCCTTAAACAATTGGAATGCAATCAATCAAACTCTTGTTCACACCTGCTTGAACTAAGTAAGTACCAAGTAATTAACCATAATTAACCAATGGTTAATTACTGCCAACATTACATATTAAGGTCGAAACTAAGCTCAGTCCCAGATGACGAAGCACCCGGTGAATCATTCATGTTCACGTTCTGGTTCGGGTTATAATAAGGAGCTCGAACATTAGCCCGGTCTTTTCTCTTAGCCAAAAACTTGTGCAAGGATGCTCGTCTAGCAATAGGCAAATCCGAATCCTTAGCTCGTAGCTCTGCATGATTAATCGGTTCTTTTGACGTAGACGCCAATTCTACTTGCTTTTCGGTCTTGTTATTATTAGATGAACCATTTTGTGCCACTAGCATCATATCTCTAGCTCTATCAGCTGGAACATCATCTAATACAACTACTTTACCTCCGTAAAAAATAGTCATTTGCGCAGTTTTAGGCGGCTTTGAACTTACTGCTTTTCTTGAACTAGCTACAATTGTAGCATCGTTATCTATCTCACATGATGAGTCTAATATAACGTATTCAGGAATAGGATTCACGTTTTTATCCTCTTTCGACACCTTTTCACCTTGATGATCAATATTGCTTAGCAAATCGATCTTGGTAGCTTCTGGCTGAGCTATCACCGGGGAATTTTCCTTTACACTTGTATCGAATTGATGCATTAAGTTAGTAGTCCTTGGTCAAAAAAATCTACTTATTAAATAGCTTATTTGTTTGTTGTGTAACATAAAAACAGATAAGCAGTTTTGAATGTTTGTGGTGGTCACAGAAAACCTCATCCGTTTATCCATTTTAGTTTTGTAGTGTTAAAGTAAAACAGTTACGTAGTAATTTCTTAATATGTAAAAAAAAGTTGGTTCGAATTGCTTATTTCAACCATATTATACTCAGTACATCAATACCAAGGCTTTAACGGATTAAGATCCTGTCATGTTAAGAATGTTACGAGAGTAAATAAGCTCATTAAACTTATTGCCCTCTATAAAGATAAAGTTTAACTTAATAAGCTCATTATCTACTATTAAAAAACAGAAAAAAAAAACATAGAAATATTACCTTTAGGATCGATTTTGGCGAAGCTAAGATCTCGAAGATTTCTCTTTTCTTTTAGAAACATGCTCAACCTATTGCATGTCTGAGCAAATTTGGACTTCTCAACCGGAGCTTTGCCGTCGCCGGTGCCGGGAAAACAACGTTGGGCAGCCGACATGTTTTTTAATGATAGAAATAGAAGAAATAGGCTCGTGTGAAAATTAAAAAAAAAAGATTGTGATAATGAACAAAGGGTGGGTGGTTTTTGCATCATTTTTATATTAAAAGAGTAACATGTGGCATGGGGCAACACCTGTCGTAGTGGGCCCTACCTTCCTTTAAAAATGGTTTGCATCATTTTAAAATGTTTATTTCAGCACGTGTTAAGTGTTTTCTGTAGGATAGTATGTTCTCGATCAACTGAGAAATGGGGCCCACACATGTGGTACTTGTGTTGCGATTTTAATAGACAGTTTTTCATTTTTTAGCATAGCTTCATGGATAAATTACCGACAGAGTAAATTACACCGTTGGTCCTTGTGGTTTGCGTTTACCGCAGCCGGTCGTCTTTTAATCAAAAAAATTGCATCACTCAACTTTAAATTAGAAAAGTTATGCACCGTTAGTCCCTTCATCCAACTGGCCCCACTAACGCTCGTTAAGTAAGATTTTTAAAGGGGTATTTTCGTCATTTCTTTTCCGACGAATATTCCGCAAATTTAACCACCTAAAACGCAACCCAAATTTAACCACCATCTTTTCCGATGAATATTCCGACAACCACCATCTTCTCCGATGAATATACCGGCAAATATTAAGACAGTCACCAATAAACTTAATGTGCTCTCAACCCCAAACGAATAACTTCATGGATAAATTACCGATATAACGAAAATCGACATTATTTTCTACGCATTTTTGTTTGACAAAAGGGTAAATACTAAAAAAATCATCAAAGTTGACACTTTTTGTTATTGTATGATGCCAACTATTTTTCGTCTCATTGTATGACTAAAGTATTGATTTCGGGTCATTGTGGGTACCATGTCCACCTTAGCCTATGCCAGCGTGTCATAATTGACACCTCATCTGCCAGCGTGTCAAGTCCAACTATTTTTTTCATTGTATGCATCGAACTTGACACTTTTTGTTATTGTATGTATCCACGTCAGCTAAACGTCGCATTATTAGTCCTTTATACTAACGGCCGTTAGTAAATAACTTACAATTTCGTTTTCTTACGTTTTTATACATTTTCATACGTTTTCGTCCGTTTTTTTTACGTTTTCGTCTGTTTTTACACGTTTTCGTCCGTGTTCTTATGTTTTCATCCGTTTTTACACGATTTCGTCCGTTTTCATACGTTTTTACACGTTTTCATCCGTTTTTTACACGTTTTCGTCCGCTTTTACACGTTTTCGTCCGTTTTCATCAATTTTTTTTGCGTTTTCGTCTGTTTTTACACGTTTTCGTTCATTTTCGTCCCTTTATTGCGTTTTCATACGTTTTTACACGTTTTCATCCTTTTTTTTGTGTTTTCGTCCGTTTTTACACATTTTCGTCTATTTTTTGCGTTTTCATACGTTTTTACACGTTTTTGTCCGTTTTTTTACACGTTTTCGTCCGCTTTTACACGTTTTCGTCCGTTTTTAGACGTTTTCTTCCGTTTTTATATGTTTTCGTCCGTTTTTACACGTTTTTTTCACGTTTTCGTCCGCTTTTACAAGTTTTCGTCCGAAAACGTGTAAAAACGGACGAAAACGTGTAAAAATGAACAAAAACGTGTAAAAGTGGACGAAAACGTGTAAAAATGGACGAAAACGTGTAAAAGAGGTCGTTAGTATGGGTTAGTAGTAACACGGCTGCAAACTTGCTAATTTCAGATATCTGAAATTTCGGATAACGGTTTTATATATCCGAATATCCAAGTATCTATAATTTTTGGAAAACTTGTATATGAGTTCTAAAACTGACATCTCATAAAACCCAACTTTTTAATAAATTTTAATCAAATTTTCGGGTATTCGAATACGAATATTTTTTGAACACCTACAACCTAAATCAAGAAATCCTAGAAAATAAGTTGGATATTTTGTCAAAAAATAATACTAAGATTATATAACATGTATATAAATAAACATAATAAAAAAATATACATATTACACACTCACTCTCAATCTCACCCTCACCCTCACCCTCACCCTCACCCTCACCAACAGAGTAGGTCTCTTTTGTCAGTCTCTTCAGTATCCTCTTCCTGAGACCCCTTGGTGCTGGTGCTGGTGCGATCCATCTGAAGTAAACTACGGCTGCCAGAAAAAGCACGCACTATACGGCTGCTGCAATGATGATTAGGGCTTTGTCGCCGCCGGTGATGTTGTCAGCTTCTTGTGGTGGTGGTGAGGAGGAATCGAGACATGAGGTGGTTGTGTTATGTAGCAATTACTCGAAGAATCGCTTGAACTAAACAGGAACTATCGAAATGGAGAACCAAGTTCGAATTATAGCTTAATGTTTGTTACAACAGTTTAGTTCAAGCGATTCTTCGAGTAATTGGCACATATCACAACTGTTGTAATTGGTACATATCACAACCATTGAGCTAAACAGGAACTATCGAAATTGAACTAAACTGTTGTAACAAACATTGAGCTATAATTCGAACTTGATTCTCCATTTCGATAGTTCCTGTTTAGTTCAAGCGATTCTTCGAGTAATTGGTACATATAACAATCACCTCATGTCTCGATTCCTCCTCACCACCACCACCACCACCACCAGAAGCTGACAACATCACCGGCGGCGACAAAGCCCTAATCATCATTGCAGCAGCCGTATGGTGTGTGCTTTTTCTGGCAGCCTTAGTTTACTTCAGATGGATCACACCAGCACCAACACCAAGGGGTCTCAGGAAGAGGATGCTGAAGAGACTGACAAAAGAGACCTACTCTGTTGGTGAGGGTGAGGGTGAAATTGAGAGTGAGTGTGTAATATGTATATTTTTTTATTATGTTTATTTATATACATGTTATATAATCTTAGTATTATTTTTCGACAAAATATCCAACTTATTTTCTAGGATTTCTTGATTTAGTTTGTAGGTGTTCAAAAAATATTCGTATTCGAATATCCGAAAATTTGATTAAAATTTATTAAAAAGTTGGGTTTTATGAGATGTCAGTTTTAGAACTCATATACAAGTTTTCCAAAAATTATAGATAGTTGGATATTCGGATATATAAAACCGTTATCCGAAATTTCAGATATCCAAAATTTTCGATATCCGAAATTAGCAAGTTTGCAGCCGTGTTACTACTAACCCATACTTCGTCCGAAAACGTGTAAAAACGGACGAAAACGTGTAAAAGCGGACGAAAACGTGTAAAAATAGACGAAAATGGGCGAAAAAGTATAGTTAATTGCATAAATCGGACGAAAACGGATGAAAACGCAAAAAAAATGGACGAAAACGTGTAAAAGCAAACGAAAACGTGTAAAAACGGACGAAAACATATAAAAACGAAAGAAAACGTGTAAAAACGGACGAAAACATGTAAAAGCGGACGAAAACGTGTAAAAAATGGACAAAAACGTGTAAAAAAGTATGAAAACGAAAAAAAATGAATGAAAACATGTAAAAACGGACGAAAACGTGTAAAACGTATGAAAACGCAAAAAAATTGATGAAAACGGTCGAAAACGTGTAAAAGCGGACGAAAACCTGTAAAAAACGAACGAAAACGTGTAAAAACATATGAAAACGCAAAAAAAATGGATGAAAACGGACGAAAACGTGTAAAAACAGACGAAAACGTGTAAAAACGGATGAAAACGTAAGAACACGGACGAAAACGTGTAAAAACAGACGAAAACGTAAAAAAAGGACGAAAACGTATAAAAACGTAAGAAAACGGAATTGTAAGTTATTTACTAACGGCCGTTAGTATAAAGGACTAATGATGCGACGTTTAGCTGACGTGGATACATACAATAACAAAAAGTGTCTAGTTCGATGCATACAATGAAAAAAAATAGTTGGACTTGACAAGCTGGCAGATGAGGTGTCAATTATGACACGCTGGCATAGGCCAAGGTGGACATGGTACCCACAATGACCCGAAATCAATACTTTAGTCATACAATGAGACGAAAAATAATTGGCACCATACAATCGTAAAAAGTGTCAACTTCGATGCATTTTTTTAGCATTTGCCCTTGACAAAATACAAATTTTGTGGAAATAAGGTGCAGTTTAGTATGAAGGTTTTGCACTGTTGGACTAATATGAAAGATCAAAACAATAGTTCGGTTGATGTTTTCTGAATGAGATGAATGAATGTACTAAATTAAATGTATTTATATATAATAATATACTTTCATTTATTTTCTCTCTCATCCTTTTATTTCAATCATACCAAATCAAAATCCCATTCTAACCCTATGATCATACCAAATGCACCCTAAAAAATAGTTATGATTCTGTAAGTGAATCTCTGAGACCACAAGTTTTAGCACACAAGTTTACTTGGTCCGTAGATCTAGTGCACATATGTACAATAAAAGGTTTCTACAGTAGTAAGATGATTTTTTAGATAGAGAATAAATATAAAAAAAATAAAAATAAAAATAAATGCAAATTGTGAATAACAAACAAAGTATTTTGCTTGCTTATCCACGTATTAACACCCGGTGAAATCCACCAAATACTCCTAGGGGGCGTTTGGTTCAAGATATATAAATTGTGCCATTTAAAATTCCAAGCAAATGAAAATGCTTCACATATGAAAGGAACTTAAAATGGTTCACTTTTAGCTCTATTCATACATTTAAAATTCATTGGCCCACATCTTTGTTCTGAACCAAACGCAGCCTTAGCGAGCAAATGGCATGGCAAGCAAATTTTTTTGCATGTCACTTCCACGTGTCATATTCACATGCAATCTATAAAACAAAAATTGGTACGTATAATAATCTTATTCACCATGGGCTAAAAATAGATCGAGCAAACTTGTTTTGCTCGCTAAATCGTTTTTGGTAACACGAAATTCTGTGGACAACATTCGTGAAACACTTTTCAAACGGTCTATACCAGAAATTCTCTTTAAACATCACGATCCTAGACCGGTTAGTGAAGGACCATCATCACCTTCAACCATCACACATCATCTCCACCGCTGCCATCTTCAACCGCTCGTCAAGGGTTCAATTTTTGCACTCGTTTGGTGGTCTGCACCACCAAACAGTTTCTCACTTTGTGTGTGTGTGTGTGTGTATGTTTGTGAGGTAATGTTCGTATAAATTGGGCATTTTTATATTTGTGCTTTGGTGGTGACCATAACACTAGTTTGGTGGTGGATTCGGTAGTGTATTGAATGGTGATGTGCTTTGTCATAGAGGTGGTGAGTTTGGTGATCATAACACCCAGTCTTAAAAATTACTAGACGAGCACCCATGCCTAGCGACGGGTTTTTTTTGTGGTAAATAATTATAGTTGATATATTTTTGTTAGGTGTTTCATGTAACTTTTATGCATACAACGTGAAAATAATCAAAATGTAGTTGAAATATATTGCAACGTACTATAATACAACCCAAAGAACAATTTTTAAAATGTATCAAATAACTAGTAAAAATATTTACTAAACCTGAAAATGAAAACATGACAACAATTATTTGAAACATTAATCTTTTTATAATATATTTTTTCTAATTTTTTTCTAAATGATGTGTAAGTTGGATTGTACTCTCAGTTAAACTAAAGTACTAACGATTTTCGGATGTGTGGGAGGATATAAGGGTGCGTCTATGTAACACCCCCAAAATATCACAGTGGAATGTAATATCATTGGGGCGCTACTTATTAGTACAACAGTCATAATCATAGAAAACGACTCTAAATGAGACGTTTTTAAAAGTTTATCATTCGATCATAATAAAACATCAGAGTTACAAGAGATCCCAAATAGTTTTAGAATATGCAATGTATTAACATAAAAGTTTTCAAGAGTTTATCGAATGATAACACAATGAAAACCATCAAAACATCTCCGTGCGACTTCATGCTTGCCAAATACCTTAAGGACCTTAGATAAAACATGTTAAAAAGTCAACACAAAGGTTGATTGAAATTCATATGTTTATAAATAAATAATGGGCCACAAGATTTCAAGTTTAAGAGACAATTGATAAAGCAGTTATTATTGCACTAAGCTCATGACACTCAAAACGTTAACTAAGTGTATCATAGAGATGATAATAAAGCCCTAGTAGATAATTTACCATTTTACCTAGGTATTCAAATATAGTGCGTTTGTGATATCCATCTGATCAACACAAACGAGATTAGTCAATCCCAATAGGTCTATTCATAATATTCGCGCTTACATGGAAATGATTAATAGTTCATGATGCTAGGGACTTATTTTTTGCAATAACAGTACTTAGGCAATAATACATTCATGCAAGCATACAGTTCAAAGCACTTGTGTCCAAATTGTAAAATAGCATGTATCTCCCCCAATGGGTTTATAAAGGATTTAGAGAGTTAAAGTGGGGCTATGAACTCACCGAAGATCAAATAGCAAGATGTAAATAAAATGACGAGTAACCGAGAAGTCCTACGAGCGACCTAAAAATAATATGTTGCGTCTTAAGTTTTAAAAATAACAGAGTATGAATGCAAGAAGGTTTTATATAATTATTATATCAATTATGCAATTGTACATAGAGTTTTTAAGGTTTATAAAGTGACAGAGACTAAAATTGACAAGTTATGAAAGTTCTACGAGCCCTAAATTATAAGTCGTCCAGGGTTCGGGTTTTTATGTTATTTCTATAGTCAAAAATCCTATTATGTCAATATGTGGTCAAATTGTCCAAAGATGAGTTATCGGGTTTATTTTCGAAAGTGGGTCCTACCACTTTTGGTAAGTGTAAAATTTATCAAGTGTTTAATATAAAAGTAAACGTTATAGTTTACCAAATTTTATTTTTATAAAAATGGCTATATCAATATTATTATCATTTTATAATGTTTAAAGATATTATACAATATATTTGATTATTTTTAAGTAATTTTGATAAGTTATAAAGTTTTTAGATTGAGTGGGGGTTTTGATAAAAAGTGGATATTCATTACTAAAAGTCTCATTTCTCTTAAACCGTAAGGAGTTATACTTCCAATTTTATATTACCGGAAAGGGTTTTAAGTTCTAATCAGTTTTGAGGGTCTTTTTACTTTTAAAATTGCATAGCCTAAGTGTAATCAACATTTTATCCCTATATGTCAAGTCTGATCCAGGACAACCCTAAACAATTTCACCATTTTTACGATAAGTTTAGTTCCGTAACTCCGTTTTACATGGGGTTTTCGACTACGTTCAAGTTAAATTGTTACCTTCATTTCATAAAACTGGACCGAGTCTCAGAAATTACTAGATATATGAGCTTTTTACGTTTAGAATTTGGTGTGCGTTTTCCGAATAGTTTTACCGTTTATTTTCTAATTAAATCATCGGGTATCGCCACGCGACCAACCACCCGGAAAATTGAAGCTAAGAGATAGATCTACAGCCCTATATTTTTACCTAAGTCTCAAAGTCTACTGATTAAATAAAGAAATTACGAGAACAGTCCCTGGTCTAAATAGTCTTTGCAAACTTAGTCCCAATCATAGTTTTAAGCATTTTAAGCTATGTACAATGCATAAATTCATATAATAATCATATGAAACATGAAAAATGTATAAAATACAATATACATCAGTAGTGAAATGAAAAGTTTGAAGTGATTCCTTACACAAATGAAATGAAACACAAGAGAAATCAAGAAGTATGAGTACTAAAATGAAATCACCACACCAACAAGCTTCCAAATCTTTAATCACCAAGACCCCATGAGCTCTAGATCAACACACCAAAAATATTTGTAATAACTTATTTAAAACTCTTGTCTAGTTTTGAGATCTAGTAAAGGTGGTTTTGGCACTTAGATGGTTTGTAGTTTTTATTAAGTGGTTTATTGCATGAGTGAGAGACAAGAGT
The DNA here is from genome assembly GCA_021014915.2 of Artemisia tridentata subsp. tridentata. Lineage (NCBI taxonomy): Eukaryota > Viridiplantae > Streptophyta > Magnoliopsida > Asterales > Asteraceae > Artemisia > Artemisia tridentata. Next base: position 5,726,926 of record CP139504.1, on the reverse strand, counting down.
AGAGTCTTTTGTACATGTGTCTTAGACACTACATAACCAAAGCCTACCTCACTTGAGGTGGTGTTGTTTGGTGATTTTTGTGTTTATTTAGCTTAAAGTGTGTGTAGTTTGATTCCGGTAATTACAAACGTGATGTTTTTAGGACACGGAACTTAAAACCTGATAACACAAAAATACAAAACTTACAAAAATATTAAAACTTGACATCAAAACCTATTTTGATATTTTAGGTGATCCTTGAGCTTGTTTGGTTATTATTTGTTGTTTAAAAGTTGAAAACGTAGACTGAAAACGTGTAGAACGCGAAATGTACAAAGTTTAAGTAAAAATAGAATATTTAAAATAAGGGTAATTCTACATATAGGTAACGAACTTTCCAAAAATTTCAATGTTAGGTAATTTACTCTCAAAAATACTATGTTAGGTAACCAAACTTTGTGCAACCTTCAAAGTTAGGTAATATTACCGGCTATGCTTATGGGGGGTGACGTCATATTTATTATTATTATTATATTCCTTTTCAGTTTTTAACACAAATGGTCCTTGTGTTGCGCAAGGCTTTACAAATTTAGTCATATTTTTCACAAATGGTCCTTCTTACACAAAATCGTCCTTGTGTTGCGCAAGGCTTACACAAATGGTCCTTGAGTCCGTTTTTCTTTCGGTTTTTACGTTTTCGTCCGTTTTTCTTACGTTTTTTCCGTTTTGGTCCGTTTTTATCCATTTTTCTTACATTTTTTTCCGTTTTTCTTACGTTTTTTCCGTTTTCATATGTTTTTGTCCGTTTTTCTTATGGTTTTGTCCGTTTTTATCCGTTTTTGTTACGTTTTTGTCCGTTTTTCTTACGTTTTTTACGTTTTCGTCCGTTATTCTTACGTTTTTTTTTCCGTTTTTGGTCCATTTTTTTTACGTTTTTGTCCCTTTTTTTACGTTTTCGTCCGTTATTCTTACGTTTTTGTCCGTTTTTCTTACGTTTTTTCCGTTTTTGTCCATTTTTCTTACATTTTTGTCCGTTTTTCTTACGTTTTCGTCTGTTATTCTTAATTTTTTGTCCGTTTTATCCGTTTTTCTTACGTTTTTTTCGTTTTTGTCCGAATTTTTTATTTATTTTGTAATTTTTGTCCGAATTTTTTATTTATTCCGAAAAATAAAAAAAAAATAAAAAAAGTTCAAAATTTTTATCCCATTTTTTTTTCTTTTTTGTCCGAATTTAAAAAAAAAATTAAAAAATTAAAAAATTCAAAATTTTTGTCCTACTTTTTTTGAACTTTTAATATTTTAAAAAAATTCGGAAAAAAAAGAAAAAAAAATCGGACAAAAATTTTGATTCTTTTTTTTTTTTTTTTTTTTTTTTAATTTTATTTATTTGTTTAAAAAAATTTGGTCAAAAAAAATCGGACAAAAAATTCGGAAAAAAAAAAAAGAAAACGTACAAAAACGTAAGGAAAATGAACAAAAACGGATAAAAACGGAAAAAACGTAAGAAAAACGGACAAAAACGTAAGAAAAACGAACAAAAACGTAAGAATAACGGACGAAAACGTAAATAAACGTAAGAAAAACGGACAAAAACGTAAGAAAAACGGACAAAAACGGATAAAAATGGACCAAAAACGGAAAAAAAAAAACGTAAGAAAAACGGACAAAAACATATGAAAACGTAAGAATAACGCACGAAAACGTAAAAAACGTGAGAAAAAACGGACAAAAAAGGACAAAAACGGAAAAAAACGTAAGAAAAACGGACAAAAACATATGAAAACGGAAAAAAAACGTAAGATTAACGGACGAACTTGCTTATTTTAGAAAGTTCGTTACCTAACATTGAAAATTTTAAAAAGTTTGGTACAATGGTAACCGGTTGCACCGGTTACAAGTTGCAATGATAGCCCATATTACCTAACATTGAACAAAGATTAAAGTTTCATTACCTAACATAGTATTTTTGAGTGTAAATTACCTAACATTGGAAATTTTTGAAAGTTCATTACCTATCTGTAGAATTAACCCTTTAAAATATGATTGTAAGGAACCAAAATGCATAAAAATATGTCTACTGAGTATTATCAAGTTTCGGTTTGAGTTAAATGTATGTTTAACGACGTACTCGGAATAACTTATCTAGTTACTCGCAAAAGTGAATTTGCTTAAAAATAAAATAAGTAAAATAAATAATTTAATAATTAAATAATAACCTCAAAAATTGTGAATTGTTACAGTACCTAATCCTTAAAGGGAATCCCGTCCCGGGATTCAGTTCGAGTTAGATGTCGAAGTTGTGTTAGTGAAAAGGTGTGGATATTTCTGACGCATCTGGTCTTCTCTTTCCCAAGTGTATTCTGGTTCTCGTCGAGGGTTCCAACGAATCTTCACAATAGGGATACGGCTCTGGAGACCTCTCTGTCCATGATTTCTACATGTTCTTCTATAAAGTGTAGTTTGTCACCAATTTGAAGCTCATTCAATGGAATGACAAGACTCTTATCTGAAAAACACCTTCAGATTTGAAACGTGAAAAGTATTGTGAATTCCTTGAAGTTCTTCTGGTTGTTCTAACTTGTGCACTACTAGGCCATCCCTAACTAGGATCTTGAACGGCCCGATGTAATGTTGACTTAGTTTCCCACGCTTCCCAACCCTAGCTAGGTCTTGTTTGTTGTAATGAATGACTATCGATATAACAATCGATTTAGTAGGAAAAAGTAATAGGCATGAATTTAAGTATTATTTTCAATACTGGTTTTTGGTTTAGTTTCTCGAAATGGAGACAAAAAAGAAAAGAATATGATTCATCATCACATATTTGTTCGTTCACTAGTTTATGATAACATAAAATTATCTCAATTCGTTCATGCTAAAATGTTAATGGCTTATTATATCTTATATACTAAAAGGCGTTTTTGGGCTGGCTTCAAACGCTTGTACGAAACAGTGTTTGGAACAGTGTTGTGCTGGAAATTGTTGTACAAATGCTTCATAGGGTTGTTTGGAACAGTGTTTCAAACAGTAAATGTGCTCCGACAATTGTACACAACATTTGTTTATTCTCTCGACACAAAAAACACACACAAAATATATCCAGGCTTTCTCCAGAAGGCGCCATTTTATTTCCCCTCCTCACAAATCCTTCCATATAATCCATTCCCGAACCTTCCACATCCAGTTTCAATAAACTACTCCCTAAAACCACTTCCATCTTCAAAAATCACCATCAATCGAACCCTCAAATTATGACCAATCCTAATTCAATAGTAAAAAATTGTTTTTCATTTTCTTGTGACCATTATCAATTACCAAAAACCAAATTTAACAGCCAAAATCCTGAAATATGATAAGTTGCAAGTCTATTGATCTATGTTGAAAACCGGTTATTAAGGAAATCAAAGCTAACATAAACTTTGAGGGCGCAACCTAAAAATCACCATCTTTGATTTTGATAAGGATGATAACACGAGGAAGGTCGACATGAATGGCAAAGGATTGGTAATTTATTTTTCTTAAAAGGTTAATAAAGTTGGAAAACAAAAGAAAAAAATAACTATTACTAAAAGAGGGTGTCTTACACTATCTGTAATGGGCGTTGTTGCACCCCTTTTTTTCCCAAACAGCGTCCAATAGCGCCTAGCAACCGAAAACGACGGGGCGCTGTTCACCCAAAAAACCACCACCGGCGGTTCTGAAAGCGCCTTGGTGCACTCTTCATTCGAGGAAACTAGCCGTTGGAACGGCTATATTAACCGGATCATGCTTATTTTTTTTCCTTCTCTAATTTTTAGTATATATATACACACAAACATAAAACTTTTATACCAAAACACTCTCAAACACATTTCATTCTCATCAAATTTTATACAATCTTTCACCTTTTTATACAATGGGTTCTCCTTCGACGTCTTCCCTTATTCTTGAATCTAGTTCGGATGACGATTACTCCGACCGAGAACTAGAAGCGATGTCTCTTGCTGCTGGGGCTGTAGCTATGTACGTCGCTCAAAACCCACCAAAACCGATCCAAAGAAGAACGAAAGTTTATCGAGACCGTTTCGAGGCCAACGAAAGGTTGATGAAAGATTATTTCCACCCAACGGAGCCAACGTACGATGACAAAGCATTTAGGCGTCGTTTTAGAATGAGCAAACGGTTATTTTTGCGTATCGCAAATGATTTGGAGGCGCATTTCGATTACTTTAAAAAAAACCCGACGGATTGGGTAACCCGGGGTTCACGTCGATACAAAAGTGCACAGCTGCTATGCGGGTGATCGGTTACGGTGTCTCCACCGACCTCAACGACGATTATTTAAAGATGGCCGAGAAAACGTGTCGGGACACAGTTGAGAAATTTACAATAGGTAAAAAAAATCTCTTTATCTATTTATTGTTTTTCCTTATATATTTATAAATTTATATATCTATTTTCACAAAATATTTTAGGAATAAGATTAAGGATGTTATGCGTGCGTGCCTCATTCTACACAACATGATATTAGAGGACGAAGGACGGGCCATTTGTCAAGATTATCACCCGGGCGAAGAAAACGAACCACTGCCGGAATTAACCCCCGAAGAAGCCTTAGAACACTCGGCCTACATACGAAGCCACGTGAGTCACCACGCACTATTGGCGGATTTGATCGAGGAAGCGTGGGTTAACCGTCGAATGTTTTCCGATTCCGAGGAGGAGGAGGAGGAGGAGAACGAAAGCGAAAGCGAAGGCGAAGGCGAGAACTACGACGATTACGATGACGTTAACGATACAGATTAGTGAGTTTTGTTTTTTTAATTGTATTTTAATTTTTATTTGTAGTGATTTTATTTTAAAATAAAAAAAGACAAGAAAAGGAGTGTCATGTGTCAAACAACCTCTCACTCACCATTACATCACTTTTTTAACAAAGTCTCACAATACCTCACATACTACATGTCAAACAACTCCCCACCTTCTTTTACTACCGCTACACATAGTCTTAGTGGGATTAAGATCATGAATATCGTTGAAAGAATCCAACCGATCGGAGGTAAGGCAACAAATACTCAATATTATATTAAAAGAATACAAAAGAAAGAAAGAAAAAGAAACAAATACTCAATATTATATTAAAAGAATACAAAAGAAAGAAAGAAAAAGAAACAATCATGTCGTTTTGTGACTTACAAATCTTTGAACCAACTTTGTCACGTGTCATACTAAGAGTGAACCAAAATAGTTTCTTTTTCTTTTTATATTGGTTTTTATTTTTAAGTAATTAAATTAAATATAAAAAAGTAATATTATATGATAGTTTGAGTTGTTGATAAACGATAATAAGAAAAAAAAAAAAAAAATGTTAAGATTGGTTATATATATATATATATATATATATATATATATATATATAACAAATTGAGTTGTGATATATTATTGATAAACACGATCTAATTTATACGTCATTTTGAGGTTTGATATAGCCTTCTCATTATTGGGAATACTAACTAGAGGTGGCCAAATGGGCGGGCCAGGCGGGCACGGGCGCGGGCTAGATTGGGCACGGGCACTAGCTAAACGGGTACGGGTCAAACGGGCACATGTTATACAAATCGCTTTATAAAAGACCCAAAATGACGTAATAAATTCCTTAAACGTAATACATCTTTTATATTTAAAAAATTAAATATAAGTTTTTTTTTATTTTATAATGGTCTACAATTGAGAGAAAAATACGTGCACATTTAACTTTTTAATGGGCTAAATATGCCCATTTAAAAAAAAAAAAAAAAGGGTTAAGTGTGCCCAAATCTTTTACAAAATACCAAACACAATGTTACAATGTCAGAGCCTTTCAATATTGTCAGAGACAAACTAAAACTAGTATAATACTTGTACGTTGCCCGGTATAACAATTTAATAAAATAGAAAAATAATTTATAAAAAACCTAAAAAACACACACATCTAAAAGGGCATAATCATTCTAATTTAATGAAAGTATTAAATCTGAAATATAACAAAGTACTAAAAAAAAGATTGAAACAACGACACAAAACGCAAACAATTCATGATGAAAAAAAAAAAAAAAAAAAAAAAAAAAAACCAAACCAACTAATGGTGAATTCTTCAAAACTATGTAGGATTAGTCAAATCTTCATATTTGAGATTCTTTCATATCATCTTTCTTCACATAAGCTTCCTTTGTATCTTCTTCATCTATAACATCTTCTTTCACATCAACTTCTATCATATCACCTTCTTTCATATCGACCTCCATCATAACAACTTCTTTCGTATCAAATTCTTTCGTATCAGCTTCTTTTAAAGCTTCACTATGTACGTAAACCGCATCATTATATACATGAGGGGTTGCACTATCTTTATGAGTGTCACTCGAATTGTCCTCATTTGTCATTGTAGCATGAGCAGGAGAGCCCTCAAATGTATCTATTACAGTTGTAGTCTTTTCACATTCGATATCATTTTCAGATCCATCTTCAGAAGGTTCAACATTAGCATCTCGAATCTCATGTACTGTTGAAAGGGGAACTGATATGTGTCTAAATACACATATATTTTACCCGGTTTAAACCCACATAAACGATCAAAAGCACACAAATGTCCAAAAATGTTATAAATATCATTAAAAATGTGTTTTTATATGATTCAGGTGCAAAAAGAGTGAAAACAGATAAAAAACGAGCAAAGTTTCATAAATTGGCAAAATCAGTCCCTGAACTTTCAAAGTTGACAGAAAATACCCCTGGTTGTATAAAATGGAAAAATTACAAAATTGGTCCTTGGGATATTGAAATTTGGCATGTTTAACCCTTGTGTCAACTTTGGAAATATTACACTATCAACCCCTCAAAAATCCAAAATTACAAAATTGGTCCTTATGATTAATCTTATAACCGGATCAAACTTATACCCTAAACCCAAAATAAAAACCCAATCCTTTTAAAATATAACCCGGCCCACAACCTTATTTAAATATCCCAGGGTCAAACCATGTTTGACCCGTCTTCTCCAAAACCACCCCGCCAAAACCACCTCTCCCCACCTCACCTCTGCAATACCACCAAATCAATCCTTATCCCCTGACAATCCACCTCAACCCCCTCCTTATCTCTTTACTAACTCCACTTGCCCACATGACTCAGGAAAAAGTTAAATCCACCTCACCTGTTTTCCCGCCAAAACAAGAATGGACGAATGAGATGAATTGAGATCAATTGGATGGGTGGGATTAGCTCGGTTTTGATCACTGAGTCATTTGGGATTGCTATTTAAAGAGGAGATGACAGAAGAAATACTTTGTCAGTAGATTAGGAACAAAAAAAAAAAGTAGTGTAGAAATTAGATAAATGTTATTTCAGTTTCATTTAAGGTTTTCAGTTGTAATTTAAGTTTGTTTCAAGTAATATGTTGCTTCTGTATTGTAATCAATCTCCGTTATAATAAAAGTTCAAGTTTTCATGTTTCCTGATAATTTATATTTAGTTGTTTAGCTATTAAGAACCAACCAAAAGCCATAAACACCCTTACTATAAGCTTATGAAAGCTTTTCTTAGCTTTTTGTAAGTTTATTTATTGATTATCTGTTCTAATTCAAGAAAAGTGAGAAAAGTCAAGAAAAGTCAAATAAGCAGTTCTGGTGTTGTTAAGCAGTTGTGATTAAGCTGATTGGGGTCTAAACTTGGTAAGTGACATTCCAAGTTCAGTTCTGATCTTGTGCTATCCTGTTTCTTAACCTCACAGTTGTAAGCTTACTTGTTCCATTTTTTGCATCATCTTCCATTGTACTGTGTTAATGCTTATTTATAATTGTTAAGTGCTTATTCTGGTTATTCTAAGCTTATTAGATCATAGTAGTTCTATCTTTGTAACACCCCGACCCGACAAGGGTAAAGATATCACAAATATATGGTTTCATATCAGATAAACATAGTATCCATGCATAAAATAGCGGAAGTCAAATACATAATCCCACAATAAGTCAACATGACTTATATCCAAAACGAAAGGAAATAAAAGAAGTACATAAGTTCAATGCCCAAACAATGGCAACATAAAGTCTAATGAAATCAAATGGTAGATAAGCTATAAAGAATAAGCTCCACACAAGTGCACTCAATCCCAAAGCCATGCCCAGCTCCTAGCTTAATTACCTGCCGTGTGAAAAGAAAACACGGCTGAGCTACACGAGCTCAGTGAACAGATATAACGATAACAAGCAGTAGAATAAGGAATAATAGAATGAATGAGTCAAAGTTAAGCATCAATATGAATTAGCAGTAATGAAAGATAAAGAGTAAAAGTGTAGGAAAACAGTAATCCTCTACGAGCCCAGTATCAGTAATCAGTAACAGTAATCAGTGTAATCATGTAACCATATAATCATATAGAGGGGAGACCTCTCAGTAAATCAGTAATCATGAGGGGAGTCCTCAACAGTAAGTGGAGTGATCAGCTCCCAGTATGTGAAAGACGTGTATCGCACACACCATCAGTCACCAGTAATACAGTAATCAATAACAGTAACAGTAACAGTAACAGTAACAGTAACAGTAACAGTTCTAGGATGCATCCATACGCCCCAGGTGGCCATAAACCTCCCAATACACCAAATAAAATACAGTCAGGGACGGAACAGGTCATCACTCTCCTGCCCTAGAGTCATGCCATCGGTGCATCAATGACATGGTCATGAAACCCTCATGACTAGTTATGGCTCGTAGTATCAAACTGTGGGTCAGTGGTCAAGTATCAGTATTCATGATTCAGTTTAGTTTCATAGGTCAATATCCAGTTCAGTATAACAGACAGTTCATATCAGATGGTTCAGTAATAGAAAGGTCAATATCAGTAGATTCAGTATAAGAAAGGTTCAGTATCAGTAGGTCAATGTCAAAGGTTCAATAGAAACAAGGGACATGGCAGTGAATCAGAAATCAACATGAGACGAAGGCACCTTACTAAAGAAGGGCAGAATATCTGTACCTTATTGCAGACAAAGGAAACACACTGAAATAAGATGATCAGGATCACAGAACTACTCCCTCTTCACACCTAGAGGAGTAAAGACATGATTACTAAAGATCCCATTTCCATATTAAGTAACTTTCTGTTTTTAGCAGGTTTCCATTTTTAGAAAGTTTCCTTATTTAGCAAGTTTCCAAAATTAGCAGATTTCTATAATGAGTAAGGTTTAAGTATTATGATTTAGTTAATTCTTTAATTTAGTCTCATTATGGGATTAGGGTTGGTTTTAGCAAGTTGTAAACGTTTAGGGTTAAACATGACAAGTTTACATAGTTTAGGGTTTTAATTGTAATTATATCAAATTAAAGGTCTAGAATGAAAATATCATGATTTACTTATTTAAATACTCCATTTATTCAGAATTACATCATCAGCCCCTTGAGTTTCATATTTTACACTTTAACCCTTTATTTATAAAAGTTACAAAATAAACCCTAAGGTTACATAATTTACAATTTAATCCACATAATATCTTTAATTACACCATTAACCCTTAGATTTAATTATATACAGAATCTACCTTCTAATTTCATGCATGGTACGATTCAACCCTTTAGTTTTCCATAATTACACATTTAGTCCCTATAATTATAAAACATATATATTAATTTGTAAATTCCAAATAATTACCTATTGGCCCCTATAATTATCCAAACTTACACCAAAACATCTTAACATTATATTTTACTCAAAATGACCTCAAGTTTCCAGTATTTACATTTTTAGTCCCTTGTTTTAATTAATTTGCAAATCGAATTACTAAACATATATAATTACCCATTTAACCTTTTAAATACAAAATTTACATATAGACCCCTCAAGTTATATTTTTCCCATATTGTAACAGTCCTAAATATCATTTTAAAAATAGTCCACGAGTTTCAAAAATTACAAAACACCCCCTTGACAATTATATTCTAAATCGGTAAAACAATTATACCACTAAATCAAACCCTAATTATTTTCAATCATCAAGCAATCATTACCATATCATTTTAATATCATATAAATTCAGAATCAATCACCTAAACATTAATTCAATAGGTTTAGGGTTTTGTTCATATTATTTCTTTTTATTCCATTTAGCCGATTAGACATAATTTCACAAATAATATTTTTAGGCTTCTAAAATTAGAATGGCCATTTTTGTGATGATATATGATGACTAAAGAAGCCACAAAAATTATAAAACCTGCCCAGAAAATTCGCATGCATGATTTAGAGAATTAATTCGATTCTAGGGTTTCAATTTCAATAATTAGCATGCGATCAATATACAATGCATGGATGTGTTTTAGCATTTTTCTCATGTTATATAGGATTAGTATAAGCTTAGAAAAATACCAGATAATTTATAGAACGAGTGAATAGGGCGATTTGATTTTAGACTTATCGGATCAAAAACTCGACACCAAAGAATTCACCACGATCACCACAGCCACTCCACGACCTTGTAATTATTTTTCACAGACCATACATGATGTGAGGGACGTGAGAAAAATAGAGAATGAATTTCACAATGATCGAATCAATAAAAATCGAATTATTACCTATCGAATGGAAAAGAAGGAGAAATTTCGATATCTTGCAAACCCGACCTCTAAAATTCGTGAAACTATTTTTCTAGGCTTCTTGAGAACCTTAAGAACACAAGAAAATTGGTGCCTTATTTCCAGAAATTCGGATGAATGCTTGGAGAATTATTTGGTGATTTTTGGTTCAATCGGCTTGGATAAAATTGGGAGAGAAATATGTGTGTTATAGAAATATATTAGTGGCCGATTCTTAGGGATAATTAAGGACCATAATTTCAGGGATTTGTCAATGATTATTATTAGCATTTAGTATTAATTTTAATGGCCTTGATTTTCCCTTAATTTCCTTTTATAAAATTTCATATCTTTTGAATTTAAATTAGATTAGGCGCCCAAGGGCACTTTGGTAATTTCCATGGCTTGTATAAAAGTTAAATGTAGTTGTTAAAATTATTTGGGATCATAGCTTGCTCATTACTAGAAGTTTGAAATTTATTTTATGCTTTACATATGTTTTATTTAGGTTTTAAATTCCCAGGGGCAATTTGGTCATTTTACATGTTATAGAATTTCAGGTATTACAACTTCTTCCCCACTAACAGAAAAATTTCGTCCTCGAAATTTGCAAGGACATGAGAAAGAAAACATAACAGAAACGAAACTGAACATACCAGATCAAAACATGAAATGAGGATAACTCGATCGTATCGATTCTTCGGTCTCCCAGGTTGCCTCGCGTGCTGGGTGATTCCGCCAAAGAATCTTTACAAAAGGAATGACTTTGTTTCTCATAACGCGTTCTTGACGCTCTAGAACCGCCTCCGGTTCTTCAGATAAGGTCATATCGGGACGGATTTGATCAAACGGATAAGAAGCCACATGCAGAGGGTGATAGTTGTATCCCCTCAAAAGAGATACATGAAATACATTGTGAACATGAGCCAACTGAGGTGGTAAGGCTAGACGGTACGATACTTCTCCGATACGCTCCAGAATTTCAAAAGGTCCAATAAACCGAGGGCTGAGCTTGCCCTTAATACCAAAACGTTTGACACCTCGGAACGGAGATACTTTAAGAAATACCCGGTCGCCGACATTAAACTCTAGATCCCGACGATGCTTATCCGCATAACTCTTTTGACGCGCCCGTGCCTCTTTCAATTTTTCTTTAGCTGTAGCAACCTTTTCATTTGTGACCTCAATCATCTCAGGTCCTTCAAGAAGACGTTCCACTACTTCATCCCAACATACCGGTGCTCTACACTTCCTTCCATATAACATCTCAAAAGGTGCCATATCAATGCTCGCGTGCCAACTATTATTATAAGCGAACTCTACCAAACACAGGTAATCGTCCCAACTACCCGTCCATTCCAACGCACACGCCCGTAACATATCCTCTAATGTCTGGATGGTCCTCTCCGACTGACCATCAGTTTGGGGATGAAAAGCAGTACTGAACTTAAGACGAACACCCCAAACTTTATGCAATCCCTTCCAGAAGCGCGAAGTAAAACGAGGATCACGATCAGAAACGATAGAAGAAGGAGTGCCATGCAATCTAACAATCTCCTGCGTGAAAATTTCTGACAACTTACTAACACTGTAGCTCATACGGATGGGTAAGAAATGAGCGGATTTAGTTAGCCGATCAACGACCACCCAAATCGCGTCATGTTTCCTACGAGTCAACGGTAAACCACAAACAAAATCCATGGATATTTCATCCCACTTCCAAACTGGAATCTCCAAAGGCTGCAATAACCCACTAGCTCTTTGGTGTTCAATCTTGACCTGCTGACAGGTCATACATCTAGCTACAAACGATGCCACATCCTGCTTCATGCCGTTCCACCAGAAGTGTTGCTTCAGATCCCGATACATCTTGGTAGAACCAGGATGGATAGAAAAAGGAGAACTATGAGCCTCAGTCAACAAGGCCTCACGTAGATCAGAATCATCAGGAACACATAATCGATCTCCATACCATACAATACCACTATCATCAACCCGAAATTCAGACTGCTTACCTTCCTCGACATTCTGCACAATAGCCCAGAGTTCACCATCGTCCTTCTGAGCTTCCTTAATCCGCAGCATCAAGTTTGATTCCACCTTCAGACTCGCCCAAAAACCACTAACGCCTTTTTCACATAGTTCAATCTCTAACCGCTCTAAATCCTGAAGAATACGAGGCTCGATATTCATACTAGCAATCATCCCCGATTTCCTGCTGAGTGCATCAGCAACAACATTCGCCTTACCGGGATGATACTGGATATTAGTGTCATAATCTTTCAGAAGCTCCAACCATCTCCTCTGCCTCATGTTTAGCTCCTTCTGAGTAAATATGTATTTGAGACTCTTATGATCCGTGAAGATATCACATGATTCACCGTATAAGTAATGTCTCCATATTTTCAACGCAAACACCACAGCTGCCAACTCTAGATCATGGGTCGGATAATTTTCTTCATAGGGTTTTAACTGCCTTGAAGCATAGGCAATTACTTTCCCGTTTTGCATGAGAACACAACCTAAACCCTTCTTAGAAGCGTCACTATAAATCTGAAATCCTCCCGAACCCGACGGTAAGGTCAAAATAGGTGCAGAAACTAGTCGTCGTTTCAACTCCTCAAAGCTCTGCTCACGCTCATCCGTCCACACAAACTTTTCACCCTTTCTCATCAACTGAGTCAACGGTAAAGCCAACTTCGAAAACCCCTCGACAAAACGTCGATAGTAGCCAGCTAAACCCAGAAAACTCCTGACTTCGGTTACCGTGGTAGGTCTTGGCCATTTTGTGATAGCCTCGACCTTAGCTGGATCCATGGTAATCCCATCTGCAGACACGATGTGACCAAGGAAAGCAACTCGGTCCAACCAGAATTCACACTTGGAAAATTTAGCGTACAATTTCTGTTGCCTCAGAATACCCAATACAGTACGCAAATGCTGCTCGTGCTCTTCCGCTGACTTAGAATATACCAGAATATCATCAATGAAAACGATGACGAATTTATCAAGAAATTCATGGAAGACTCGGTTCATTAAGTCCATAAATACAGCAGGAGCATTTGTTAACCCAAAAGGCATAACCAAGAACTCATAATGTCCATACCGGGTACGGAAAGCAGTCTTAGAAATGTCCTGCTCTTTAACCCGCAACTGGTGATAACCAGATCGCAAGTCAATCTTGGAGAATACTTTAGCTCCCTGTAACTGATCGAACAAGTCATCAATGCGAGGTAGCGGATAACGGTTTCGAATAGTGATGCGGTTTAGTTCCCGGTAATCAATACACAACCGCATAGACCCATCTTTCTTCTTTACAAAAAGTACAGGAGCACCCCATGGTGACACACTCGGGCGAATAAATCCACAGTCCAATAATTCTTCAAGCTGTTCCTTTAACTCTTTAAGTTCCACCGGTGCCATCCGGTACGGAGCCTTAGAGATAGGCTCAGCGCCGGGAATCAGATCGATAGTAAATTCAACCTCTCTGGCCGGAGCAAGACCAGGAAGTTTTTCAGGAAAAACATCAGAAAATTCCCGAACAACATGAACAGTATTAATATCAGGACCCTCGACAGAAGAATCCTTAACAGAGGCCAAATAACCTTGGCAACCATGAGATATTAGAGTCCTTGCTTTCATAGCAGAGATAATTTTAACAGATTTCAGAGAGCGTGTTTCATGAAAGACAAATTCAGGCTGAGTTAGATCACCAAATATTACTTTGCGAGCATGACAGTCGATGGTGGCTCTATGAAAAGATAACCAATCCATGCCCAAGATAACGTCGAAATTTGTCATGTCCAGAGGAAGTAAGTTTGCCGAACGGATTCGGTCATCGAATCGTATAGGACAGTTTACATATTCATGATCAATAAGAGTACTGAGTTTCATGGGAGTGGAGAGGGATACTTGATTATTTAGTGGTGTTGGTGATATATTAAGTTTCTTAACCAATTTCATAGATATGATAGAATGTGTGGCTCCAGTATCAAAAAGTGTGAAAATAGCATGATCACCAATATATAAAACGCCCGTAATCGTACCTGAAGACTGTGCTGCCTGATCACGCGTCATAGAATATACACGGCCAGTGTTAGGTGGTGGAGGGGGTGGTTTCAAATAGTTCCCGGCTGCCTCCGGGTGTTTAGGGCAGTCTTTCACTCTATGCTCCGTAGACCCGCATCTAAAACATGCCCCAGTAGCCACACGACAAGCCCCAGCATGACGTTTCCCACAAGTAGTGCAAATAGGAAAAGAATAAGAACCCCCAGCTGCACCTCCTTGAGAACTAGAACCTGAAGCCCTGCCCTGCTGATTACCCCTACCAGTCTGGTCTCTCCACTGTTTCTGACCGTTGTTGCGTCCTGAGCGATCATCTCCCTGCCTAGTAGTGGACCTGGAATCCTGCCCTCTAGTATCCGACCTCCTCTGATCATGATTCCTGCCTGCCTGACCCTGATGGTCATATCGTCGATCCCCCTGTCCACGAGAATCATAACTCCTGTCATTCCGACCCTTAAAATCCCTGCTCTGACCCTGAGTCTGAATCCTATCCCCATCTCTGTTCCTCTTATACCCAGATCCCTGATGAAATATCTCAATATTGCGAGCTGCGTCGCAACATTCTGCCGGGTCTCGAAACTCATCATTAAGTATGCGGTCTAGTACCCACCTAATACAATAGCAAAAGAAAAATGTATTAATGTCTATTGGTACCAACCATCAACTTAAATAGGTTACTAACCTCTTGAGTCCCCATTTGAATTGTCTAGCCTGCTGCTTAGAGTCCCCAGCAAGCGGACCCACAAAACTCACTAATCTCTGAAACCGCTCTAGATACTGCCCAGCATTCTCAGACTCAAGCTGAGAGACAGTGTTGTACTCCCTAATGAACCTCTGCTGCTCGGAAACTGGGAAGTACCGATTATAGAATGTGGTACGAAAATCAACCCATGAACAACCAAGAACGTATGCATCACCACCCTTTGCTTCTTTGTGTGCTTTCCACCAATTTAGCGCGTCACCCTCTAACTTGAACACAGCCAGACGAGTCTTGAACCCGTCCTCACAACCTAACACCTCGAACAGTTTCTCCATGTGGGTGATCCAGTCTTCTGCTGCATGAGGAGTAGCAGCAGAAGAGAAGGACAACGGCTTGAGCTTATTAAAACTCTCCAGCCACCCATTAATGGTAGTGGGTCGGCCCCCACCACCAGAAGAACTGCCAGCACCCCCAGATGGGCCAGCTCCACCACTGATAAGCCGGTTGACCACCGCCTCAGTGTTAAGGCCCGGTAGCAGACGGGCTACAGCATTAGCTATCATTTCCTCCAGATTGGGGGTTTCAGCATCTCCTCCACTGTTATACTCCTGATGACGAGTGTTAACCATCTATAGAATTATGAAGGCGATTAGTAAGGTGAAGCAAAAATATGACAGAGCAGAATAAGGAAAAGAGTACGCGAAAGGAAACCCTAATGTCTACCCAATCCTCACAGGTCAAAGGCCTAAGCCAACGGGTTTCGGAAACCTGTCTTCTCTGATACCATAAATTGTAACACCCCGACCCGACAAGGGTAAAGATATCACAAATATATGGTTTCATATCAGATAAACATAGTATCCATGCATAAAATAGCGGAAGTCAAATACATAATCCCACAATAAGTCAACATGACTTATATCCAAAACGAAAGGAAATAAAAGAAGTACATAAGTTCAATGCCCAAACAATGGCAACATAAAGTCTAATGAAATCAAATGGTAGATAAGCTATAAAGAATAAGCTCCACACAAGTGCACTCAATCCCAAAGCCATGCCCAGCTCCTAGCTTAATTACCTGCCGTGTGAAAAGAAAACACGGCTGAGCTACACGAGCTCAGTGAACAGATATAACGATAACAAGCAGTAGAATAAGGAATAATAGAATGAATGAGTCAAAGTTAAGCATCAATATGAATTAGCAGTAATGAAAGATAAAGAGTAAAAGTGTAGGAAAACAGTAATCCTCTACGAGCCCAGTATCAGTAATCAGTAACAGTAATCAGTGTAATCATGTAACCATATAATCATATAGAGGGGAGACCTCTCAGTAAATCAGTAATCATGAGGGGAGTCCTCAACAGTAAGTGGAGTGATCAGCTCCCAGTATGTGAAAGACGTGTATCGCACACACCATCAGTCACCAGTAATACAGTAATCAATAACAGTAACAGTAACAGTAACAGTAACAGTAACAGTAACAGTTCTAGGATGCATCCATACGCCCCAGGTGGCCATAAACCTCCCAATACACCAAATAAAATACAGTCAGGGACGGAACAGGTCATCACTCTCCTGCCCTAGAGTCATGCCATCGGTGCATCAATGACATGGTCATGAAACCCTCATGACTAGTTATGGCTCGTAGTATCAAACTGTGGGTCAGTGGTCAAGTATCAGTATTCATGATTCAGTTTAGTTTCATAGGTCAATATCCAGTTCAGTATAACAGACAGTTCATATCAGATGGTTCAGTAATAGAAAGGTCAATATCAGTAGATTCAGTATAAGAAAGGTTCAGTATCAGTAGGTCAATGTCAAAGGTTCAATAGAAACAAGGGACATGGCAGTGAATCAGAAATCAACATGAGACGAAGGCACCTTACTAAAGAAGGGCAGAATATCTGTACCTTATTGCAGACAAAGGAAACACACTGAAATAAGATGATCAGGATCACAGAACTACTCCCTCTTCACACCTAGAGGAGTAAAGACATGATTACTAAAGATCCCATTTCCATATTAAGTAACTTTCTGTTTTTAGCAGGTTTCCATTTTTAGAAAGTTTCCTTATTTAGCAAGTTTCCAAAATTAGCAGATTTCTATAATGAGTAAGGTTTAAGTATTATGATTTAGTTAAGTCTTTAATTTAGTCTCATTATGGGATTAGGGTTGGTTTTAGCAAGTTGTAAACGTTTAGGGTTAAACATGACAAGTTTACATAGTTTAGGGTTTTAATTGTAATTATATCAAATTAAAGGTCTAGAATGAAAATATCATGATTTACTTATTTAAATACTCCATTTATTCAGAATTACATCATCAGCCCCTTGAGTTTCATATTTTACACTTTAACCCTTTATTTATAAAAGTTACAAAATAAACCCTAAGGTTACATAATTTACAATTTAATCCACATAATATCTTTAATTACACCATTAACCCTTAGATTTAATTATATACAGAATCTACCTTCTAATTTCATGCATGGTACGATTCAACCCTTTAGTTTTCCATAATTACACATTTAGTCCCTATAATTATAAAACATATATATTAATTTGTAAATTCCAAATAATTACCTATTGGCCCCTATAATTATCCAAACTTACACCAAAACATCTTAACATTATATTTTACTCAAAATGACCTCAAGTTTCCAGTATTTATATTTTTAGTCCCTTGGTTTAATTAATTTGCAAATCGAATTACTAAACATATATAATTACCCATTTAACCTTTTAAATACAAAATTTACATATAGACCCCTCAAGTTATATTTTTCCCATATTGTAACAGTCCTAAATATCATTTTAAAAATAGTCCATGAGTTTCAAAAATTACAAAACACCCCCTTGACAATTATATTCTAAATCGGTAAAACAATTATACCACTAAATCAAACCCTAATTATTTTCAATCATCAAGCAATCATTACCATATCATTTTAATATCATATAAATTCAGAATCAATCACCTAAACATTAATTCAATAGGTTTAGGGTTTTGTTCATATTATTTCTTTTTATTCCATTTAGCCGATTAGACATAATTTCACAAATAATATTTTTAGGCTTCTAAAATTCGAATGGCCATTTTTGTGATGATATATGATGACTAAAGAAGCCACAAAAATTATAAAACCTGCCCAGAAAATTCGCATGCATGATTTAGAGAATTAATTCGATTCTAGGGTTTCAATTTCAATAATTAGCATGCGATCAATATACAATGCATGGATGTGTTTTAGCATTTTTCTCATGTTATATAGGATTAGTATAAGCTTAGAAAAATACCAGATAATTTATAGAACGAGTGAATAGGGCGATTTGATTTTAGACTTATCGGATCAAAAACTCGACACCAAAGAATTCACCACGATCACCACAGCCACTCCACGACCTTGTAATTATTTTTCACAGACCATACATGATGTGAGGGACGTGAGAAAAATAGAGAATGAATTTCACAATGATCGAATCAATAAAAATCGAATTATTACCTATCGAATGGAAAAGAAGGAGAAATTTCGATATCTTGCAAACCCGACCTCTAAAATTCGTGAAACTATTTTTCTAGGCTTCTTGAGAACCTTAAGAACACAAGAAAATTGGTGCCTTATTTCCAGAAATTCGGATGAATGCTTGGAGAATTATTTGGTGATTTTTGGTTCAATCGGCTTGGATAAAATTGGGAGAGAAATATGTGTGTTATAGAAATATATTAGTGGCCGATTCTTAGGGATAATTAAGGACCCTAATTTCAGTAATTGGTCAATGGAAATAATTAGCATTTAGTATAATTTTTAATGGCCTTGATTTTCCCTTAATTTCCTTTTATAAAATTTCATATCTTTTGAATTTAAATTAGATTAGGCGCCCAAGGGCACTTTGGTAATTTCCATGGCTTGTATAAAAATTAAATGTAGTTGTTAAAATTATTTGGGATCATAGCTTGCTCATTACTAGAAGTTTGAAATTTATTTTATGCTTTACATATGTTTTATTTAGGTTTTAAATTCCCAGGGGCAATTTGGTCATTTTACATGTTATAGAATTTCAGGTATTACAATCTTAGTCATTATTATTTGGTGTTGCTAATTAGTTTTTGTTTTGGCTTATTTCATAGAAAATTTCATAAATCAGCCATATTAAGTATAGCTTATTATATTGCTCTTTTCTGTTTTGAAAGTTGTTTAATATAGCTTAAATAAGTCAATTAATCAGTACTTACTAGAAATTATAGGTTCCTTTTGCCTGTTCTAGTTTCAAATCTTCACAGAGCCCTTGTAAAGGGGTGTTTGGTTTAAGCTTATTTGATAGGTTTTAGGCCATCTCACTGTTCATTGACCTTATAATCAGTTTTGATCTTGAATATATGAGTATAATTAAGCTGTTGGTTTCAAGTGTTCAGTGGTTTTTAGTGCTTTTGAAGTTTTGAACCCTTAGGTGCAATCCTTAATACCCCTACTGCCCTATATAAGCCCCAATAAGCTAAGGCTTATTCTATGTTTTTTTTTTTGGCATTTGTTGGTATATTTTAGTGTGTTTAGAATAATTCCAAGTCCTGGTTTAGTGGCATTAAGAATTGCTTGAGTTGAGTTCAACTAAGTTCACTGCTGCATAGCTTCTGTTTGTGCTATTCTCAGCTTTTTCATTGCTTTCTAAAGTGCTTATTTCCTTGTGTTCATTACCTGAATTTCAGTTTTTATATAGTTCATAGTATAGGTTTTTAGTTTTACATCTGGGATTCCATTATCTAGCTTATTAATTAGCTAAAAATAGGCCTGCTATTTCACCCCATTTTCATAGTTTCTGCTGATTCAGAGTTGTCTGACAAACACCATCTGATATAGGCTCTAATTGAGGTTCAATTGAGGTGATTGTGTTAGGGCTTTTAGGTTTTTAGAGTAGCCAGTAGTATAGGCAAGCTTTTGCCCCCATAATCTTCAACTTTTCAGCTTATTAAAGTGCTTATAATTGGTCTGCAAGTTTGCTGTTTTGCCTGAGTTCATGCCCTAGTTTATTAAACAGCCAAATTGCTTATCTGCTTATCTTTAGTGCTTATTTGTTCTTTTTAAGTTGATTTGTGTTTCTTTCAGCATATTAATCTGTTCCTGAGCTTTTGGTAATTTTTCAAGTCTTTTAGCTTATTTTTGGCTTATTAGCAAACTGCTTATCTGCCCAAAACTGCTTATCAGGCTTTGATAACTTCCACTTTTATTTTTCTCAGCTTTATAATAATATTTTAGATTTACTCAGAATTTTTCATAATTTTCCTAAGTCATTTAATATTTTTAATCTTTTTAATTAGTTTATAATAGTAATTAAATCATAATAAATAAAATAATAATCAGAAAAATATAAATCCAATTTTCATAATTTTCTTTTGTCATTTCTAATCTAGGAAAAATATAATCTTATTTTTAGAACTTAAGAAAAACCAAAAATAGAAATATAGTGATAGCTTCTATTTAATAGAATTTATCTTTTTAAATTTTAATTAAGTAATTTTCATTTTTATAATTTTCTTAGCTTCTATTTACTTAATAATATTTTTAGAAAAAGTTTTAGAATTTTCCTTATTCATTTAGTATTTTTTATAAATTTAAATAGTTTAATAAGTTATTAAATAATAAATAATTAATAATAAATAGAAATAAAGTGTTAAAAATATAATTTAAGTTTTTAAATAAGTTTTAAGTCATTTTACATTTTTAGGTTTTAAATTTTATAAATTTCAGTTTTTGTCCCATTTTAGATTTATTGTTACGCGTTTTCAGGTTATTTAATTCGCGTTTTATTTTCTTGTGTATATTTGTTTTAATTTGTTATTTAGAATTATTAGAAAAGCAAAATCAAAAATATCATATCATCAATCACTCTAATCCTAGCTTTTCACAGTTTTCCATTCACACCTCGTTGGGAAACGACCCAGGTGATCACTTGCCTGGTTTCACACTACACACGAGTATTCGTTCTGAGACTGTTTATATTTATATATACGTTTTCAGACGGATCAAATTTTGGCGCCGCTGCCGGGGAGGTGTGCTGCGACAGTTGTGTAAGTTTTAGCGATTAGTGATTCGAGATCCTTCTTCCAGAAGTTCCTATTTCCCAAAAACAATATAAAATACAAAAATATTTTTCTTTTCTTTTCTATATATATTATTATTATTATTATCATATAAAAAATTAAAAACCCAAAAACATTTTCCGTTTTCTTTAATAAATAACAATAATAAAATATTACCATCGAAAATCAAGACAGAGTACTACCTAACTGGGGGTACGACCATAATAAGTTCCCAAACCTAAGATTAAAACTTGCCTTTGTGTCGCTTGCGAATTCGGCTCACCTTTGATTGATAAACAAACTCTAACGGAGGTTCTAGGATAGTTTGACATTAAATTGTCGAACTGAAAGAAGCGGGTTTTAAAGGAGCATTAATTGCCCACCTTTGCTTCTCCGCCACTCTGTGCGTTTTTCAGTCAGAGAGCTACCGTACGCTGGTTGATTTAAGGTTTAAGTTCCTTGTGTTTTGCTTTGATCTTGTTTTAATTGAAAAAAAAAAAAAAAAAAAAACCAAAACCCCAAAAATATTCATCTTTACCCTCTTACCCTTTTTGATTCTTTATCCCTTTACCCTCTATCCGTTTGATTCTATCTTCTTAAACCCTCCTTAATATTTAATTCTCATGTCGTCGCGAGACTATCACTGTTGTAATTGTAAAGGTCCGCTGGATGATAATAATCGTTGTTCCAAGTGTAAGTGTGAGAAGTGTGGAGAGTATGCACCAGAAGGATTTTGTCATTGGTGTGAAGTAGCCCGTAAAAGAGAGCTTAATTCCATCATTAATTCCATCAAAAGTTTTCCCGAACACCCTCCACAACCTCAGCCATCTTCACCCACTCAGCTTAATTGTTGTATGTGTGAAAATCCGTTGGGGGATGATTCACAGTGTAAGCAATGTTTTTGCACTTATCAGCCATTCACACTTGATTATCCAGATTTTCACAACGATTTCAGTACCCCTTCTCAGGATTCATTTTGGCAAGAGCCGTGTTATCAAAACTTCGATGATACATCATTTTAAAATATGCCAAATGATCCTTGTGAATATTGTGGAGGTCCTCACCCAAGTTTTGATTGTCAAGCAGGAAATACGTCTGTCTATGAACAAGATCCATGTAATCAAAACTTCGGGTATGACCAATATCCATATGATTCACCGAATCAGTCACAGCAAATGTATTGTTGTGAGTACTGTGGTGGTCCACATTATGAATCTGATTGTCAAACGAGGACCCCGCTTGTCTATGAGCATGGCCCTTGTGACAATTATGACTATTCTTGTCATGATCAACCTCCACAGTATCAAATGATTCAACCTCAGCCATCTCCTTTTGAAAAATCTTTTGAAAATGTATCCCAAAAACTCCAAAATATGATGGATACATTTAATGATTTGGCTGTTAAAAATACCCAAGAAGATCATCATCAGAAAACCATTGGAGAGCTTCTAGCTGAAGAAGAACAAACAGCTAGAACGAGTTCCAATTATCGTCGAACTTTCATTTACGATGACGATGATGATGATTCTATGTGCGAAGGTTGCGAGAATTCATCAGCTGCAATTACACCTGTCCAGAAAAGGCAGGAAGACAAGACTATTGCAGAATTGCTAGCCGACGAGCAAATGAAAGCCATTTATGCTAGCAATATTGATGAGGAGGAAGACGAGGAGAGTATTGTTCCTTTGGGTGGCATCATTTCTCAACTCCCTCAGTCTATTACAATCCCATCGTTCTTTCCAGCTTTGGAACCCAAAGACTCTCTTATTATGGGGGATGAGCATATTAGCACTATTCCTGAAAAGGAATCGGACGAATTCATAAAGTCTAGTGCTGAAATCCTTGTCCCAATCCCAAGTAAGTCCGAGGGTATCTCTGATAATATGTGTGATTTGCCTCTTCTTGACGTTTCACATGATCATGTTGAGATGTTTTCCAATTCTGACGATGATTATACTTCAAGTAATGATGATTCTTTATTTTGTGAGGACATCGATTATGTTGAAGAATTTCCTTCTGAGCCAGTCAGCTTAGAAGAAGAGAATGATGAAGAAATTGACACTGAAATCAAAGATGAAGCTCTTCGAGCAACATTATTGACTGTCAATCTTCTCATTTCTAAAATTGAGGCTTTCAAAGAAAAATCCATTTCATCTCCTATCCCCATAAAGGATAGTGACCTGTTTTCCGATGATTCTATTCCGGAAATGGAAGCCTTCTGTTTTGATCAGATGGGAGAGAAAATTAGTGGCAATACCACTTCTCATTCTCATAATTCTCTCCCCGATATTGATTCATTCACCTTTGAGGAGTTCTCCAGTGAACTCACTCATATCATATCTCCGCCAGAGTATGATAACTTTTACCTTGATCTTGACAAAGAAAATCTTTATGTCTCCGAGGGAAATATTCTCAGCACTGAGAATTTGATTGATATCACAATCCCATCCCTCCCACCCTTGAATTGTCTTGATCAGCTGAGCTTAAATGATGAGAATCATGATACTGAAATCATGAATTCTCCTTCTAATGATGATGAATTAGTCATGATTTTTATCATGACTTTCTTTCTTTTCTTCACCTACAAGGTGACTTCTCCTGTTCTTCACTCCTTCGGGAATGAAGACACTATCTTTGATCCCGGCATTTTCATTTATCATTTGTGAGCCGAGTCTGTCTGTGTATATCTCATCGGAGTGGAACTTTCAAATACTTCAGTGTTTATCTAAACATTTTGAACGAAAGTCCGATGGAGAATTTTTGTTCCACTTGCTTCCCCATGAACCAATGAATTCGGGGTCGAGTCAAGCTAGCGACTCGGTTAATAAAAACAGTAGCAAAATATGGGTTTTCACCCATGTCTCACCTAAGTGTGGGGGGAATGCCCCACATGTTGTATATATCTCAAAAAAAAAAAAAAAAAAAAAAAAAAAAAAAAAAAAAAAAATGTGTATATAAAATAATGGCTATTAGTATTTCCCTTTCACGTTCTAATTGTTGGTTTAACAACCGGTTCTTTGAATATTGAGGGCAATATTCAGTTCTAAGTGTGGGGGAGAATTCTAGCGAATTTGATCAATTATGTACCCTTTTATGCCCTTTTTCCCCATTTTAGCCAAAATTTTAAAATTTTTTCTCACTTAGAACGCAATAAATGGTTATCAGTCCGCCATGTCTAACCCACATAAGGATTGGCTAATCCTGGAGCAAACGGCTCTTGGTAAAGATATCTCAAATCCGTTTATGGCTTACAATTTGCCGAAAATTGTATGGTATTCGACTCACCATATCTTTATAAGTGAAGAGTTGGCTAGCCCGCAAGGTTATGGCTTGTGGTAAAGGCAGTGAAATTCCATATTGGTAATCAGCTCACCAAAGATAATATTGATAATTTATCTAAGAGTTGGCTAGTCCAGAAGCAAACGGCTTCTGGTAAAGACAAATCAAAACCGTTGACAGCTGATGGTTTGCTCAAAATCATTTGGTTATCATTGTACCAAAGTATCACATACTAAAACAATTGGCTACTCCAGAAGTAATGGCTTTTGGTAAAGAGATAAAATCCATTAAAACTTCATAAAAGATTGCTAGGGACTAGCAATAGTTTAGTGTGGGGGATTTGATATGTGTCTAAATACACATATATTTTACCCGGTTTAAACCCACATAAACGATCAAAAGCACACAAATGTCCATAAATGTTATAAATATCATTAAAAATGTGTTTTTATATGATTCAGGTGCAAAAAGAGTGAAAACAGATAAAAAACGAGCAAAGTTTCATAAATTGGCAAAATCAGTCCCTGAACTTTCAAAGTTGACAGAAAATACCCCTGGTTGTATAAAATGGAAAAATAACATTTATGGTCCTTGGGATATTGAAATTTGGCATGTTTAACCCTTGTGTCAACTTTGGAAATATTACACTATCAACCCCTCAAAAATCCAAAATTACAAAATTGGTCCTTATGATTAATCTTATAACCGGATCAAACTTATACCCTAAACCCAAAATAAAAACCCAATCCTTTTAAAATATAACCCGGCCCACACCCTTATTTAAATATCCCAGGGTCAAACCATGTTTGACCCGTCTTCTCCAAAACCACCCCGCCAAAACCACCTCTCCCCACCTCACCTCTGCAATACCACCAAATCAATCCTTATCCCCTGACAATCCACCTCAACCCCCCTCCTTATCTCTTTACTAACTCCACTTGCCCACATGACTCAGGAAAAAGTTAAATCCACCTCACCTGTTTTCCCGCCAAAACAAGAATGGACGAATGAGATGAATTGAGATCAATTGGATGGGTGGGATTAGCTCGGTTTTGATCACTGAGTCATTTGGGATTGCTATTTAAAGAGGAGAAGACAGAAGAAATACTTTGTCAGTAGATTAGGACCAAAAAGTAGTGTAGAAATTAGATAAATGTTATTTCAGTTTCATTTAAGGTTTTCAGTTGTAATTTAAGTTTGTTTCAAGTAATATGTTGCTTCTGTATTGTAATCAATCTCAGTTATAATAAAAGTTCAAGTTTTCATGTTTCCTGATAATCCGTATTTAGTTGTTTAGCTATTAAGAACCAATCAAAAGCCATGAACACCCTTACTATAAGCTTATGAAAGCTTTTCTTAGCTTTTTGTAAGTTTATTTAGTGATTATCTGTTCTAATTCAAGAAAAGTGAAAAAAGTCAAGAAAAGTCAAAGTAGTCAAATAAGCAGTTCTGGTGTTGTTAAGCAGTTGTGATTGAGCTGATTGGGGTCTAAACTTGGTAAGTAACATTCCAAGTTCAGTTCTGATCTTGTGTTATCCTGTTTCTTAACCTCACAGTTGTAAGCTTACTTGTTCCATTTTTTGCATCATCTTCCATTGTACTGTGTTAATGCTTATTTATAATTGTTAAGTGCTTATTCTGGTTATTTTAAGCTTTTTAGATCATAGTAGTTCTATCTTAGTCATTATTATTTGGTGTTGCTAATTAATTTTTTGTTTTGGCTTATTTCATAGAAAATTTCATAAATCAGCCATATTAAGTATAGCTTATTATATTGCTCTTTTCTGTTTTGAAAGTTGTTTAATATAGCTTAAATAAGTCAATTAATCAGTACTTACAAGAAATTATAGGTTCCTTTTTCCTGTTCTAGTTTCAAATCTTCACAGAGCCCTTGTAAAGGGGTGTTTGGTTTAAGCTTATTTGATAGGTTTTAGGCCATCTCACTGTTCATTGACCTTATAATCAGTTTTGATCTTGAATATATGAGTATAATTAAGCTGTTGGTTTCAAGTGTTCAGTGGTTTTTAGTGCTTTTGAAGTTTTGAACCATTAGGTGCAATCCTTAATACCCCTACTGCCCTATATAAGCCCCAATAAGCTAAGGCTTATTCTATGTTTTTTTTTTTTTGGGCATTTGTTGGTATATTTTAGTGTGTTTAGAATAATTCCAAGTCCTGGTTTAGTGGCATTAAGAATTGCTTGAGTTGAGTTCAACTAAGTTCACTGCTGCATAGCTTCTGTTTGTGCTATTCTCAGCTTTTTCATTGCTTTCTAAAGTGCTTATTTCCTTGTGTTCATTACCTGAATTTCAGTTTTTATATAGTTCATAGTATAGGTTTTTAGTTTTACATCTGGGATTCCATTATCTAGCTTATTAATTAGCTAAAAATAGGCCTGCTATTTCACCCCATTTTCATAGTTTCTGCTGATTCAGAGTTGTCTGACAAACACCATCTGATATAGGCTCTAATTGAGGTTCAATTGAGGTGATTGTGTTAGGGCTTTTAGGTTTTTAGAGTAGCCAGTAGTATAGGCAAGCTTTTGCCCCCATAATCTTCAACTTTTCAGCTTATTAAAGTGCTTATAATTGGTCTGCAAGTTTGCTGTTTTGCCTGAGTTCATGCCCTAGTTTATTAAACAGCCAAATTGCTTATCTGCTTATCTTTAGTGCTTATTTGTGCTTTTTAAGTTGATTTGTGTTTCTTTCAGCATATTAATCTGTTCCTGAGCTTTTGGTAATTTTTTAAGTCTTTTAGCTTATTTTTGGCTTATTAGCAAACTGCTTATCTGCCCAAAACTGCTTATCAGGCTTTGATAACTTCCACTTTTATTTTTCTCAGCTTTATAATAATATTTTAGATTTACTCAGAATTTTTCATAATTTTCCTAAGTCATTTAATATTTTTAATCTTTTTAATTAGTTTATAATAGTAATTAAATCATAATAAATAAAATAATAATCAGAAAAATATAAATCCAATTTTCATAATTTTATTTTGTCATTTCTAATCTAGGAAAAATATAATCTTATTTTTAGAACTTAAGAAAAACCAAAAATAGAAATATAGTGATAGCTTCTATTTAATAGAATTTATCTTTTTAAATTTTAATTAAGTAATTTTCATTTTTATAATTTTCTTAGCTTCTATTTACTTAATAATATTTTTAGAAAAAGTTTTAGAATTTTCCTTGTTCATTTAGTATTTTTTATAAATTTAAATAGTTTAATAAGTTATTAAATAATAAATAATTAATAATAAATAGAAATAAAGTGTTAAAAATATTATTTAAGTTTTTAAATAAGTTTTAAGTCATTTTACACTTTTAGGTTTTAAATTTTATAAATTTCAGTTTTTGTCCCATTTTAGATTTATTGTTACGCGTTTTCAGGTTATTTAATTCGCGTTTTATTTTCTTGTGTATATTATATATATATATATTAAAAGTCGTTTAAAACGACGTCGAGTCATCTACCTTATGAACAGTAGCCAATTTTGGACCAAATTTAAAGTAGCCCACCTTCGGCCCAAACCTTCGGCCCAAAATCAAGTTTTATAAACTGGCAAAAAATACCCCTGAAGTTGGCGACTATTTGCAAAAGTAGTCCTTTTTCCAAAAAAAAGTTTTGAAAATTGGCAAAAAATACCCCTGAAATTGACGGCTCTTTGCAAAAACAGTCCTTTTTTACTGTAGCTACAGTAACTTTTTTTTTTTTTTTTTTTTTTTTTTTTTTTTTTTCCAAAATCAGAAACCAAATACAACGGCAAAAAAAAAACCGGCCCGCCCGCAACGCGGCGCTTCGGCGCCATTCTCGTTTGTTTTAATTTGATATTTAGAATTATTAGAAAAGCAAAATCAAAAATATCATATCATCAATCACTCTAATCCTAGCTTTTCACAGTTTTCCATTCACACCTCGTTGGGAAACGACCCAGGTGATCACTTGCCTGGTTTCACACTACACACGAGTATTCGTTCTGAGGCTGTTTATATTTATATATACGTTTTCAGACGGATCAGGAACCTCAACTGCAGTTTTAGGAATTTTAGAAGTAGTTGATCCAGAAACGGAACCCCACGAAATCTCATCCATATTCCTTTCATCTTCATCGGTTATTTTTGAGTTAACCAAGTCAAATTTTGAAGTTAAGATCATTCCAAAATTTTCCTTCGATCACATCACCATAATACTTAGTAGCAGTATACTTATGAACAAATGTAGGTGCCATATTATACTTATCAATCTTGATACGGACAACGATACTTCGACCAATGAGTCTGTCTGTTGGGTCCACTCAGTACCCAAGCTTCATTAAACAAGGATTTGAATAGAAAATAACCTAAGTGTTAGAAAACCTTAAACAATACTCAAGTCACTGAGTGAAGAGTTGCTCAGTGAGTCACCTTCAAGATGCTTAGGACGAGTCTAAGAAGAAAGCCTCTCCATTCAGTGAGGCGGAACTCAGTGAGTGGCACCTAAGCCAAAGAAGAAGGTGATGGGTTCAGTGAGTGATGACAATAACTCACTGAACCCCAAGATTCCTCAACAACTAGAGACTGAAGATAGAAGACTGAAGACTGAAGACCTGAAGACTGAAGAATGGGTGGGACAAGGCGGGAAACGTTTGAACAAATAAGTCAAAGTCCTTATCAAGAAAAGTCAAAGTTTCCCTGAACGGCCTATTATCAGAATAGTGTCATCACTGTTCCTCAGATAGTAACCTTGTCCTATACCCAAAGTAGCCTATTGTAACAGAGACAAAATACGTAATTATTTTGTCCTAACTAGCTTAGGCCACCTTTTGTCTTTATCACAATGGTTGTATTCTACTTGTGTATAAATAGGAAACATAAGGTGGTGCAAAACGTTGACAAGTTTGTGCACTTAATGCTTAGACATTCACAAACTACTTTTACTCCTCCAAATAGCAACCTTGTCCCTGAGATAGCTCAGTAGATTCAGTGTGGTTGTTACTTAAGCTTAGCTTAAGTTTAGTGAGGAGTCATTCCATACTTGTCATTCAATCCCAAGTGTTATTCCGCAAACACTTAGGTATAATTCTTTGATTGATTTCTAATAAGAATTAAACGTTGAAAAATATCTTGTCTATTTATTTTTACGTTTTCTCATAACCATCAAAGAATATCTTAACATTACTTAAGCATAGTGCATAGTTAGGTTAACTCTGTAGTTAACTTTAACTATGTAAAGAGGACCAACAAGTGGTATCAGAGCGGTTTGATTTATAAAACAAGTTTTATAAACCGTTCAAAACGTTTTTAAAATCAAGATCCTACCATGGCTGGAAGTGATGTACTCCAACTAAGCCAACACATGTACAACAACTTTTCCAACAGTTGGATCCACACAAGAGTACACGAAAAGATGACCAGACTCTTAAAGACCAAGCTCATCCTGAGCAGGTGATTACTGATGCTGTACCTATCCAAAGCTACATGGCTGAACGAACAGCAGCATCTGGAACCGCAAATGCTATGGTGATTTCACCAATCACTGAAAGCTCTCCAACTCTAATCATCACTGAAGCCACAACAATCACCATTAATGTTCCTGAGCGCTCCTCCTCAACACCTCAACCCATTGACAAAGGGAAGGGGATCAAGGAATCAGGAGACTTACCTCCCAGACTTGTGCCAACCCAAAAGAAAGTTCGAAAAGATCTTGATGCACCAGTGCTTATCGAACTTGAATTGCATAATGGGAAGATCTTTAGAGGGACTCACAATGAAGTGGTTGCTATGATGGAACTGGAAGACAGGATTAAAGCTGAGTTACTCAGTAAGCTTGTCATTGTAGAGGTTTCAAAAGAAATGATCAAGGAAACTGATCAACATATCAGGGGGGAACAGTTTCTACAACTTCAAGCTGAGATGATTAAGAAACACAATGAAAAGATCAAACTGAACAGCGAGAAGAAAAGAATGAACTATGAGAGGTATGTCTGGACCATGACCAAGACAAAGGGTGAAGGTCAAATCACTGACATGATCATTCATGCTAGCACCAACCCTCTTGCTATCACTGTCAAAAGAGGTGAGAGGGTATATGAGAAGAATGCCCCATTCAAGTTCTCTGAGTTTGGCATCAAAGAATGGGACATGATGGGACCCATCCTGAGCAAGAAGAGCAACAAGTGCATCCCTGACCTTTTGGAAGCCCTCACAAAGAAATATGAAGAAATGGAAAGGGTAGCCAAAAATCTTGGAATTGATCACCAAAAGGCACTTGCATCTCAGGGTCTCACAATCCCTGAGCCAACTAAAAGCACAGGGAAGAAGAGAAAGGCAATCGAGCTCGAGCATGAAAAGTTTATTGTTGCACTACACTGCAACAGGATTCCCCTTGAAGGTGTCAAGTTTGTCAACAACAAAGTAATCAAGCACCCTGAGTTTGGAATCTTCTTTGTTGATGAATTCAGTCAGCAAGCCTTTCAGAGAGTAAGTGATATTCATCTGGTGGAGACCACAACACTGCTTGCCTACAAAGTAATGGCACTTCACTACAAGAGCCCTGAAAATGATGAGTTCACTAGACTGATGGACAAGATGATGAGTGAGAGGCCTGACAAGGAAGTTTTGTTGTCAAAGAAGATGAAACTTGAGCTCATGGGAATTAAGGAAGTCTGCGTACTTAACCCTGAGTATTTTATACTACATGATATGATTAATGTAACTGATGAATAAAATGATGGCCCATGTTTTTAAAATCAGTGTTCCTTAAATTGCATTTATTGTATCTTTAGTATAAGAAGAAGTCCATTTGCTCACTTACACTGATCAAAACACTTTGGCTATATTTATATCCAAATAAGGGGAGACTGTTGGGTCCACTCAGTACCCAAGATTCCTTAAACAAGGATTTGAATAGAAAATAACCTAAGTGTTAGAAAACCTTAAACAGGACTCAAGTCACTGAGTGAACAGTTGCTCAATGAGTCACCATCAAGATGCTTAGGACGAGTCTAAGAAGGAAGCCTCTTCATTCAGTGAGGCGAAACTCAGTGAGTGACACCTAAGCCAAAGAAGAAGGTGATGGGTTCAGTGAGTGATGACAATAAACTCACTGAACCCCAAGATTCCTCAACAACTAAAGACTGAAGATAGAAGACTGAAGACATGAAGACTGAAGAATGGGCAGGACAAGGCGCGAAACGATTGAAAAAATAAGAAGAAGTCCTTATCAATCAAAGTCAAAGTTTCCCTGAACGACCTATTATCAGAATAGTGTCATCACTGTTCCTCAGAAAGTAACCTTGTCCTATACCTAAAATAGCCTATTGTAACAGAGACAAAATACGTAAGTATTTTGTCCTAACTAGCTTAGGTCACCTTTTGTCTTTATCACAACGGTTGTATTCTACTTGTGTATAAATAGGAAACATAAGGTGGTGTAAAACGTTGACAAGTTTGTGCACTTAATGCTTAGACATTCACAAACTACTTTTACTCCTCCAAATAGCATCCTTGTCCCTGAGATAGCTCAGTAGATTCAGTGTGGTTGTTACTTAAGCTTAGCTTAAGTTTAGTGAGGAGTCATACCATACTTGTCATTCTATCCCAAGTGTTATTCCGCAAACACTTGGGTATAATTTTTTGATTGATTTTTAATAAGAATTAAACGTTGAAAAATATCTTGTCTATTTACTTTTACGTTTTCTCATAACCATCAAAGAATATGTTAACATTACTTAAGTATTGTGCATAGTTAGATTAACTCTGTAGTTAACTTTAACTATGTAAAGAGTACCAACAGTGTCAACAAAGAATCATTTAACAAATAAGAGACATCAGCACCCTAGATACAAGGATGGCATGTGTTTAGTGATAATAAGATGTAAATATAGTAAGTTGGATGAAAAGGAATTGTGATCAACCGACCTCTTTTATACTTTTAGTATGCAACTCTTCCGCCGTATATCCTAATAGTTGGTTGGCAATTGTATTGAAAAAAGTACACAATTGATTTCCTCATCGTCTTGTGTACCTATGGTTATCACTAACTTGTACCTATAATGAGAAGAAAATGAATAAGAACTAAGAAGTACATAAAACACCTGTTCACCGTGATATAAATGACTTACGTTTGTTTGTTGAGTGGTTATGAAGGGGAGATGGAGGGAAATGTAGCTAGATGATTTATGGTGCATAAAGGTAATGCTAAAAGCCTGTTGCTGATATAGCAGGGGTTTAGCTTCTCTGTTTTTCATCAAACATAGTGTTTTGAGATATATTGGTGTAGTATTGTCCTATATTGGATACAAATATGTTTCGCTTGTATCTTCTTTTTTCTTTTTGTATCTGATCATGAGAATGCCAATATCAGCGGTTGTTTATGATGTACAATTGGTTGAGAAGTAATATAAATTTACCTTTGCACCAAAAAATAACTTACGTTTGTCGCGGATTTATAACAGATTTGTAACATTCTTTTTAGTTTTACATTCTTTACGGTAATAATGAACATCCGCCCACTCGACAAAGTCGGAGCCTTCAATATTGTCAGAGACAAACTAAAATAACTTGGAAGTTTTAAACTACAAAATTATTATATAGACAGAAAATTACAAAATTAATCATATATTTTAGCAAAATTAATACTATAACCTTTTATTTTACGGGGCATGTGTCACACTACCCTGGTCACTCATCGTATCTCCATAACCATTTGCATGGAAGTTTGCTTTATGTTCAATTTAGTGACTACGAAATTTTTAAGTAAATAAAAAGTAAATTATACTAGAATATTTCAAAGTCGACGAACCAATTACTATAATTCAAGATACCATAATTTCCACTGACAACGATGACTCGATTGTAACAAGTATTGACTCAAAACTAGTCATCGAACAACTTGTACGACAAGACAAAGTTGGAAAATAAGACTTAAGGGTCATGTTCATGTATTTTGACCCAGTTGTGCAAATTGTCGATGGCCTCCTCAATAATTAAATATTGAATAACATTGTCTTGTTTACGAAAATTTTAGAATTTAGATGCATTTTTGTGGATAATATGGGTATTTGCTTTATTTACACGTGGGTTTCTATGCGTTCTATGATATGATTTTATGTATTTGATATATATACTTTTTTGTTCTTTTAAAGTCGTATACTTATATTTTTTGCTGGCTTTATTCTTACACACATCCTCCAACACACATATATTCATACCCGTAATGTTTGCGCTCGTTCATCCTCACGCTTATATTATCGAAGGTGTTTATGAAAGCAGTCTCTTTACCCTTGAATAAAATTATAACT
Source organism: Artemisia tridentata subsp. tridentata (assembly GCA_021014915.2). Classification (NCBI taxonomy): domain Eukaryota; kingdom Viridiplantae; phylum Streptophyta; class Magnoliopsida; order Asterales; family Asteraceae; genus Artemisia; species Artemisia tridentata. Next base: position 5,692,966 of record CP139504.1, on the reverse strand, counting down.
GTATATATTGTACATCCTTAATAACTCGCTCTCGTGAGATTAGGGTTTGGGTTGCTTTGTTTGGATAATGTTAACTCGAGACTCACGAGTTTATAGTGTGATGTAAACACGTTTAGTGGGTCACTACCATGCAGTTAATTAATGTTCGTTCTAGTATAAAGACGAAACATTAGCAATGCAAGTTAAATAAGCGTACTGAGGACTCCACGATAACAAACTAAAGACAAACATGTGTTAGTTAGAACAAATGGACAATGACTAGGACTCTAGGAGTTGTGTGCTCAACGTTTCCTAATAGAAATACTAGAACGTTGTATATTATATTATATATATATAATTAAAACCCAGAATTGGGTGCTGCTTCACCAATATGTACCATGCGCATATACTATTGTACATTACTGTTCCAAACACTGTTCATGCTACAGTGTTTGCTACAGTATTTTTTTTTTTTTTTTTAAATAATTTCGAAAAATTAATATTTTGAAAAAAAAATTTTTTTTTGAAAAAATTTTTCAATGTAGCTACAGTACCTTTTTTTTTTTTTTTTTTTTTTTTTTTTGAATTTAAAAAAAATAATAAAAAATAATTTCGAAAAAATAATGTTTTGAAAAAAAATATTAAAAAAAAAAAAAAAAGTTATTGATAAAATATTTTTAAAAAAAATATTTTCACGCTACTGTAGCTTTTTTTTTTTTTTTCTTTTTCAGGCAAAATAATTTCGAAAAAATAAAATTTTGAAAAAAAAATATATATATATAAAAAAAAAAATTTGAAAAAATATTTTCAAAAAAGAAATATTTTCAAAAAACTTTAAAATTAATTTTTCTAAAAAAATTAATTTAAAAAAAAATTCAAAAAAAAATACAAAATAATTGTGAACCTACAAAACGTAAAACAAACATCGTACAACAAAAAACAACTATCTGAACAACCCGCTGCAACGCGCGGGCTTCCCTGCTCGTTTGATTCAATTATTCATTGTACGTCCGTTTGTCCTCTTCCCAAGCCATGTCCGTGCATAAGGGAAAATTTTGGTTAAAGCTGGGTGTAATGGGTCGGTCGGGGTCTCCGACGCGTCGCCACCCACTACGGCAACCACTATGAGACCAGTGGCGAAGCTAGAATGGATTCAGTGAGGGGTCGGGATCTAATATACCGAAATTTCATAATTAAAATAGGGGGTCGAAACCGAATATACCGAAATTTTTCTACACGAAAACTATATACCCCCTACATCGCAAAAAAAAATTCGGAGGGTCGTATGTAGCTGCGCCCTTGCATGGGACGCGTCCACCATGGACAAAATGGAGAAGGAGAAGATGGTCTCATATTCAATTGATTCAAATGTAAACCAAAAACCTCTTGTGTCGCATGTGTGTGGATTTTTATTAAATGATTTTTTTGGTGGTGTACTCGGTCTACTTGTTACACTAAGTTGGTTACGAAGTAATCTAGAAAAGAAAAAACTAATGTGGCAATAAAGATGTTGCTTTCTTGGTGGTTACCATTACCACTAGTCTAAGAGATCGATTATATTGCAAATGATTGCATGAAATTAGTTCATCCAATCACAATGAAGTGTTTTTAGAGTTCATATTTTTTGAAATTTTATTCGTGGTTTAAAAAAGTGTTATTTAATAATAATCATTAATTTTTGGTTATATACGAAAGTATTTCTTCTAACTACGACCCCTGGAAACTCTTTAGCAAAACATATAATCTAATTTAGGGTGCGTTTGGTTTATAAAGGGATTTGGATTTAGATTTGGATTTAGTTTAGTATTTAGATTTAGTTTAGGTTTTGAAGAGACAAATTATATTTAATTATAATAAAATTAAAAATAAAAGTATGTGTGTATATGTGAAAGAGAGAGTGAAATAGTAAAAGAAATGTGAGAGAGAGAGAAAACCCATCAATTAGGTCACCTTTTCAATTTATGGGCCATGCTTAGGCTGGGCACAGTGGTGACCTTGGTCATCTCCTGCCATATCAGCTTTCTCCCTCCGATAACCAAACACGTTCAAGTTGTCACAGTTGATGACCGAGTTTGTTTTTTTTTTGTTTTTTTTTTGTTTTTTTTAATCAACCGGATACTTTTTTGTGAAATATTGTGTGTATACAATCGGTCGAAATTTTGACCGATAGACCCAAAACCCTTATGCTCAACCGATATTTATTTTTAGCTCACAGTGGGGATGACCGACCTCAAAGTCGGTCGAGAGGACATGACTGTAACGCCCCGTGACCACTATTACCAGAAATATTGACTTTATACGCGGAAACGAATGATGGAAAACGGACTCATAAAATTTCTTCATGAAATGACTATAAGAATGTCATTCAATATTTAAAACACACTTGAAAGAACTCTTACACAAAGACCCTTCAAAACCTTTCACACAACTATTATAAAAACAAACAGACGAACCTTCTGAGACCAAGATACGCCGCATCCATTTTTAGGGATACGCCGCATCACTGGCTGAGAGACAATGCGCCGTAACAATATAAAGTGATACGCCGTATTGTTCTAAACTCAGATACGCCGCATCTATTGAATTAGATACGCCGCATCTATCCACAGAGACCGAAATTACAAGAAAATGGCTACTTTGCGCCGCATCCCTACCAGAGATGCGCCGCATCACTTGATACGCTGTATCTCATAGGAGATACGCCGTATCTACAGAGCATCACAAATCCTGGACAGACCCTACTGTCTTCATTTTGCAATTTCAACCACCGCGGCTAGAAACCCGACCTCCCGGACTCGAAACTTGACGAAACTTTCCAGAATACTTTAATATGCCCAAACTCTTTATTTCATACAAAAACTTCACCCGTTTGACCGACCGAAATAGTATTTCCAAAATCGGTCGGGTTATGCATAAATACTCAAAATGACCCATTACACTTAAAACCATTTATACTACTATCAATTCACTAAATACTTGACCATAACCATTAACTTAGCATATCAAAAGCGTTCCAAATATACATGACCCGTTAACTTCCCAAAATGGGTCAGAATGTGCTATTACCAAACACCCCTTTAATGTACACTTAACACTACAAGTTCTAACTTGGAAACCATATGAACACAAGACCATGAACTAACAAAATGACCATATAAAAAGAAGTGTACCCACAACACAAAAGACACTTGGGGCTTCCAACTTCAATATGCTTGGTCCAAAAGAGAATGGTCTTCTACTACATAATCATATTACACCTTCTCCTTACCTTTGCTCGATTCTTCAATACCTATCAAGAAAAACATCACAACTAAACACGTAAGCGAAACGCTTAGTAAGTACATGGCATAACAAGCTAACATCATAAATAACCATAACTAGTATAACCACTAGTTAAGCTAGCGATATAGGGGCACTTACCTCACATCGACATAGTCGACCTAAACGCGATCAACCCATAAGGTTGAACCTCATCCCATAGTTAGCCCAACGACTAACTAAGCTACACCTAGAATGGATCCATACTAGCTAACGCACCCTATACCCTATACTTCACCATTATCATGTAAACAAACATGATAAAGCTAACACATAAACCATTATCATACATAATATATGATAAAGCTAACAATAACATGTTAATACCATATACTTACCTTAATCCTTAGGCTCAATCACACTAACAATGGCTTCCCCACTTCTTACTTGCTTCCTATAACACAATCATCTCAATTTAGAGTCTAATTAACTAGCTAATCATAAAATCATCAACACTTGATCAATATGATCAAACATGAACCCTAATTTACCATTTGGGGAAGAACACTTACTTGATGGGATATGTAAATTAAGGCTTCTTGGATGCTTAGAAATACTAGAGGATGATTAAAATGACTTGAGATAATAAAGATGGAGCTTCCCTCCTCTCTTCTCTAAAAACCGATCTTCACCCCAAAGGACTAATAATAGAAGAACCAGGACATTTCTAAATTTAGCTAGACATACATATTTATTAATTAAACTTTGCCCAAATGGCAATATTAGTCCTTCTAGTTCTATTCTTTCCAATATGCCCTCTCATTTATTATTTAACTAGCTAATATCATAAAACTTAATATACAACATTTAATATTTACATAACTAGTACCTTACCGGGATACGGGTGTAACAATTCTCCCCTCCTTAAAATAAGATTTCGTCCTCGAAATCTATGCTTGGAATAAATGAGGATACTCATTCCTCATCTTCTCCTCTAGCTCCCATCTAATGCTCGTACCTTTACGATGTCTCCATTGCACTTTCACTAATGGAATTTCTTTGTTTCGAAGCTGTCTCACTTTCCTTCCTAGAATCGCTTCTGGCTCATCCTTTTGTGAAATCAACTCCGGATCAATTTCGATATCATCTAAAGTGACCACACTAGCCTCATCCGCTAAACATTTCCTCAAGTACGATGCATGGAAAGTATTATGAATACCTCTCATTTCTTCGGGCAATTCTAACACATAGGCTACCTCACCAACACGTTTCAAGATTTTAAATGGCCCTATAAACCGTGGACTTAATTTCCCTTTGTTCTTAAACCTAAAAACGCCTTTCCACGGAGAAACTTTTAGCATAACCATATCACCTACCTCAAATTCTATTGGCCTTCTTCGATTATCCGCATAACTTTTCCACCTATCTTGAGCCGCCTTAAGTCTTGCTCGAATCATCTCAACCTTTTCCGTCGTTGCCAACACTATATCCGTGCTAGCCAATTCTCTCCTTCCCACTTCTTCCCAACATACGGGCGTCCTACACTTTCTTCCATACAGCATCTCATAGGGTGGCATACCTATACTAGCGTGATAACTATTATTGTAGGCGAATTCAACTAGGGGTAAATGGTCATCCCAATTTCCTCCAAAATCAATCATGCAAGCTCGAAGCATATCTTCTAAAGTTTGAATCGTCCTCTCGCTCTGCCCATCGGTTTGAGGATGAAAAGCCGTGCTCATATGAAGTTTCGTACCTAACTCTTCTTGGAAATCTTGCCAAAAATTTGAAGTGAACCGCCCATCTCTATCAGAAACTATGGAAATAGGTACCCCATGACGTGCGACTATCTCATTTACATAGACCTTCACTAACTTATGGACAGGCATGTTCTCCCTAATCGGAATAAAATGTGCACTCTTAGTCAAACGATCGACTACTACCCAAATGGTGTCATTTTTCTTTTTCGTCTTTGGCAATTTCGTGATAAAATCCATAGTAATCTTCTCCCACTTCCAAACTGGAATGTCTAAGGGTTGAACTTTTCCATAAGGCTTTTGGTGTTCGGCTTTCACTTTCAAACAAGTTAAACATCTTTTCACATACTTCACGCAATCTCTTTTCATACCCGGCCACCAATAATTTCTTTTCAAATCAAGGTACATTTTCGTAGCTCCTGGATGAATAGAATACTTCGACTTATGGGCTTCTTCCATGAGTAATTCTTTCACATTGCTTCGAAACGGAATGTAAACCCTTCCATATCGTGTCTTAATCCCTCGGCTATCCTCTTCGAGATGAGATATGTGAGAAATGATTCGTTCTTTCTCTTGATTCTCTTCTTTTAACGCTTCCTCCTGAGCCAACTTAATTCTATCAAAAAGATCAGATGTGACAATCATCCGTAATGAGTGAATCCGTGTACTCTGGCGACTTAGCGCATCCGCTACGACATTCGCCTTTCCCGGATGATAGCGGATTTCACAATCATAATCCTTCAGCAAATCTAGCCACCTACGTTGCCTCATATTTGGATCTTTCTTATCAAGGAAATACTGAAGACTTCTATGGTCGGTGTAAATTATGAACTTCACACCATATAGATAATGCCTCCAAATCTTCAAAGCAAAGACTACGGCCGCAAATTCAAGATCATGAGTCGGATATTTCTCTTCGTGCTTCTTTAGTTGCCTTGAAGCGTAAGCAATCACTTTACCCCTTTGCATAAGAACACATCCAAGACCGGAATAAGATGCATCGCTATACACTACCATGTCTTCGGTTCCTTCCGGCAACACTAGGATTGGCGCTTCACATAATCTCTTTCTTAAAGTACGGAAGGCTTCTTCTTGCTTCTCACCCACACACAAAGGAACATTCTTCCTAGTGAGTTCGGTTAACGAAGATGAAATTTTGGAGAAGTCTTGAATAAACCGTCGGTAATAACCTGCGAGTCCTAGAAAACTTCGAATTTCACCAACGTTCTTCGGCGCTTGCCAATTCATCACAGCCTCGACTTTAGACGGGTCTACCTTAATACCATCAGGATTAATAACATGACCAAGGAACTGAACTTCTTGCAACCAAAATTCACATTTCGAAAATTTAGCATACAATCTTTCTTTTCTCAACGTTTCCAGGATTTCTCGAAGATGCACCTCATGCTCTTCCTTACTCTTAGAATAGATAAGGATGTCATCAATGAACACTATAACGAATTTATCCAACATCGGTCTACATACACGATTCATGAGATCCATGAAAACTGCAGGCGCATTCGTGAGACCAAAAGGCATAACCGTAAACTCGTAATGTCCATATCGGGTCCTAAAGGCCGTCTTAGGGATATCTTCCTCCCTAACCTTTAATTGGTGATAACCCGAACGGAGATCGATTTTAGAAAACCATCGAGCACCTTGAAGTTGATCAAAGAGATCATCGATTCTTGGCAATGGGTATACATTTTTCACCGTGACTTTATTCAATTCACGGTAATCAATGCACATCCGCATACTACCGTCTTTCTTTTTAACGAACAAGATCGGAGCTCCCCATGGTGAGCTACTTGGGCGAATAAAACCCTTGTCAAGTAACTCTTGGAGTTGACTCATTAACTCTTTCATTTCGGACGGAGCAAGACGATAAGGAGTTTTGGCAATAGGAGTAGCACCCGGAACAAGATCGATACGGAACTCAACTTGTCTATCGGGAGGAATACCCGGCAAATCTTCCGGAAATACATCACTGAATTCATTTACAATCGGAACATCGTCGATATTTTTCTTTTCAAAACTCGTATCTACTACGTGTGCCATAAAGGCTAGACAACCACGTGATAGATATTTTCTAGTTTTCATCACGGAACAAAGTTTCAACTCGCCTTTCCTTTTATCACCGTAAATCATCATTTCTTGACCATTATGGTTCACAACTCTAACGATCTTTTGTTTGCATAGAATGGCGGCATTGTGATTGCTAAGCCAATCCATGCCAACAATGATATCAAGCTCTCCGAGCATTATGGGGATTAAGTCAATCCTAAAAACATTCTCATCGATCTCAATTTCTACATCACGGTACACATTGGACACTACCACAACTTTACTATCGGCGATTTCAACTTCTATAGGTATTGGAAGCTTATCTAACGGGGTTGACAATTCTTTACTGAAGTTATAAGATACAAAGGACACGCTTGCACCAGAGTCGTACAAAACACGAGCGGGTTTAGAATTAACGAGAATTATACCTGTAACAACGTCTGGACTCGACTTCGCCTCTTCGGTACTCATTTGATAAACACGAGCTATAGGCCTTGGCACTTCAATCTTTTCTCCTTTTATCGGCTTGAACAGCTTCGCTTGCTTAGGATTAGACTTAGGACATTCACTTACTTTATGTCCCTCTTCATTGCACCCATAACATATTACCAATGGCTTGGTGCAATCCTTACTAATATGACCGGTATCCCCACACTTATAACATCCTTTCATCCCGGACTTACATTCTCCCACATGATTCTTACCGCACCTATTACACTTCGGAGGTAGCTTTCCCGTGTTGTCCTTCCTTGTAAAATCGAACCTGCCTCGCTTACTATATGTTGATGGATGATCATGCTTCCTTTTTAAGTCCTTCTTCTCTTTGCTTTTCATTCTATCCAAGTCCGCTTCACGAGTACGTGCCCTACTTAGAAGATCCTCCATGTCGGTGCACTTGAACGGTGACACTATCGTACGAATTTCATCCTTGAGCATTCTTTGGAATTTGTCGACCTTAAGCCTTTCATTGTTAAGATACTCCGGGCAATATTGTACCATGTCACAAAACTTTCCCCACAACTCATTCACCGTTTCATCCGTTTGCACTAGGGAATGGAAAGCTTCTCTTATCTTATCAATTTCCTCCGCAGGAGCATACTCTTTCATGAACACTTCTTTAAATTGATCCCATGTGCACGATTCCCTCCAAGCACTACCTTTCTCGTTCGCCTTGCCTTCCCACCATACTTTAGCCCGTTCACGAAGGTAATTAGTAGCAAAGTTCACCTTATCCTCTTCTACACAACGACTTGTACGAAAAGCCCCTTCTATATCGGTAATCCATCGAGAACTCTTTAACGGATCGAGAGTCCCCGTAAATGTGGGTGGAGCACAAGCAGTGAAATCGCGATAAGTAGACTTCTCTTTCACTACTCCGGGTCTAGCATTCGGATCATTCAATAACTCTCCACTCTTCTTAAGCTTTTCTATCTCCTCTTTAAACATCTTTTGCACATTCTCAGTGGTTTGTTTAACATAATAGGGCATGGTCTTCTCAATAGCCCTTCCTACCCTATCGGTCACCAAAACATCCAATTCTTTCAACTCATCTTTCGTGAAACTTTTAGGGTCAAGATTTTCCGGTAGAGGTATTGTCTTGACGCTACTAGAATTTCCTTCATCACTTGAATCACTATCGTCATCATTATGGCGAGAGGAGGTCGTCCTTAACACCTCCTTATTTCGGATATTCGCCATCTTTTCTACTAACTGAAATTTAGCAATTCACACTATTAAACAAAATCATATACATATTCGATGCATGAATGACATGTCTATCTTACACTAAACACCCTAGAGTTTATCATCCATGTATAGCCTAAATGATTCCAATCTCACATATGTATCATATTTTTATCACTACGGTGGCCAGGCGTAGTCATAAAAATACTTAACATATGTGTTCCCGAAATCACCCAAACAATACACAAATAACAAACATCGATACTAAACGCGTCTACACAAGGCCTAAGTCTAGGAAATCCTAAGGGGAAATCCTAAATCTCTTAGACCGAAGCTCTGATACCAAGTTGTAACGCCCCGTGACCACTATTACCAGAAATATTGACTTTATACGCGGAAACGAATGATGGAAAACGGACTCATAAAATTTCTTCATGAAATGACTATAAGAATGTCATTCAATATTTAAAACACACTTGAAAGAACTCTTACACAAAGACCCTTCAAAACCTTTCACACAACTATTATAAAAACAAACAGACGAACCTTCTGAGACCAAGATACGCCGCATCCATTTTTAGGGATACGCCGCATCACTGGCTGAGAGACAATGCGTCGTAACAATATAAAGTGATACGCCGTATTGTTCTAAACTCAGATACGCCGCATCTATTGAATTAGATACGCCGCATCTATCCACAGAGACCGAAATTACAAGAAAATGGCTACTTTGCGCCGCATCCCTACCAGAGATGCGCCGCATCACTTGATACGCTGTATCTCATAGGAGATACGCCGTATCTACAGAGCATCACAAATCCTGGACAGACCCTACTGTCTTCATTTTGCAATTTCAACCACCGCGGCTAGAAACCCGACCTCCCGGACTCGAAACTTGACGAAACTTTCCAGAATACTTTAATATGCCCAAACTCTTTATTTCATACAAAAACTTCACCCGTTTGACCGACCGAAATAGTATTTCCAAAATCGGACGGGTTATGCATAAATACTCAAAATGACCCATTACACTTAAAACCATTTATACTACTATCAATTCACTAAATACTTGACCATAACCATTAACTTAGCATATCAAAAGCGTTCCAAATATACATGACCCGTTAACTTCCCAAAATGGGTCAGAATGTGCTATTACCAAACACCCCTTTAATGTACACTTAACACTACAAGTTCTAACTTGGAAACCATATGAACACAAGACCATGAACTAACAAAATGACCATATAAAAAGAAGTGTACCCACAACACAAAAGACACTTGGGGCTTCCAACTTCAATATGCTTGGTCCAAAAGAGAATGGTCTTCTACTACATAATCATATTACACCTTCTCCTTACCTTTGCTCGATTCTTCAATACCTATCAAGAAAAACATCACAACTAAACACGTAAGCGAAACGCTTAGTAAGTACATGGCATAACAAGCTAACATCATAAATAACCATAACTAGTATAACCACTAGTTAAGCTAGCGATATAGGGGCACTTACCTCACATCGACATAGTCGACCTAAACGCGATCAACCCATAAGGTTGAACCTCATCCCATAGTTAGCCCAACGACTAACTAAGCTACACCTAGAATGGATCCATACTAGCTAACGCACCCTATACCCTATACTTCACCATTATCATGTAAACAAACATGATAAAGCTAACACATAAACCATTATCATACATAATATATGATAAAGCTAACAATAACATGTTAATACCATATACTTACCTTAATCCTTAGGCTCAATCACACTAACAATGGCTTCCCCACTTCTTACTTGCTTCCTATAACACAATCATCTCAATTTAGAGTCTAATTAACTAGCTAATCATAAAATCATCAACACTTGATCAATATGATCAAACATGAACCCTAATTTACCATTTGGGGAAGAACACTTACTTGATGGGATATGTAAATTAAGGCTTCTTGGATGCTTAGAAATACTAGAGGATGATTAAAATGACTTGAGATAATAAAGATGGAGCTTCCCTCATCTCTTCTCTAAAAACCGATCTTCACCCCAAAGGACTAATAATAGAAGAACCTGGACATTTCTAAATTTAGCTAGACATACATATTTATTAATTAAACTTTGCCCAAATGGCAATATTAGTCCTTCTAGTTCTATTCTTTCCAATATGCCCTCTCATTTATTATTTAACTAGCTAATATCATAAAACTTAATATACAACATTTAATATTTACATAACTAGTACCTTACCGGGATACGGGTGTAACAATGACCGACTGATTTTTTGCTTCCACTGCGACTAGCCTTATGTTTTTAAATCAAAACCCACTAATCAAACAATCAAACTTAGTACTCACTCTAAACCTTATGTTCAGAAAGAGCCAACCAAACGCACCCTTAATTTTAATACCAGAAATAATATTTATCTAACTGAAATTTTAATTACTATATGCGCCAACTTTGAAATCCTATAATCCATTAGTTCAAATTAACATCTTCATTCTGATTAACATTTACTGATTTTCAAACTATAGGTTAGTCATAGCTAGCTTTGTTACATTTAATCAAATTAATTGCTTTAAAAGATCCATTAATATTATAACCACGTGTTAAAACCCGATTTCGAACATTAACCTCTTTGAAAATGACATTTCTCCTACCTTTCGTTTCTAATTCTTCTACATAGATAAATGATGAGACATGTGTCACCTTCGCCATTCGCCATTCTATTATGTAGGTGAGTGAACAACTGTGAATAAAATATAGCATGTATATCTTTGATTCCTAACAAGAGGTCGATAATTTAAATCTTGTTAGGTGTGTATATTTAAAGTAGTAAGAGAAAGCTCGGAAATGATTTCAGGATTAATTTGATGAGATCATGTACATCTAAGTAAAAAAGCTCATCTTCTTTAGATAACCTGAATGGGACAAGTTATTTGGACTTTCTCATAAATAGGGTTTTCAATCATTGCACATATCGCCAATTTGTACGGTGTATATCATGGATTATACGGTTTAATCAAATCCTTCTGATATAACAATATAAAAAAGTTTGTATAACACAACCCAACCTACTTGAATATGAAAAAACTTTATCTTTTTATGTAATATATCTTTTTGTTAATATTGGCTGGCTGGCATTGATAGATTGATTGATAGCCGACATGAGTGGATAGAGATTGAACGTTTGGCAATTGGCACATTTCACGTTTTTTGTCGAATGTTAATACTTCACGTGAATATTACACATCCAAACACTGTGCATGCATCATCTATCGGCTAACATGTCATGTTTTCATTGGCTATCTATTTTATGCTACATAAGGCTGGGCACACTCCACTTGAATTTATCAGTCGATTGCAACAAAAACCACAAAGCATCCGACCCGACCTTGGGTCACTTGGGATGTGATGGGTCGGTCGGTTGCTTGTGAAATCCAATATCGATCGTTTGATCGACCGATTTTTAAACTTTAGTTTGTATGTGTTTGTGTGTAAAAAAAAAAAACTTAGGCTGGACACACTCTTGACCCAAAGCGACCTGGGTCACTGGCTGCCACGTCAGCTTTCTCACTCCGGCGACCAGAAGGGACCGACCTGCCACACTCTGTGACCGACTTTTTTTTTTAATCAAACATTTAAAATAAACTTAAAATTCATTAATAATAAAAATATTACAATACAGAATTAAAAACATTACAATACTGAATTATTCAAATAACAAAAAAAAAAAAAAAAAAAAAAAAACATTACAAGAATTCTTCATCGTCTTCCTCATCGTCACCATCACTATCGTCTTCGTTTTCATTCCTTTGATTGACTTGATTTCTACGATTTCTCCAAATGTGTTCAACCAAATCAGATTTTAAGTTTATATGAGTTGATGAGTCTAAAAACTCCTGGGTAACTACTAACGATTCTTCATGCGTTCTTAAGGGATCGTGATCCTGATGGCCCTCACCTTCGAACCATGTAGGACATATCGCTCTTCCCTTGTGTCGAATGATCATATTATGTAATATGATACATGTATATATAATATCCCGGAGATCATTTTTGTGTAGCCCTCGAGCTGGAATTTTAAGCATTTTTCATTTTTTTTTCAACACACCAAAAGTCCGTTTCACATCTTTCCTTGCTGCTTCATGCTTCCTCTTGTATAATATTCTTTTTTCATCACCCGTGGGAGGATTTGAAATGGACTTAATAAGCACGGACCATTGTGGATATATCCCGTCAGTAAGATAATATCCCCTTTTATATTCTACTTCGTTAGCCTCGAATTCAAGGTCTGGTGCTCTCCCAGATTTGATATCATTGAAAACAGGTGAACGACGTAAAACGTTTACGTCGTTATTCATACCGGAGACACCAAAGAACGCATGCCAAATCCATAAATCTTGGGAGGCGACGGCTTCCAATAAAATGAATGGATGTGGCCCATGATCACCCCTAGCATATTTACCTCTCAAAGAATTTGGGCAATTCTCCCACTCCCAACTTGTACAATCAATGCTTCCCATCATCTCAGGAAACCCATGCTTATGCTCGTGATGAGCATATAATCTTTCAAGATCAGTATACGTGGGCTTTCGCAAATACTCAGCAGCGTATAACTCGATGATAGCCGTGCAAAACATACAGAGACATTTACGGGATGTTGTTGCAGCTATTGCCAGATTCTCGTCAAGAGAATCAGGAACGGCCGCGTATCCCAATTGACGAATTGCCGCAGTACACTTGACTAATGGGCTAATACTAACTGCGCCCATAGCGTCAACAGTTTATTGAAAATAAGGAGAATGATCGGTTACCTCTCGAACAATTTCTGTGAAAAGTTCTCGGCTCATTCGGAATCGCCGACAGAATGTTCTTTTGTCGAACTGCAAATTTTCGGAGAAGTATGCCGCCACTAAACGATTATGAGCACCCTCATGATCCCTGCGTATGTATCTTCGTGAAACTTTTTCCTGTGATGCCTGGTAAGCGTTCCAACAATACTTCGTGAACTCAAGAAACTGACTCTCAACTTCCTCATCGTCGGAAGACGAAGAACCGAATAATTGCTCGTAAGACGTAGAATTATTGCTCATCGTCGGAAGTTGAATTTGAAGTGTGTTTGAAATGATTTATGGATGAGAAGTTGAATTTGATTTGTGTTTGAAATTGTGTGTTTGAGATGGGTATTTATAAGATTGATTTTTTTTTTTTTTTTTTTTTTTTTTAAATTCCAACCGTTTGGAATAGTTGGATTTTTTTGCATGTTCTTTCTTCACAATCGGTCGATCAAAGGATCGATATAAGCAACCGAGCGATCGCTCGCACTCCAAGCGACCCAACGACCGATCGGCCGCTTTGGGTTTTTTTTGGCGAACGACCGATCACGACCCAAAGAGTGCGAGCAGCCTTATTCGACTGTGGCAGGTCGGTCGCTGGAGAAAGAAAGCTGACGTGGCACCCAGTGACCCAGGTCGCTTTGGTCACAGAGTGTGTCCTGCCTAAAATGTTACGGAGTACATGTGATATGAAAACTTTGATTAATCGGTTTAAGCAAGGCTGTTAAGATCGAGATCCTACTATGGATCATTTTTTTCTTTGCAAGATCGGAATCGTAAGATCGGATCGAGATCGGAAGATCCTACTTAAATGTCTAAAAATCTTATTTTTCTACTAATTCGTATTCAAATATAATTGTACTATAACAAATTAGAGAAGAAAAAAGAGTTCAGAAACTTATAGTAATATGAGAATGCGACGCGTAATGCTCTAAAATACAAAAATGTCTAATCGGTAATTAAGGACGCTGAATCTTTTAATCAAAAAATCTATATATCTTGCTCTTATTAAACATTTATAGTAATCAACGCTTGCTATATTGTTTTAATTTAACAAAATTCATTCATTTATAGTTTATTAGTTAGTTAAATTAAGGGAAGTAGGATCGAATCGGATCGAGATCTTACGATTCTATGGTAAGATTGAGATCACACTTAAGATCCTATGCTTTTTAAGATCCTACGAAGGATCGACTCGTTTTTTCTTAATGGGATCGTAAGATCGGAAGATCTTAAGAGCTAGATCGAGATCTTAACAAGTATGGGTTTAAGTTATTCTTATGTCGACATGACTACCATAATTCTCTTGATTTATTTTTGTTATTATTTTTTTTTTCTTTTTAAAACACCCATTGATTTTTTGGGTGCAGATATAAATTTATTTATTACTGTATAATTTTTGTTTTTGGGCGATTTGAGAAGTCAAAAGAGAAGCACATTATAGAATGGAGGAGGTGTCATGCATCCTCTAGATGACTTTAGAACAAATTAAATAGGTTTCATATCTATTTTAAGATCGAGTAGCTAGCTCGAAACAGTGAGATTTAGTTACTTGTCCTAATCAAAGAACATGCCTACTTATAGTATCGATCACATGCTAGATAAGCGTTTTTTTTTTTTTTTTTTTTTTTTTTTTTTTTTTTTTTTTTTTTTTTTTTTTTTTGCTATCGTACGTAAGCAAAATTTGATAAAATCTCATATATGATCTAGCATGTATATAAACTCTCTTGCTAACCTCTTGATGGGTGAGACTAGAGATGGCAAAGTCAATGCTGGCCCGGGTCTTAGTCCGGGCTTTTTCTTTTTACCGGGACTGACGCCTGCTAAAAAGAACTCGGGTAAGTTCAGTCCGGGCTTTGGCAACCCTTTGTAAGGCTTCAAGGCTTGGCATGCAAGCTTTCTAGGACCGGCTTTTGTCCGGCCTGATGACCGCACTCGGGTTTGTCTGATTTTCTAAACTGTGCATAAAGATACAGGATGTCTTTATTCCGAGATAAAACGTTGAGAATGAAACCAACATATGTACGCACAAGTTCAACTCCCGATTTATAGAAATTGGCTAAAAAATAGTATTGTTTTGTAGTTAATTATATAGTTGTAGCACACTAATACACTATCATTTGAGTTATGGGCTCGCTACTTCTTGATGTTAGAAGATATTCCATTGGCATGACTCCATATATTAGCATGGAGCTCACATTTGATTCGATAATTAAGCTAGTGTCTAGATATCGTACCCAAGTCCCAACTATATTGTGAGTTGCATTCATCTCCAACGTCACTCTTTGATTAACTGTTATCCTCACTATATTGTGAGTTGCATTCATCAAATGTCCCAAATGTATCATTATTAGGCAATATTAATGCAAATTGTGAATTTTGGTCCGGGTGTAAAACTACAAAAGAGATCAAGAAAACTAGTGTTTGTGGGCAACATTACACGCTTATAGAATATAGATAATTTGTGTGGTTAAGAGAAAACTACAAAAGTATGAAACAAAAATGTAGTCCGAAAATGAAAATCTTCATTTAATAAAAAGCAAACTATTGTTAGTTAGCTAGTTGATAATAATGTGTAATATTGGCAAGTGATTATCGTACATTTCAGGTCACTATTTAAATATATATTTTTATTTATTGTTACTTTAATATTTAAAGTAAATACTTTTACGTATAATTAAGAAAATTCAATCGCGTAAGCATAACTCGTAACCGACACTAGATCATGATCACTCTAAGTGTTTTATACATTTTATTTTCTTTCTACACATATTTTATATGTACTATTGCTATTTTGCCATTTTTACGTAAACCTTGTTTTACGTTTTACGCGTATTAAACCTACGTTTCTAGGTTTTAACGACGTTTGAGCGTTTCGTTAAACTCATCACTCATTTAATATATTAAGATAGAGTATATTGATAAGTTTTAAGATTTTTATAACTTTATTAATTTTACGTTATCTGATTTTAAGTTTCGTGACTTAAGGATTTAACGTTACCAATTACTAGGATCAAACTACACTCCGTAACTCAAAGTTATAATAAAAACTACACATTTATCACCTCACCACCATAGGTGGAATTTTATTATGACTCACCAAGCCATATGGCTTGGTGGCTTGGTGAGAATGCATCATGCATAAGATTAGAACATATGTCATTTATCTTAGCTCTTAAGTCTTCATAAGTAAATATCTAGATATTTACTCATTATATCATTTAACTAAGAACAAGAACTCTCTCACCCTCCTCCTCCCTCCTCCTTCGCCGTCCCATAGCAACCACCATACCACCACCATCCATTGATTTTTAAGCTTCAAGTTATACATCAAAAGTGAAGGTTTTATGTAGCTTTATAGTATTCTTGGGTTTATTTGGTGATTCCATGGTTGAATTGGAAGATTATCAAGGTTATTAGGGCTAAGATAAAAGGGTATTTTCAAGGGTTACACAAGGTTAAAGTAAGGTTGGTTAAAAGATTGAAGACAAGTGTTGAAGACTAGAAGAGTTTAGGAGTTAGTTGTTCTTGTTATATTCATCCTAATCCTTGTAAGGTTCATGTTATTATTCAATATAGTTGTAATAAGATAATGATCTTTGATATATTTCAATGATGTAACTAGTATTTTGTATCATAGATATTGTACACATGATTAAAACTATAAAAACATGCCCTAGGTATGATTTATGAAATTGAAAATGTAAACAGGCCCGAAGAATGAATTGGCTACATAACTCAGTGAACCTTGGACTTTAGGGAATAAAATAGGATTGTAGAGCTATGACTTGTGGTCGTTTCACCGGGTGGCTAGACCCATAACTCATCCGAATGAGTAAGTTAGAGTTAAATTGGTAAAACGTATCGAAAACTGCGTAACATAGTTCATTTGAAAAAACGGGATTGTTCTGGTCATTTCAAACGGAGTTGTAGAACTCTAGATATTGTCAAAACGGTGAGACTGCAGTGAGTTGTCCAAATAACAGCTTTGAAATATTAGTTTAGTTTTGCAATTGACTTAGGATATGAGGTGTTTAAGACCATAAGACTTCTAAAATCAATAAATACATTCAAATACCTGTCCAAGTACATAAAAACCAATACATAAGAACTTACGGTTTAGGAATAACGTGTGGATTAAGTCGGGATAACCATATAAGTAAAAACCGAAACTTGATGAAGCGAATTATTTTGACCTCTTTTAATATAAAAACCGAAGTGGTAGGACCCACTATTGGCAAAATAAACTCTTTTACTTTTCTGTAGATTAAATAGACTTAGAAACGATTATTTACCAGATAGAACATATGTGCTAATAAAAACGATATAAACCTTAGGCAACTTACGAATAGGGCTAGTTAATAAGTGATAAAAACTAAACTTTGACACTTATTAACTTTAAAAAATGTGTACAATGTCTAAAGTATATCAATACTTATATAAAACTTATTTCGTAGGTTCACGTCATATTTATATAATCCTAAGACACGCTTATTATTTTTAGGTCATTATTAAGCTCACAACTTCTCGATACACTTTATATCATCGTAGCCTATCACTTATCACTATGGTGAGTTCATAGCCCCATTTTTATTTAACTGTTTTATAAACCATCGAGGGAGATACATGCTATGATTTTTACGGACACAAGCACTATAAAACAGTATACTTAACTGAATTATTATTGCCTAAGTACCACTATTGACAATAAAGTCCCTGTTTATCATGAACCATTAATTACTTAAGTGTAAGCGCAAATATTATGAATAGGCCTATGGGATTGACGAATCCTGTTTGGTTAGTCAGTTAATAACCAAACGCACTATATTTGAGTTCGGAGGTATATGGAAACATACCTATTAGGGCAAAATATTATATCATTTATATTGATATTGTGTTAACGTATTGGTTGAATGAGCTTAGTGCAATAATAACTGTTTTAGTATCTGTTTTATCACTATTGTGAGTTACGCAATTGTCTGTCGAAAATTTATTGTCCATTACTATAAACCTATGAATTCACTAAACCATTTTCTGATTTTTCTAGCATGTTTTATCTTAGGTCTTTAAGGTATAAGCTGGAATGTGAAGGCGCACGAGAAAATATTTTAAAGGCGATGCATATTATTATCATTCGAAAAACTTTTAAATTTTTAGGTTGTACTTAGTATGCATTAAGAAACTTGTGGGACCTCTGTTGTAATAAACTCTGATATTTTGTATAAATTGAATAATAATTTATTTCAAAACGTCTCATTTGGAGTCATTTTCTGTAATTTGTACTTTGTGCTACGAAGTAATACCTTAGTGACACTATATTCCACTGTGATAATTTTGGGGGTGTTACAATATGTTACTAGTAATATTTAAAGCTTGAAAAACAAATGTGTGTAAAAGATTTTTATAGGTGAGAAGAGTACGAAGCATATATTTATTGATTGTTATACATTAATTTCCAAGTCCCAACTAACCAATTTCTGATTCACTGCATTACTACCTTCTGAATATATGCAACTACTATGTATATGAGTGCCTGCGTGTTGGGAATTAAATGTTCTGAAGATTAGTATTGGGAATTAAATGTTCACAAGGTTAGTACTGCTCAAGGAAATACACTAAGTGTTATTCTACTGCTAGTGTATTTCATTCTACTACTAGTGTTAGAGATTCTGATGCCACAAGGATACTACTGCTATTGTATCAGATACTGCTGTTGGAGTGACTCATCCTACTGCTGAAGTGATAAGTATCGCGTATACTACTGCTGATGGGATAAGTATGAAAAAGATATTTGTGTATAAAAGTCAAATATATACGGTAGATAATATCTTTCATTGGTGATCACTCAACAAGTTGTGTACACAGATACATGTTGTATCTTAAGCTACTGACACACACAAGCTAGCAAGTAGTCGAATACTCAAGTGTGCATGTGCTTAGATATTTACATAAATAAGAGTGTTAGAAATTAGTTAGCAAGTAAATGCTTAATGTCTAACCAAGTTGATATAATACACTAGAAAATAGTTTTCTTTGTAATAGATATTCAAGATTTTGTAGCCATAGTGATAGTGAAGATCACTCGTATTATTCTCAATAATATTGAATCGTTTGGTGTTAACATTCATTGTTCATTATCAAATTCAACAAACATCACTGTTTTATTTCCAATAACAATATCCTTCTAAGTGTGGTTAAGTAGATTCCGCATACTTAATCATATTCACTCAAAGTATCATATACACACGTTATAAAGGACTAACATCCTCATAGTGTATCGCATCCTCACACTGCGTAACAAATGCTTGGATGCCTTGATATTGCTAGGATACTACATTAAGGGGAATGAAAAGATACTTGTATATGAGTACATGCGTAACAAAAGCTTGGATGCCTTCATATTTGGTAGTATTTATAACAATTTCATATATCAAAATATTGACTTTAATGTATATGTTTTGGCATCAATCAACTTATTAACAATTATTCTAGTGTATATGAGTTAGTATCTATAACATCTTTTTATAAGTTAAGGGTTAAATATGTAAAGGTTAAATAGTAAATAAAAGGCTTGTGGTCCATAAAATTTAAAAAAGACCCGTATTTACATTAAGAAAAAAAAAATAACCCATTTTTACAAACAAAAGTTAAAAAAGCACAATTTCTTAAAAAAAACTCATCCATGATTAGCGATATTGTCTGGGAGCAGGCCACTCGTCATATATGATGTGTATGATCGAGAGAGGGTTGTGTTATACAAACCCTCCCTATATTGTCACATCAGAGGGTTGGTCAAACCGTACAACCCGTGATGTATACCGTATAAACCGATGATGCGTGCAATGATTGGAAACCCTCGCCTATCTGTGGTCCAATAACTTGCCCCATTTTCCTGCAAAGTACAATCATATATCTTGTCTTGCGAAATGGTGAGTTTCGAAGAAACCTCCACACATGTCAACATGTGCTATAGCTTTTTGTTTACTAGTTAAGATTACAAATATGCAAAAGATCTTTTCTTCTATTTTATTTTTGTTTATCAAGCCAACATGTTTGTTCAACTTGTTTTCTAGCTTCCAAGTTGGAATAACCGAATAAGTTTGCGCAAAACTATAGATACATTTACATCCAATATGAAATTAATATGTATTGCATTTGTAAAAGTTTAAAATGAAGTCATGACATTTTGTTACTTTGGGGACGAAAAAATAGCAATTTGGTTTGAATATCCAAAGTCACAAATTTAGCTAAATATTCATCCTATCGGCTATGAGATAACCAAAACGAACCACCATTTTTGGAGTAAATGGCCTTTTTTGGTCACGTTAGACGTTCGTTTTTCTTTTGCATGTTCTTGATTACGATACCAACGATCACAAAATCTGCCATGCACGACGCAGAGGCTTTGCTACAAATAAAGCAATCGTTAAACAACCCTGTATCTCTTGATTCATGGAAAGTAGGAACAAGGCCTTGTGACGACGTAATAAGATGGGTAGGCCTTGTTTGTGGCAAAGGGGTCATTACAACCCTTCGTCTTAGATCAATGAATCTCTCAGGAAATATCGACATGGCAGCACTTGCACAATTACAAGGCCTGCGTGTTATAAACCTCGTGAACAATTCGTTCTCAGGCCCCATCCCCGAGTTTAATAAAATTGGTGCTTTAAAAGCTATATACTTATCAATGAATAACTTTTCGGGTGAAATTCCATCAGGTTACTTCACAAAAATGGTGTCATTGAAGAAAATTTGGTTTGATAACAATAATTTCACGGGTTCTATTCCGTCTTCGTTAGCTCAACTTCCTCGTTTGATGGAATTGCATCTTGAGAAGAATAAGTTTTGGGGTTTAATTCCATCAATGGGGCAACAGACTTTGGTGTCATTAAACCTTTCACATAATAATCTTGAAGGGGACATTCCTTCTAGTTTATCGAGATTTGAGGTGGATGCTTTTAAAGGAAATCGTGATCTTTGTGGGCAAAAATTAGGTAAGCTATGTGGTAGCGTGATGGCAACGCGGCATAAACCAACATCAAAACCACCTCCTGAGTCGTTAAAGATGGCTTATATGGGCATGGTTTTGTCGGGTTTGATTCTTGTATCTATGATTATTGCAATCTACGTGTTAGTGAGAAAGAGGGAAAAAGAAGAAGCTCAGCAAATGTACGACAAGAAACAAGATTTTGATGATTCGTTTGATTTGGGGATATCAAGTGATGATAGCAAAAGAGGTTCTCCTAAAAAGACTAAGGGAGTTGGTGATTTAATGTTGTTGAACAAAACCAATGTCGGGTTTGGTTTGTCAGATTTGATGAAATCCGGTGCTGAGGTTCTTGGAAATGGGTCGTTAGGATCATCCTACAAAACTACATTGTCAAATGGTTTGATTGTGGTGGTGAAAAGGTTAAAGGAAATGAATAAAGTGGACAAAGACGGGTTCCAAGCAGAAATGAATCGATTAGGAAGACTCGACCACCCAAATGTGTTGTCTCCCCTCGCATGCCATTTCCAAAAAAAGGAAAAACTCGCGGTCTATGAGTATATTCCCAAAGGCAGTTTACTTTATTGTTTACATGGTAAGCCGAAATCCTCTAACTTAGATACTTTATTACTTAGACTAACGGAATGTCACTAACTTTTGATGCAAAATCATCCAGGTGATCGAGGGGCAACGCATGCTGAGCTTAATTGGCCCGCGCGTTTAAAAATAATTAAAGGAATCGCGTTAGGAATGGGTTATATTCATACGGAACTTGCTATGTTGTCTTTGCCTCACGGAAATCTTAAGTCAAGTAATGTTCTCCTTGGCCCTGATAACGAGCCACTAGTAGTTGACTACGGTCTCAATAGTATTATTGACGCAAATCATGCAACAAGCGTGTTAATGGGTTATAAAGCCCCCGAAGCAGTACAAAACAAGTCAGTTTCACCAAAGTGTGATGTTTATAGTTTAGGAATCATCATATTTGAAATTTTAACTGGCAAGTTTCCGTCTCAGTACAATAACAAAGGAAAAGGTGGGACGGATGTGGTGCAATGGGTTAAATCTGCAATGTTGGAGCAGAGAGAGGTGGCGTTGCTGGATCCAGAGATCACGGAGTCAACAAATTCTATAGGAGAAATGCAAAAACTATTACACATTGGTGAAACATGCACAGTGAGTGATCCAGATTACCGGTTAGATATTAAAGAGGCAGTCAGAAGAATAGAAGAGATTCGGGTTGAGTGAAGCGTAAATGTCAAATTGTGCCTTAACTGCAAGATGGATCGTCACCACCAACTGTGTTGAGTTTTCAAGCAGATTTATAAACGACGCAGATTGACAAGCACACTCATTCATGTGAAAGAGTGGAACATAACATTTGGACCCATAAAAAAAGACAATTATAGAAGGCTATGACTTCGTACTCAGAATATGGTGACGCTGTGAGTCTGTGACATGCTGAACGATATGGCAAACTGTCTGTGACAGTTTGGCCCGTATTCTTTCGTTTAGTTATGGCAACATTTATGTGTTTCTAGTTGATAGTCTTAATATAGAAGAGTTATAGCTAATTAAAATCGACACTTCTATGTGAGAATGCTAAAGAATTTGCGTAAGTGAATACACAATTTTCTGAGACAAAACTTCATAGACATGAAAGGTTACATAAAGTTTAAATATAGCGTTTATCGAACGAGTTCAAGCCCAATGACCATTATGGATTCGATAAGCCCATTTTTATAAAAAGTTTTGACATTCTATATTATCATATATGTAATCCAGGATTGTGCTTGGAAATAATTTTTGATGGTGTTGTCTCAAACATGATGTCCCCTTTTAGAAGATTGACAGAATAAAAAATAAGTTTTACATGTTGTACGACATCAATAGAATGATGTGGTATACTTTAAAAAGTACATTGCTATTCTACGACCTAATCCCTATTATTATAGTATCAAGTTAGTAAGATTTAAACAATGTTTATAGTATTAACAATATAGTTGTATATGGTAGTGTACGTGCACGATGGACTCAAACGTATATGACAGTACGTGTATTCAAGCCCATTAATTAATTAAAACTTAGACAGTCCAGACATAAATTAAACAAAGGGTATATGTTAACATTGCCGGAACAATGTGATTCTTTGTCTATGTTTTATCTATCATGATTCCATTATTGTGTTTCAATTGTCATGCATCATGTTAACAATGGAAAAAGATACATATATAGGGTCTTAATAAATATTTTTACATTTCATACTCGCGAAACTTGGAACTTTAAAACGTTAAAGTTAGGGTTGTAAACGAACCGGACGAACACGAACGGAGCTTTGTTTATGTTCGTTCATTTAATTTTAACCGAACAAATAAACGGACACGAACGCTTAAACGGACGAATTTTCTTGTTCATGTTCGTTTACTGCCCTAGTTAAAGCCCTAGTTAAAGTGATCAACAAATAGTTTTACGATTGTCATTAAACAAGGGGCCCGAAGGAGGTTTTCGGGGGTGTTTGTCATTCCGGGAACCACACGTGGATTTATCATGTGTAGTGTAAAAGTTTATCAAAAACAACAAATTATTTAGTGACACATTAACACTTGAGATCCTTTAAAGTTCAATTTAAATGTTGATATTTTTGTGAGAAGAAAAAAGATGCGAGTACTTTAATATGTCACTTTTATTTTACTTAAATTCAAAATTTCATTCAAAATAATACTAACATTACCTATCATGTTTAAATAGAACTTGACCTTGTTTTAGAATTTTGTGTTACAACTCTCGTTAAATATTATGAAATACATCTCATAACATTTGGTCGACATTCCTCTTCTGATTAAACATCTTAAAGTTCGACAGCTAATGTTTACCGATCTATAAAAAACAATTTTGTTTTTAAATAGTAGCTGTATAGATTATTCACTAGCAAATAACATTAAAGAAAACATAAGAAAAACAAGAATATTAAAAAATAAAATGACACATACGATTTGCGATGATGGAATCAAATGTGTCAGGGTAATGTTGGAATATTAGAATAATAAATCTATAAACTAATAAACACAAATAATAAATATCAAAGCATGCACAACGGATTGGATCTACAATAACATATAATTAATTAACTAAATTTAAATAGATGCGTATCTTTTGATTCCTAGCAAGAACAAGGAATCGTGCACTCCAAGAACAAGGTATAAACCCTAATAAGGGTTTAATGGGAATCGACTACTATGTAGTCGAATAGGGTAAAGTAACAACAAGCTAAAGGAAGCTTGTACTCCGTTCTTGTACACACGTATTGGTAGCGTCTTAATGTGAAAAGCTAGGTTCATGTATCACAAATAAAACATCACAACAACTAGGGTTTGATGTTCTAGATAATACATGATCGAATCCCATAGGAATATACCACTGTACGAATAAAAGAATCAACTAATTATATGCATCTGCACATGCATGCCAGACACACGAATTAATATCACATTCATGTCATAAATTCTTTTACTGTAGTATGCTAGTGGGTGGAATAGGATATCAATTGAAAAGTCAATCGATCGGTTAGGGATATATTATTATCTCATCCGATTTATGAAGCCATGAGGTGTTTATATACACTCCAAACTTGCTCTTCAAGTTTGAGTCTAACACCTCCTCAAGTTTCAAAAATCGACATTCAACCCCCTCCACTTTCCTTGTTCGACCATATAAATATTTGTGATTTAATAATTAATCATAACTTAATATATTAATTATTAATACATTGAAACTCATACGTAATGTGTGCAATCCCGAAGTCTCGTGTTCGAAACCGGACATACAAATATTAATTTATATCCACAAACTCTAACAGCTCCCACTTGGATATTCATTAATATCGTAATGACATGGGCTAGTCTAGCTTAACAGATCCCAATGCCCCCAGATCGAACCGAGTATGGTTTTCCTGGAAAAACCACGTGATGATATTATCATCATACTTATCCTTTTGTTTCTAATACCACGTTAATATGGATATGGATTTAGGTCATTCTATAATTAACTATTCTGTTTCTCGTTATTATCGATTGATCAAGATTACCAAATCATCTGAACGTCTTCCAGATTGACTTTGGGTATGGCCATACAAACATCTTGACAACCCTACGAGGGGCCCAGCAGTATTATACTTCAAAACAAATTTGAAGGAACAAATCCTTTATTGACTACGAGCGTGACCCTCGAACTTTGCATCACCTCCGAAAATAGCCCTTATAACTACCTGTTATGGATAGCGTTAGACTACCTTACAGAAAATGAGCTACATCCTCGGCAGTCACCTGGTATCTCAAGTCTGAGGATAAATATTCATGATTTACTTAATGACGACGATCCATAAAGTACAATCATGTGGTTGGGATAAGTCCTATATTCAATTTATCCAATATTGAATATCATGTGACATTGGTGTCTCAACCTTATAGTACATTCTACCAATCCTCACATTTGTCTTAGTTCAATAATATTCCCATATTATTGATCGACAACGGACAATTTAGAATAACATAAGTTATTCACGGATTTAAACATGCAAATATAGGATACAATATTATAAATGAGAATAAACGTTATCCACACTTTATTTAATTAAAATAATATTGCTTTAATATCCTTATCCAAATACTAACTAGATCAATGCATGATAATTCCCATTAATGAATATGCCACAAGTCATGTTCCACATACTTGTTGACAAGGCATAAATCAACTAATGTTGATCTATCGGAATTTGAGAATACTTATTTCATATAATGAAATTCTTGTATGTGTGCATTCATCTATCTAGATATTGCTACATACTTCATAAAATTGCGTGACATCCTCATGCACGAATTTATGACAATTAAACTACCAAATCTTGTAGTTAAAGTATTCTAATTCTTTATGTATAATGCAACTATGCTCATATTGAGCATAACTAGTACACATGGTCTCCTAATAAGGATGAGCTCCCACCATGACTAGTATTGAGTGTCATCTCAATCTTTCTAGCATCATTGTATCCATAACAACAATATGCTCTTTCCAAGTTTCGTAAACTTTATTATTCATCGTGTAATGTTTGACATCTTTAAGTCTTACAAGATTTGTCATCTATATCAGCATCTTGCCATATGGTTTATATTTAGAATTTTGGAGCAAATCCAGGCTGAGGATGTAAATTCTAAACCATATCCATTACACTTAGCTATCTAATAATTTTCAATTAGATACTAATGTTGTCAATCATCTTGCATCCAAGCATGATACAACAAACAACATGATGTACATGAATAATCCTTTCGTCAATCCTTAGATTTATTCATGTCATATCTTTTCAAAGATATGTTTCTATCTAGCCTCACTAATAGATTATCATGTTTATTAGAATTAGTTATTTTACCGCTTATGTTTATAATCAATAAACATATTGTTCAAGGTTTTATTTCCTAAATTTCCATATGAAGTTTCATTCCAAACTTAGTCTTAACATATAATGTTAATGTTAATGGAATGTTACTTCCTATATGTTATACAACATATACGAAATAAGAAAATAAATACTTCACTCCCACTAGCTTTCAGGAATATTAAGAAATATCTTAATTTAGTTATAAATCAAAACTAGATTTAATAGCTAAAATTAAGTATATCTTCCAGATGCATGCATTAATCCATTCACAAATGATTTGCACTTTGTATACTACTAAAGATTATTTTAATTCAAACACTCCTTTCAATTACTTTTCGTCCTCGCACAAGTAATTACACAAGAAAAGAGTTTTGACATTCCATTATTAATTTCATATAAATGAAACTAATAATGACAATCATAATCTTTATATATTTAATGTGCTTAGAAAGAATTTCAATCACATTTAATTGCTTAAGTGTGATTGATAATCTTTTCACATATTAAATATGTATACAAATGTGTCCATTATGATTTCTACACAAGAATTTAAATCTCTAGGATTTTCATTTCCTTTGTAGAAATTCATTTTCATTCTATAGTGTAACTATAGAGTTCAAGATCAACTATGTTTCCAAACTAGTTATCTTCTTGGACTGCATCTAATTATTCATAGTATGAGTAATTTGCCAAATTAACATTTGCAGTTTATTAACAGGCATACCACGATCCTGTAACTCATAATCCTCAACATATTCTACAAATATTTGAGATATCCTTGCGGATCTATGAAAAGAATTCCATCATCTTGAGATTTAACACTAACATGTTAAATCCTCATTATGATTTTGCTAGCGTGTTTAGAAGATTATGTATCTTGTAATTTTTTTTTATCCTTTAAAGATAAAACTCCCACTCGCCTTTTGCAATTTATAGATTACCTATAAATGCTTAGCAAATAGAGCAACACAAACTTGTTCTCTTTTGGGACTTTGCAGATACATATTGACAGTTCCTAACCTTAATTTGTTAATAACCTACCCAACAAGTAGTTTGACAAATTCTGAACTTCAATTTTTAAGACTTAATGTGATTCAACACATTCCATAATCAATGGTGTCTTATTAATCTTCTAGGTTGGAGTCTTAATTGAGTATATCCAATTCATACTCAATTTTCTAACCTTGATATCTTTAGGAAGATTAGAAGATATAGTTATCTTTAATCAAATAATTTTTCAAGAGTTTGATTTTCCTAACTGAACATACCATAAACACTATGTATTTCATTATGATTAATATTGTAATTTAATCTTACAATATGTGAGATAAATATATATCGTTTTGGCTTACCCATTTACCATCTAAGTCAATTTAATGGTATAATAGATTTTCCAAGCCAATTGCATAATTTATAACATAAGTGCCTTATTGTCCAAGCCACTTAATATCTATGTCTTACCAAAAAAAAAAAACATAAACTGTTATAATCCCAATGCACGTTATAAGTCATTAATCAACTCAATGACTTCTTGTATATGTCTTTAATTAAAAAACCATAACAAGTTAACGTCTTACTTTGTTATAAGTCTTACAACAAAAGACTTCATATGTATATTTTTACAATAAATATAAATGTGCATAACTAAAGTAATTATGAAACTCATAACTTGGTTTCAATAGTATTTCAAGTTAATTTATTACTTCATATATTTATGTCATTTCAAGAATACATAAACATTCAAATTATGAAGTAGTATAAGATTACTTCATATATTCATGTCATTGCAATAATACATAAATATTCACATTTTAAGTAATCTTATTATCATATCGACACTTGTTCTAATAATTATCTAATTATAGAAACTTGTAAATTTAACATAGTTTCATCACATCAGCTGAGGCTGCAATGATGAAGGTATGTAATTTACCTTGTCATTAATATCTAGTAATGAAAGTAGATATTAACTCCAAGTGTTCTATAAATTAGAATGTGTATAAAACACATTAGAACATCATTCTCTGACCTTGCAGTCAAGAGAACCGTTTAAATCATATTCCTTTATGTTGTTGCTTGCACATAATAAGATTTCTCCCACTTGTGCATAGAACAACATTATGTATCAGATAAACAACACGTCAATAGTTTGCTTATTTGATTAATATGATTGTGTCATAGATATAAGTAGATATATAATCACCTCGTCTAGTAAGGAAACGTACACGACTATCCTTAATACCACAAGTGTCTATAATTGGAAAGTATTTATCCCAAGAGATTCTAGAGATAATCTGGGTTACTACCAAAACTTGTAGCTCCCACTGAATTTAAGATCACTACATGAACTCATTATTCAGTAATTACAACACAATGCTCCCACTGGGTTTGACAACATTGTAAGTG
Organism: Artemisia tridentata subsp. tridentata; assembly: GCA_021014915.2. Lineage (NCBI taxonomy): Eukaryota > Viridiplantae > Streptophyta > Magnoliopsida > Asterales > Asteraceae > Artemisia > Artemisia tridentata. The sequence goes on along the minus strand of CP139504.1, from coordinate 5,663,565 downwards.
TTGCATAACCAGTAAAAGCAAATAGCGTGCTGTTTACTTTCCTACACCTTTGATGAATCCCTTACGTAACATTACTAAGGTACTTCAAAGAATGTATTCTACTTTGTGAATGATGGAATATCCATCAATGCAATTAACTTGAAAGAATTGGGTATGCAATTTCTTCCTTAGTTAGGTCTACCATCCCCATCATGGTATGTAGCACCTTTAAATGGTTAAAGCTTAACAACTAGATCAAACATTCTAGTTTGCCTTTTACCAATTTGCGGTAATTAGTCTAGCTTCTAATTTAATAACTCTTAAACATGCAATTTCTACAAAATTTGCCATGAGTTATTTCTTAGAATATAGACAGTTCTAATTTTCCTATTATACATTTCTCATTCATGAAAAGGAATAGGATTAAGTCTTACTCTTCACACGGAAAGTAGACTAGGTTTATTCTTTTCAGTAAAAATTGACTCTATCCAAAAACCCCCTACGGGTGTAGATCAATTTACTACTAAAAGAAAACCCCACGTTTACGGTTTTAACGTTGCATTAAATACATTAAAAGAATTTTCAAAATTCAATTTTAGTATTTTCGATAATAACTTTTCAAGAAAAATTAAACACCCACAGTAAATAAAATTTAGCCATTTAATTTTCATTGAAAATTAGGATCCAAATTGACGTCGTTTCATCACATCAGCTTTGGTTGCTAGCAATGAAAGTACTCAATAAGGTAGAGCTGCACACAATTGCCAATATACAATTGCAATTCCTAGAATCATGGGACTTACATTGTATTGCCAACATCAGTTGCAAAATGTAAACATGTTTCATCCCCAAATCTTTATGCCTTGGTGCCGTCCCATTACATCAGTTTTGGCTGCTAGTAATGAAAGTGCCCAATTAAGTTCACCAACTTAAGAAACTGTAAATTGACGTCGTTTCATTGCATTCAGCTTTGGCTGCTAGCAACGAAAGTACTCAATTTACCCTTAGACAACCACCCTTTGAAAACATCACATTCAGCTTTGGCTGCTAGCGATGTAGGATGAAACCTTAGGTGTTTCTTTTTGTAGTTGGATGGCATATTACTTAAATTTTAAGGGTATTAAATTTTTTGATGTGTAATCAAAAAATATGTACAAAGATGTCATGCATTCATCTTTGTATCATATGTTTTCAAAACTAGTTTACTCATTCGTAAGCTCAAATCATCAAAGTTTTTAATTGAGGCGTTGAGCAAATTACAACTTTGCCTTAAGATGCTTCGTATGTATCATGGTGTACTTGGTAAGTCTATTATTGACGCACAGGCGAGCGGAGAGGCAAACGTCTACCCTAAGGTAGTTAAAAACGCGCCTCTTTCGGATGACAATTTAATGTCAAGCCTCCTTATACCCACTTTTTAGTTTGTCAATAATAGGTCCGCCGCTTCGACCACTTAGTACAGTCGCATCAATAAACTAAAACTTATGATTTTCTTGCTTAAAACAATTTTATGTAGTAAATTATTAATTGCTAGTCTCGCCTGGGAGCAAATTACCGTGCGAAGCGAACCACTGTCGGCACATAAGACTTGGCAATTAAATGGTTTACTACAAAGGTTTCATAGTTATTAGGTTCATTTATTTTTATTTGAAAAATTACCCTCTTTGTTGTTACAATCCATCATAATTAAACACACAAAGAACAAGTAATTAAAAAAATAAATAAATAAACACTCAATAACATGTATATGATCATTAACAATATCATATAGCCACATGCAAACCTTTTTTATAAATCCTATTAATTATCTATGTGAATTTTAATGTATCTAATCAATAAAACTCCCATTGGTTTTCGAGCTCATTGTACCCAATGGACCATAGACGCCAAATAAATTTGGCCACGTAAGTTTTAATTAACTAGATACCACATTGCACATAACCAATTTTAATTAATATATTAGGGTCTTCCCTAATTTAAGATTTATCATAAAAATCATGTAGCAATTAAACCACAAACCATTCCATGACAAAATATGCAAGATTTTGTCATGGATCCCATATTGCACATATAATCATGTAGTCACATATTATCATGTCAATATCTATACGCAATCTAATTAATTAACGACATCACATAAGGTACTCATTAATTAATTCCCTAAAAATTGCATGCAATCCTAGGGTTTCTACAAGTTTTCTACAAAAACTAAAACCCTAAATTTTATAATTGGGTGTCGACCCAAAATTAAAACAAAATTAGGGTTTACAAAATCAAAACCCTAGATCAATAAAGATTGCATGTATCTATTTTTCAAGATTCAATTTTTAAGGTTTTTAGTAATTAATTACATGTTAAAAACGCGGCTCATGATGCCACTGTTGGAATATTAGAATCATAAGTCTATAAACTAATAAACACAAACAATAAACATCAAAGCATGCACAGCGGATTGGATCTACAATAACATATAATTAATTAACTAAATTTAAATAGATGCGTACCTTTTGATTCCTAGCAAGAACAAAGAATCGTGCACTCCAAGAACAAGGTATAAACCCTAATAAGGGTTTAATGGGAATCGACTACTATGTAGTCGAATAGGGTAAAGTAACAACAAGCTAAAGGAAGCTTGTACTCCGTTCTTGTACACACGTATTGGTAGCGTCTCAATGTGAAAAGCTAGGTTCATGTATCACAAATAAAACATCACAACAACTAGGGTTTGATGTTCTAGATAATACATGATCGAATCCCATAGGGATATACCACTGTACGAATAAAAGAATCAACTAATTATATGCATCTGCACATGCATGCCAGACACACGAATTAATATCACATTCATGTCATAAATTCTTTTATTGTAGTATGCTAGTGGGTGGAATAGGATATCAATTGAAAAGTCAATCGATCGGTCAGGGATATATTATTATCTCATCCGATTTATGAAGCCATGAGGTGTTTATATACACTCCAAACTTGCTCTTCAAGTTTGAGTCTAACACCTCCTCAAGTTTCAAAAATAGACATTCAACCCCCTCCACTTTCCTTGTTCGACCATATAAATATTTGTGATTTAATAATTAATCATAACTTAATATATTAATTATTAATACATTGAAACTCTTACGTAATGTGTGCAATCCTGAAGTCTCGTGTTCGAAACCGGACATACAAATATTAATTTATATCCACAAACTCTAACAGGTAATTGCACGCATGCATTGCAGACACGTGAGTTGTAACATGTTGTTGACTTTCATTCTACTCCTTCACTACTACTCTGTACAATGTGTAGATTGTCGGGAACACCTTGACTTCGGATGTCTTTTAGCACAAGTCATTGTCCATCTCACAAGAAATAGCTCCGGCAACTCTCCTGGCCTACTAGGGCACCAACTGGAGTGAACACGAGCCATGACTCGGACCCCTGAGCTCTTATTCCACAAAGTCTCTACAGTGTGCCCATAAGTTTTGCGAAGGTGGTTACCTATATGAAGTAAATGGCCAAAGATGGGACTTGAACTAGGGTCTATTGACTCAAGCACAAGTTAGTTTTCTAGACATAAAATAGTAGTTGTGTGTTAGGATCGAACTCGAGATCACGGGATTGCACACATTACGTATGAGAACTAAAGATTAATAATTAAATGTAAAATGTTATATTTAATTATTAAATATCACAAAATAAATAACGGGCCATTAGTATTTAACAGAAGTGACTAACGGTCGTTAAATAAAATAAAGAAAGGGACTAGGATGTAATTAGTAGCCAAGAAGATTCCGGATCTTCCCTAATACAATGGGCCGATCGGTTTTAGGGTTAGGATTCCTAATCCAACTCTAACTTGGGCTCTAAGTTACATGACCTATATAAACAAACATTGGGTTCTAGTTTTTGGTACCTATTGTGCATTATACTATAACCCTAAGTTTATTTTCTTCTTCTCTTTGCTTCTAAAAAACAGATCGACCCACTATTGTAGTGGGGGATCGACTTTTCTAAAGTAAACAAATAGTTTGGTTTTCTTGTGTTCTTTCACTAGCATCAATCATTGATTGGTTATAGTACGTAGGGGTGAGCATGGGGCGGTTCGGTGCGGTTTATGGCCGAAACCCCCCCGCACCGCAAAATGCGGTTTTTAAAAAATGAGGACCACATCCGCGCGGTTTTTGCGGTTTCGGTTTTGCGGGTTTATGCGGTTTTTTGGTTCAAAGTTTTTTTTTTTTTTTTTTTTTTTTTTTTTTTTTTTTTTTTTTTTTTTCCTTGAAATTATAACTTTTGGTATATATTACCTAAAAAACTTAGATGATAATTAACAATAAAAATGTGTTTGAAATAATTTATTATAAAAGTATAAACAAAATCATTTTATCATAAAAAAATTATAAATTTTAGTGTGTTATTCTAAAAAATAAAAAAATATATTTAAAAAATAAAAAATTATAAATTTTAGTGTGTTATTCTAAAAAATAAAAAAATATATTTAAAAAATTATAAATTTTAGAGTGGTGCGGTGCGGTTTTTGCGGTGCGGTTTTTCGGTGAAAACCGAAACCGCACCGCAAAATCGGTTTTTATTTTTTCCTGAAACCGATCCATCGGTTTTTGCGGTTTTGCGGTTTTTGTGGGTCGGTTTTTTGCGGTTTTTTTGATTTTACGGTTTGCAGTGCGGTTTTTGCTCACCCCGAATAGTACGTGTGTACAAGACGTATTAGTTAACTTACTTTAGTTAACACTATCTTGGATTGAGAAACAAAACGGTAAGGGGTTTCTCGTTAATCCTATTGTTTGATCAAAAAGAAGAAAAGAGAAGATTAGATCATTGTTCTTGATAGGATCAAAGGTATGTAACTTTTATTATTCGGTAAACTCTTTACATGTTAAATATAATTGATCTTTGCTTCCGCTATGTGCTTTGATGTTATATGACTTAGTTATATACTAGTAATTGTTATCTAAATTCCAACATATGACAGTACGTGTATTCAAGCCCATTAATTAATTAAACTTAGACAGTCGAGATATAAATTAAACTAAGGGTATATGTTAACATTACCGGAACAATGTGATTCTTTGTCTATGTTTTATCTATCATGATTCCATTATTGTATTTCAATTGTCATGCATCATGTTAACAATGGAAAAAGATACATATATAGGGTCTTAATAAATATTTTTACATTTCATACTCGAGAAACTTAGAACTTTAAAACGTTAAAGTTAGGGTTGTAAACAAACCGGACGAACACGAACGGAGCCTTGTTTATGTTCGTTCATTTAATTTTTACCGAACAAATAAACGGACACGAACGCTTAAACGGACGAATTTTCTTGTTCATGTTCGTTTACAGCCCTAGTTAAAGTGATCAACAAATAGTTTTACGATTGTCATTAAACTAGGGCCCCGAAGGAGATTTTCGGGGGTGTTTGTCAATCCGGGAACCACACGTGGATTTATCATGTGTAGTGTAAGAGTTTATCAAAAACAACAAATTATTTAGTGACACTTAACACTATAGATCCTTTAAAGTTCAATTTAAATGTTGATATTTTTGTGAGAAGGAAAAAGATGCGGGTACTTTAATGTGTCCTTTTTATTTTACTTAAATTCAAAATTTCATTCAAAATAACACTAACATTACCTATCATGTTTAAATAGAACTTGACGTTGTTTTAGAATTTTGTGTTACAACTCTCGTTTAATATTATGAAATACATCTCATAACATTTGGTCGACATTCCTCTTCTGATTAAACATCTTAAAGTTCGACAGCTAATTATATATATATTGTTGGTTGTTTTGTGTGTTGTTCCCAGATCAGGGTAAAGATAATCAATAATCAAGGTACCGGATATTCACTTGAAATCGTGTAATCACTTTCCAATAGAAACTATTCGACCCTATGCCTGGGTTACACGAATATCTCTATGGGATAAGACCAAGTGATGTTCTTGTTTTAGGCACAAATCAAGAACCAAATCGTATTCAAGTGTTTAGGGTTTTCTGTGTATATATTCATGCAGTTATGATACGACCTCTATTTATAATAGAGTTTACTCAAACCCTAGCCCATGGAATTATGTATAATTAACGGCCCATTAATTATACCATAATAGTTTCCATAATAGTAGGAATCAGTGGTTATAGGCTTACCAGCAGGAACAAGCTTACAGCTGGAACAAGCTTACAGCAGCAGAATCGTTTGCCTAGCAGCACAATAAATTGTACTAGCAGCAGAATCTATTGCCTAGCAACTCAGCAGCAGTATTATTGTACTAGCAGCAGTATCAATAACACTAGCAGCAGAATGTTCTGCTTCAGCAGCACAATGAGTAATACTAGCAGCAGTATGAACTGCATCAGCAGTATTATCATGTATGCTAGCAGCAGAACAACAAACCACTTAATTGAGTCAGGGTAAACATTGACATGATGGGTGTACACTCCGTACCTTCAAGCCCATTACCAGGTGTGAATTAATCCCTCAAGTGCACTAAATTTTCCAACAATCCTCCCCAAATTTAGTTCACTTCCTTTGCATGAAAATTAAACATCAAACAAACATGTGCATAAATGAAAATATCTTGAAGATTGAATTCTCATCTTAGTACATTACACGTTCAAATATTCGAGAATCAGGGTGTTCTAAGAATCGAACCCTTCAACCCATTTGAATACCTGAAGATAAAATACACACAATGTTTTCAAACACTTAAATACTACTGACACTATACAAGCCTTGTGTCCATATCCAATTCATAAATGTTATAAAAGCTAAAAGTCCAAAGCTTCCTGAAGCGGCAAAACTTCAACATTTACATAGGTGGTTCATCTTTATTCATGCTCCTGCTAAGCACTTTTTAAAAGAAAATTAACCATTGAGAAGTAAAGACTTCATCCTCCTTTTCAGCAGGTTCTGAGCACAACCTTAGGATGTAATATAAAACATGTGCTCCAGTCCACTAAATGTTCAGCTTTCCACATTGAACTCAGCTCCTAAGTTTTCCTCAGGATAAAGTTGGGTGTCTTAGCATTCATGACTAAGTTGGACTTCAAAACCCATCCTTTAGCAGACTTTAAAACCAAGTCTCTAGCCAAACCCTTCGTCAAGTGATCCGCTAAGTTCAGTTGAGATCTAACAAACTCTATAGATACCACCCCATTCATGATAAGCTCACGAATCATGCTATGCCTGACACCTAAGTGTCTAGACTTCCCATTGTACATTTGGCTATAAGCCTTTGCCAATGTAGCAGCACTATCACAACGGATAGAAATAGGTGCTATAGGTTTAGGCCACAATGGAATCTCAAGAAGCAAGTTTTTCAACCATTCAGCTTCTTTACCAGCAGCAGCTAAGGCCACAAATTCAGATTCCATGGTTGAACTGGTGATGCAAGTTTGCTTCTTGGATGCCCAAGAAATTGCACCTCCACCAAGTAGGAATACCCAGCCACTAGTAGACGAATTGTCTTCAGTGTTACTGATCCAACTTGCATCAGTGTATCAGTATATGAGAGACTATAATCCATAGTTCTCTTCAAATACTTCAGTACCCTCTGAATTGCTTGCCAATGATGAGCACTAGGATTACTAGTATACCTGCTCAATTTTCCCACAGCAAATGCAATATCAGGCCTAGTACAAGTCATGGCATACATTAAGCAGCCAATCACCCTAGAATACTCAAGTTGAGATACAGCCTTACCAGTATTAGGCAAGAGCTTCTCACTTGTATCCATAGGAGTACTCACTGGAGTACAATCAAAGTAATTAAATTTCCTCAACACCTTCTCAATGTAATGAGACTGAGAGATAGAAATTTTGTTACTTTCATGTTTAATCCTTATACCAAGGATAACATCAGCCTCCCCCATATCCTTCATGGAGAACCTTGATGACAAAAATTCCTTTGTGAGGTCAACTTGATTTTGGTCAGTACCAAAGATCAACATGTCATCAACATATAGACAAATGATGACTCCCTTACCAGATTCATCAAATTTGTTATATACACATTTGTCAGATTGGTTAAGTGAATAACCACTAGACAAAACCACTTCATCAAAATTTTGATGCCATTGCTTAGGTGTCTGTTTTAGTCCATATAAGGACTTAATCAGTTTGCACACCTTGTTTTCATTGCCAGGCATGATGAAGCCTTGAGGTTGGTTCATGTAAACCTCCTCATCTAATTCACCATTCAAGAATGTTGTCTTCACATCCATCTGATGTATAATCAGATTGTGAATAGATGCCAAGGCAATCAGCAATCTTATGGTACTGATACAAGCCACATGGGCATAAGTATCAAAATAGTCTATCCCTGACTTTTGTTTAAAGCCTTGAATGACTAGTCTAGCCTTGAACTTTTCAACAGTTCCATCTACCTTCATTTTCTTTTTGAAAATCCATTTGCAGCCTAGAGGCTTGCAACCAGGTGGTAGATTAGCCAACACCCAAGTGTTGTTGCCCATGATGGAGTCCATCTCATCATTTATTGCCTCTTTCCAGAAAGCAACGTCCTGGGACTTCATTGCTTCATCAAATGTTTTGGGATCATCCTCAACATTAAAGCAATAGGAGTGTTGGTCAGAGACCTCCTTCCTTGTTCCTTCAATTAAGTACAATTGAAACTCAGGTCCAAATGTCTTTGGAGTCCTGACCCTTTTGCTCCTTCTGAGCTCAGGTTCAGGTTGTTGTTCCACAACCTCATCAGGGACCTCATTAGAGATTTCTGATACACCAACATCATTAGTTCCATTAGGAATCCTCTGACTTGGTCTAGGGACTGATGAGAATCTATTCTCATCAAAGATTGCATCCCTCGATTCAATTATTGAGTTAATTGAAACAGATTCATTAGGTTCAATAACATAGAACCTATAAGCCTTGGAATGCTCAGCATATCCAACAAAGATGCATTCAATGCCTCTTTCACCCAAAGTTTTTAGCTTTGGATCAGGGAGTTTCACAACAACCCTACAACCTCAAATCCTGAGATAATTCAGGTTGGGTTTCTTTTTAGTCCAGAGTTCATAAGGGGTTGTCTTGTTCGTTTTGTTGGGAACCCTATTTAATAAATAGCAAGCTGTTGACATAGCTTCACCCCAGAACCCTTGACTCAGCCCTGAATAGGACAACATGGAATTAACCATCTCCTTCAGCACCCTGTTTTTCCTTTCAGAAATACCATTTTGCTGAGGAGTATAGGGAGCAGTCGTTTCATGGATAATACCAACAGACTGAAAATACAGAGTATCCATGTACTCACCTCCCCTATCAGTCCTTAATCTCTTGATCAGGGACTCTTGTTGCAATTCAACCTCAGTTTTAAATACTTTAAATTTATCTAATGCTTCATCCTTAGTATGCAATAGATAAACATAACAATACCTAGAAGCATCATCAATAAAAGCCACAAAGTATTTCTTATTCCCCAAAGAGGGAGTAGCATGCAAATCACATAAATCACTATGAATCAGTTCCAACACTTTAGTTTCACGTTTTACACTTTGAAAAGGTTTCTTAGTTATCTTGTTCATCATACAAGTTTTACACTTTTCAGTGTCCATGTCAAATGCTGGGATTAACCCATCCTTAGACATATCTTGCATCCTTTTAAAGTGTACATGGCCAAGTCTAGCATGCCAAAGGGTTGAATCATATAGTTTAGATGTCGACATAAAAGCAGAATCAACCATATCATGAACAATGTTAAGTCTAAACATACGATTACATAAATAACCAAAGCCAATAAACACACCATGTTTAGATAAAATAAACTTATCAGATTCAATCACTTGTTTGTAACCACAATTATTCAAAACACTACTAGAAACCAAGTTTTTCCTAATATCAGGAACATGTAAGACATTAAACAAAGAAACAATATTTCCAGAACTAAACTTCAAATCAACACATCCTTTTCCATGCACCAGGGCTGTTGACTCATTTCCCATATGAAGAATAGAACCATCATTCATTGACTCGTAGGTCTTAAACCAGCTTCTATCTTTACACACATGGATTGTTGCTCCAGAGTCAACCCACCACGCAACATCATCATCCTGCACAAAGTACAATTCAGATATATATGTAACATAATAAATCTCAAAAGACTTATTAAATATATTCTGACCTTTCAGGGAATTGGTGTTACCATTCCCAGATCCACTCGTGCCTGATCCATTGGTTTTATTGCCAATCTTAACACCTTTACAATCCTTCCTGAAGTGTCCAGTTTTACCACACTTCCAACAAGTAGCTTTTGACTTCTTATTAGGATCAGTTTTGGTGTTATCCTGATGCTTACGTTTGCCCTTGTTGTCATTGAACCTGGTGGAGTTGTTATGCTCCACCATATTGACAACTAATGGACCAGCAGCAGTGCTGCTCTTTGGCTTGTCACTTTCATGCGCCTTGAGTGATTCCTCAATGCGCAAGTGACTGCCCAACTCAACAAGAGTTAACTCCTCCTTCTTATGCTTTAGCATATGCTTGAAATCTTTCCAAGAAGGAGGTAGTTTATCGATGATACAAGAGACTAAAATAGCCTCATCCATGTTCATCTTGTGTTGTGTGAATCGACCAAGTATACTAAGAAGTTCATTGTATTGTTCTATGACAGGTCTAGAATCGACCATTTTGTAATTGTTAAAATTACTTACAAGGAACTTCTTACTTGATGCATCCTCAGCCATGTATTTGGCTTCCAAGGAATCCCACAGTTCTTGAGAAGAATCAACATTTTGATAAAGATCAAACAAAGAATCAGACATACCATTGAGGATTAACCCTCTGCAAACATAGTCATCATTCTCCCATTTGCTTCTGTTCCTCATCTGTTCCATAGTTGCATCATCCCCATGATCTTCAGGAATGGATGTGGTCAGCACATACACCACATTCATGCTCGACAACAAGAAGTGCATCTTCTTTTGCCACCTTCTGAAATCGACACCTTCAAACTTTTCCAGTTTGGAAAAGTTAGCAGCCATATGCCTCATAGCAGCAGCCATTGATTATCACTAAATAGTTTCTATTGATTGTTGGTTGTTTTGTGTGTTGTTCCCAGATCAGGGTAAAGATAATCAATAATCAAGGTACCGGATATTCACTTGAAATCGTGTAATCACTTTCCAATAGAAACTATTCGACCCTATGCCTGGGTTACACGAATATCTCTATGGGATAAGACCAAGTGATGTTCTTGTTTTAGGCACAAATCAAGAACCAAATCGTATTCAAGTGTTTAGGGTTTTCTGTGTATATATTCATGCAGTTATGATACGACCTCTATTTATAATAGAGTTTACTCAAACCCTAGCCCATGGAATTATGTATAATTAACGGCCAATTAATTATACCATAATAGTTTCCATAATAGTAGGAATCAGTGGTTATAGGCTTACCAGCAGGAACAAGCTTACCAGCTGGAACAAGCTTACCAGCAGCAGAATCGTTTGCCTAGCAGCACAATAAATTGTACTAGCAGCAGAATCTATTGCCTAGCAACTCAGCAGCAGTATTATTGTACTAGCAGCAGTATCAATAACACTAGCAGCAGAATGTTCTGCTTCAGCAGCACAATGAGTAATACTAGCAGCAGTATGAACTGCATCAGCAGTATTATCATGTATGCTAGCAGCAGAACAACAAACCACTTAATTGAGTCAGGGTAAACATTGACCTGATGGGTGTACACTCCGTACCTTCAAGCCCATTACCAGGTGTGAATTAATCCCTCAAGTTAATATATATATATATATATATATATATATATATATATATATATATATATATATATATATACTAGCTTCATGACCCGCTTGATGTGCGGGTTCGCTTCATAATATTGTTTGACAAAATTATATGCATGTAAAATAAATAATGAATAACGGCGAATATGTTAATCAAAATAATTGTTCACAAAAATAGTGCTCATTTATTATATGTAAAAAGAACAATGGTAAGTATCATAGAAAATAAATTTATACATGATAAAAAATTGAAGAACAATTCTATCTTGATACAAAGCATGGAATCCATTATTAGAAATGAAGTTTATCTGCAAAACATAACTTTAATGATAGTTTTTTTTAGAGCAAGTGATCCATCTCCATCATCGGTTAATAAAATACATTATTTTTCACAAGAACTCAAGATCAAGATTCGTGGTAATCCCGTGGCATCCACGGGATTTTAGAGAGTTCCTTACGGAAATTTCTTAGTTGATCTTGACAGGTTTGAATGGAGTTTGACAAATGCAATTACGAAACATGGAAATATTTAAATAAGCAAATCATATAAAAAAAGTCATAAAGCCGTAAAAAATGCGTATCTATTGTATTAAACTGTAATAAACTCCAAGTTTATCATAGACTAAATAATAATCTAATCTACATTTGACTAAACATTGTACAAAAAAGAGATTTTTGAACATCCGTAATCAGCAGCCACAAATCTGCGGCCGCAGCCTTATCCAGTTAACAGGCGGCATATGGTCCACCGCCATTCCGAGAATGATGTTGTTGGAGGGCCTGTAAGGAATGTATTGTAATAGTTATTTGACACTTGAAAAGGAAAGAAAAGCACAAACATAAACATTATAGAAAATACATAAAGTAGAAAAAAAATGATTGTCTGTACCTTGTTTCTTGGCTGATGATCATTAGGTGCATACGAAGCGTCTTCAGCTCGAACCACCAATAGACAATATGAGAGGCATGTATAAAGCATAAGCTACAGAAGCAAAACAAAGGAAACAGTGTTACATTAAATGAATAAGTGTACCTTGTCTACCACGGCTATGTCGTCGTGCTTGTGTCCTTTGTCCATAATTAATGGGTGTAAACGAAGTATGTTCATCTATGAATAACAGTAAACGGTGTCAGAGGCATGCAAGTTATGCAAAAAAACTAAAGATAGTGCCGTTAAATAGAAAGTATAATAAAAGCTATGCTGTAACTTACGAATGATAGTCGAAGTAGGAGTGTTGGTAGAAGTAACGTTCCTCACATCCTGTGTTTCATTGGTGCAACCATGGTATGATGAATCACTTTGAGACTCTTGAGTATAGCCTTTGTATAAAGGTGGCAAGTAACTATCGTCTGTATCATGTAGCAGTTCTTCACCTGAAATTGGGGATTATACAAATTAATGATGAATATATACACCAGTAGGTATATTTTTGTTTTTTGTGAACACATATGTAATGTTGTACCTTTTCCCTGTAGTTGGCCTCAATTTATAAAGCATTTACATTAACTATACATGGATCTATTAGTTCATCTTTGGCGGCATCCTTGGCTGGTGGTGGTGGAGGAACCATGTACACAGGTGGTGTTTGCTTCAGCTTAAACAGAATCTGTCTCAACCTCAAGAGATCAGTTGGTTTACCTGGTGGTGGAGGAACCATGTGCACAGGTGGAAGGTAATTAACAAATTATCTCAATATGGCTGTCCAATTCCCGCAAATTTAACAGAACTATGATTTTAATTCTGAAAGCATCTCTCCGAGTCTCCGTCAATCCATGTATTCCTTAAAACATTCAATGACTCAAAGATAGGAGATCACCTTATAAAATATAATGGAATAAAGCACATTGAAACCAAATGAAAATATAATCAAACATGTTTAAATGTTTGAAAGTGCCTGCAAAGATGAACCATCACTTTGCAGACCTCATTTCGCAGACGTGCCTAAAACATTTATCTTTATTACATTTCTCTTATATAATCTATAAATAGTTATACATATAAATACTTATATTACATCCTAGCAGATTTAAAAAGGTAAATAAGCGAAGCCATAATGACCCTAGGCACATAATAACAAAATCAATCATTTAATAGCTCGTGCATCAAAACAGCAATAAGGTAAGAAGAAAGTGAGTAAAAGCCACATATCAATAACAGATATAGTCCGGCTAATTCACGGCCAACAAATAAATTTATCTCATCTTATATAACAATAAGTATTCATGAAAACAACACCAACTATATAGAAACAAAAATCAAAATTCCATCAACTAAAATAGAAGACAACAGATTAAGACTACATAACAAATTCATATGTTGGCATAATCAATTAATCATAACATCACAGTAAGCATAAATTAAAAAAAAAAAAGTATAATTCATTAAAAATAAATTTGAAACTTAGAAGCCATTAATTAAAAAATCTACCGTCAAACAAAAGTTGTGAAAACGGTCAAGTAATTTAGTTATAGAAGATGGTTTAGAAGTAATTTCGGCAATGTTTTTGTTCAGTGAGTGTGGGTTGGTGTTCTTATTAGCAACCATTCTTCTCCGACCACCCACCACCCATTGTTATTCCACTATATCTGCTACTGCTACCAAACACATCTGATTTGTTTGTTCAATTTTTACACTCTTCTGATTGCAATTGTAGTTCAACAGCAAATGCTTCAATTTGGGATATTTATATATCTCATAACACAAATAGATAAAAACCAAACGAACATTGTATTTACTAACACAGTTTCTAGTGTCTGAGTAACCTATTTTTGTATATGATTATGCAAATGTACCTCGGAATAATGCTCCATGCAAAATGTCTCCTGAACACCACCTGGTACAATTATGCAGCTATAATCAGATTTTAAAAGAGAGGAGAAATTTTAATATCAGGTTAATAAATGGGTATGGGTGATTAGAAAGCTCTATTAATTGTAGCAGAGAAAAGGGATCTAGCTAATGATTTTGTGGTGAAAGATACTCAACAGAAGTGGTGCAATAGGTATGTACAGAACCCATAATCCATTCGTAGATAGATGGCCCTATATGACATGCAACCTAATGATTTACTTAAAACAAATTAAAAAGCAGCAACAGAAATTAGAGATATAAATTGTAATAAAAATGCACCTTCTAGAGTGCATCTTCCACCAAATGTATGTAAACCCACATAAGTTGCCTTGACAGCAACATGCCAACATCATTGTATACCAATATGGTTGGGAGATTCTGATCTGCACAGGACTGACCTATAAGGTTCTTGTCACCTGGTATTGTCACCTGGTATTGCCCCTCCGCATTCTTTGAACTAAAGAAATGTTTCATTTAATAAAATTTCATTTTCATCTTGGCTGAACCACTATATCCATTTAATAAAATTCTTTACATTATAAAAATGCAACCAATTATAACCAATTATAAAAATGCAAGTGTACGACGCTAAATAGGCATACATAATCCAGGAAAAGATGCTTATTGTGGAGCAAAGGGTTGCTCATTTCAAGTTGCCTATTATAGCCAATACTGAAATAACCGTCTATTCAAACTTGGCGTCTTTAAAAAACATAAGCAAATGTAAGTGTTATTTCATTAACTGCTGCTTATGTGCTTTTGGTAAACAAATAAGCAATCTAAAATATCCTCTCAGTCTCTTACATATGACTCGATCATCTATATTTTATGAATACAACCTACAATTTATTTAAAGGTTTATAGTGTTGCTGTAATCTATAGGGATATGTTAATAGTACCTGATGTTTGCAGCTGCACTAAATACACATCTGCACGTGCCGTCTCAAATATCACCCACAAAAACATTAAAGGAACCTATTAGTCCGGTGTATTTCAAAGCGTATATTCAGTTTTGCAAACATAATTCTGGAGATACCTAATTCTGGTACAACAAAGATTAGGCTCAGATCTGTAGTTTAGAATGAAGCAAAGGACGTTGAACGACTGAATAACACCTTATTGCTTCTTTGGCATGCTGTGATAAATGGTAATTTTCACGTTGCTAATTAATATTATATGAGTATTAATTATTTTTAAGCTAAGCATTTTTGTGCGCATTTGCATGTTTCTGAGTATTTTTAAGCATTTTCAGGAGCTGTCCCAGCATACTGTAGCTTACAGTCACTGCAGAAAAGTTTATTTTTGTCAGTAAAGTTAAATTATCACATTTCTGATAGTTACTGACAAGTATTATAATTTACTGAGAGCTTTCTCGCATTTTTCTGAAAAACAACCGCACGCGCGTACCGACAGCCCAGTACAGATGGTAAAGGTCAAATAAATATATTTTTGAGTCTGTAATGACATTTTATTACATTTCTGACAAAAACGTGGTTAAAAACTTTATTTTACGTTATTGGGTCCAAAAACGTCAAACCGGGACTTTACGGTAACTTTTTAACTTAAACCGACACACGATACACCAAAGCGGGATCAAAAATAATTTTCCCCCTCCTAAAATAAGCCATATCCGGCCCTAATACCACACCAAACCAAATGACACCTCATCATTCTATCTTAAATGAAAATCTAGTTTTTACTACTAATGGTATACACTTTTGAGATTTTTACACTCTTATCTTTAAATGCTTCCTAAAATAACTTTCTCATCCTCTTTTTCTTGCCTAGTTTTGACGCCACAATCACACACACAAACTTCATTATACTAAATTTTTCTCTCAAAGATTCAAGATCAAAGGGTTTGCTAAAGGTTTTTGGGTAATTTGGAAGCTTGATTTGGGTTAAATAAGCAAAGTGTTGGGTGTTCTTGGTCCTTCTTCACACGTTAACTTTCAAAAGCTTTGTAAGGATTCTTAAACTTTTCAAATCTTGTTAATCTTGTGTTCATTTGGTGTATTGTGGTGTTTAAAAATGTTAAATGTATATGTTTTGATAAAATGAGTAAAGCTAGGGTTTGATCTTTTGCATGTAGTGCTCGACATATGTGTATGATTATGAGTTAATTAGTTAATTTCTTGCTTGTGTGGTAAATCTTGTTACATATAGTGCTAGTTTGATGATACAAACACTAGTTACGGTTTTTACGCTAATTTAAGCACTATAATGATTTTTGTGAGCTATATGTGGTTCGACCCATATTAAAAATAAAAGATTATTGGGGTTTTGAAAAACATAAAATTTTGGCTCAAATGGTGAAATGGTGGAAAAATATAGTGAAGTGTATATTTAGTTTGGTTTATTTAATAAGTTATAAGTTACTAGAAATAATTAGCAAAAAGATGAAAATAAGTTGAAATGGCTTATATTGTTCAAATGAACAGTAGCAAAAGTCAAAGTTTGACTTTCGATTTAGTAACTTAATTATAGGAGATTATTTGATAAATATAAAGTATATTTGATAATTAAAAATAACTAATAAGTACCAAATAAATACAAATTGGACCAAATGGATTTTTGGGCCAAAAAGCCCATTGTTTTTACTGTTGGGCCGAAGCCCATGTGAAAATATGTAGTTTTGACTTTTTGACCAAACGACGTATTGAACGAGTAAAATGATTTCTAGTAACGTGTTGATATATACGTTATAACTAAAAATGTGTTTTGGGTCAAAAATAGTAATTGGGCTTATTTTGGAAGTTTCGGCCCAATTACAAAATAAAAATGATAAATTTGATTTTTAGAATATTTTCCGACTCGCCGAAGTTAAAAATGTTTAACGAAACAATAAATATAACGATAACTATTTTTGGACATGTTTTGAGACGCTTAGTCTCCGAAAGGGTAAAAATTGACATTTTTCCTAAAATGACATTGAGATTGACTTTTGTTGACTTTTTGAAGAAATATTGATTTCGTGTCGAAATTTGGTGTTATTATTTAAAATTTAAGATAACGAACAATTTAACGACAAATATATATTCATGACACTTAACGTATATCACTAAAGTATTTTGCACTCATAACTAGTTAGCGAAGCATTTGAGAAAAGTTTGCAACAAGTGAGATAAATGGAAACGTTGTATAAACGAATGGGTCATGCACAAAATTTTCTAAAAATCCAACACTTAGAGTATTTTGAGAAAATCCACAACTTAAGTAAACTTTATGAAATTACTTAACAAACTTGTTTTTCTTATAACAAATGTTACAGCAAAAGTAATAATCGACATTTCTAAATATAATAGTTTTTCACTAACTACGTTATATTAACCACTCTTCAAAGCCATTTAATTAATCTCTATATATGAGGATTTAACTTAAGATATATATATATATATATATAATATATATATATATATATATATATATATATATATATATAATATATATATATATATATATATATATATATATAAAGGTTGAGCAAAAATATATATATATATATATGACACTTGCACATTTAAATCACGAATACTAGCACGGATGTTCCGTTACGTATTCCCACCATGCACTTTCACCATGAGCTACCCCCAAAGAGTTATAAAAATAAATTGTTTC
Organism: Artemisia tridentata subsp. tridentata; assembly: GCA_021014915.2. NCBI lineage: Eukaryota > Viridiplantae > Streptophyta > Magnoliopsida > Asterales > Asteraceae > Artemisia > Artemisia tridentata. Next base: position 5,645,348 of record CP139504.1, on the reverse strand, counting down.
AAAATATACTTTACCACACAGCAAGCAAGAAATACACGAGCACAGGTCAAACGTAAAACTTTTCAAATAAAGTAAAGACTTGAACCACGAATGATTTGCTAAGACTTACCGTACTAATTTAGGGTGCTGATCGGCGCGGTTGCATTATTTTGATTGATTGCTGAATTGCTGTATTTGAAAGGTGAGTTTATAGCCCCATATTTTTATACGATTTTTGGTTTTATAAGCTTGGGGTGAGAAACATGTAAAACTGTTTTCATGGACCAGAATTGATGTTGCTTTTAAGATCACACTAGTATGCAGAAACCTAAGTTTGCTGAATCCCATTTTGTGCCCACTATCATCTGCCGTTAATTCCTGATGGGAAGCCGGTTGTTATAAATAGATCTATTGGGAGTGACGTCCCCGTTCGGTTGGCTCGGCATAGCCAAGGCGAACGTATACCATTCGGGTTTTTAGCCGGGTGTCTAGGGATTAACACTCGCGGGCACCCTTATTTATTTGCTAACGCTAGTCGTGCTGCATTGTCTTAGTTTCGGTAGGATGAGGCTTAGCGTTTGCATTACTGATAGTGTGTATCTGCTGATTTTGTTTTATGATATTGCTATTGGTCCATGTGTGCTATTTATTTAAACCTATGAACTCACCAGCGTTAGCTGACTTTTAGCATGTTTTTCTCAGGAAACTGAGGTGCGTTTAGCCGGGTGCAGTGCATGGCGTCGGTCACAATAAATGATGGAAATGTTTTTAATGCGTTTACTCTGACAACTGGACCTTTTGTTTAAATGGGCTTCATTTTCATCTGAAATGGTTTTTATGTATCGCTACATGACTTGACTTATGTAATATATTTTAAAACGGATTTTTAATCCGTTCACTATATCTTGTGTGATGATTATCAACCACGTAGCACCCCAAAGTGTATGCTTCCGCGAATATTGTGATTTTGGGGGTGTTACAGATTGGTATTCAGAGCCTAGGTTATAGAGAACGTGGTTTATAAAAACCTCAAACTATAACCGATTTTGAAAAACTTTCCATCATGACCGCCGGATGCCTGCCAGTTTAGCTTGCTTTGATTTGAGCATTGTTTGCCTTATTTGATTAAGTGTTTTTGGCATGCTATATGAGTATATTATACTAAGCATATATGATATAAGTAATTTCTATATACTTATACGTGTCGCACTATATTTGTCACAGACCATGTCTCTCCCATTCGGCACACACTCCGAGGTGGATATTGATGGATTCACTTCTCAGACACAGCAGCCAGTTCCGTTCATGGATGACCCACTGATGGAGGTTATTCGTGTTGCTGCTCAGCCATCTATTCCAGTTCAGCCTGTACACACCACTCCATCTACCTCACCGTATCTACACAGATCTACCACAGCACACCGTTCATCACCAGCTCAGTTGTACACTTCTACTCAGCATGATTCCGATGCTCCACCTGTCAGACGTCGGACATCATATAGGCGAGTCCGTGGACGTCGTCTTCAGTTATCTTCAGTATTGACTTCATATCGTAGTAGGACCCGTTATGGTTATATGGGTACTCCTGCTGATTCACCACCTCAGTCACCTATGCTATCTCCAGATGATTCCCCACCTAGTCAGAGACGTAGGAGATCAGTGGAGACTTATTCCGATGAGGATGAGGATCCAGTGGAGGATCCAGAGCAGGTTCAGGATGAGCCTACTCCTACTGTGACTGCACCTGTTGAGCACACTTCTATGGGTTTAGAGGATGATAGGGATAGGGATACTACTATGGACATAGATCAGGTTAGGATGCCGAGGGACGGCAAGGGTATTATGGAGGATGTTCAGGGATTGTTTGAGGTTGGACAGAGCTCGAGAGATGCACAGATTCAGGGTTTGGATGATAGTCAGTGGCTAGATATTGCTTGTGATGTTGACACAGGTGTACGTGCAGCTAGCCCAGAGTACACACCGTCATCTCCTTCTTTTATACCACCATCTCCGATACCTACTCCACTTCCTTCACCAGTAGGTTCCCCACTTACAGAGCCTGAGCTTACTGAGATGGATCAGATCTGGATTCAGTTGAAGAACCAGGCGAGCTTACTTGATGTTCATTCTGATCAGCTTGGGAGATTGGAGCAGTCTGAGCGTATTCAAACTGTGGAGAGGTGGATTGGGACTATTGATCAGGCAGCTTGTGTTTTGTTTGAGGAGTTGTATTCTGACCGTAGAGTGATGATTGGATTGAGGGCTAGATTGGATGCTTTAGAGAGGTTACATGGTAGGGAGCTTAGAGGTTTGGACTTTAGAGCCATTGGTTTAGGTAGAGGACAGCAGAGGATTCAGGGTATGTTGCGACGAACTAGGGGAGTCGATCGTACTCAGTGGCAGAGGATTGTGACCGCTAAGGTTATCATTGGTTCAGTGATGAGGGAGAACCAGGAGCTTAGAGACCGAGTAGCCCAGCTAGAGACCACCATTGGAGGATTGACCCGAGCATTTGAGGAGCTACGCATTGCTAGGACCGACCATTAGATGTAGTAGCAGTGATGATGTATTCCTAGATGTAGTAGTAGTAATGATGTATTCCTAGATTCGTAGTAGTGATGATGTATTTCTAGGACTAATAGTATCTCCGTAGTATCTTAGAACTATTTATTGACAGGCTTGTAATTTTGTAAACCTTCATCTTTCGATATATATAACAAGCTTAGTCTTTCTATCCGATCTATACTTTTCTTTCCTTCTTTCGTTGTTCCCCTGTGGTTGACTTTATTCTTGCATTTTGTTTTCACTATTCACATATCCGTATAACTTATTTTCCTTTAACCAAAGATCTCATTTATCGCCATCTTTTTTGATGCAGATAAATGGCACCAAAACGAAAGTCAACCAGAGCCACACGAGGACAACCCGCTAACACACCCATTCAGACAAGGTCTGTGAGGGGAAGGACTGTTGAACCCACTGCCCCGATCAGAGTCACACGAGGATGACCTGCTAACACACCGGTTCATACAGCAGAGGAAGAGGTACCAACTAGGGCCGCAACTGCTACCCCAACAATGAATCAAGCAACACTGGATCAACTTGTCGTTGACCGTGTGGCAGCCACTCTCGCAGCTGTGACCAATTCGACCACCAACACCGGAACATCTAGGCCAGTAACCAACAGTCGAGGTTGTACCTACGCTGAGTTCTGAAAAATCATGGTTGGAGGATTTGGAGGAACGGAAGGAGCCGTTGGTTTGACTAGATGGATTGAGAAACTTGAGACCGTATTTCATATCAGTGGATGTCATGAGAATGACAGGGTTAAGTTTGCGTCATTTACTTTCATGGATTCCGCTTTGATCTGGTGGAACAACTACATGAAGTCTGCTAATAGGGAGGTTGCTTATGCTATGCTTTGGGAAGATTTTAAGGAACTAGTGATTAGGAAGTATTGCCCACGAAATGAGATTAAGAAATTAGAAATTGAGTTTTGGAATTTGAAGGTGCAAAACAACAACATCGCTGCTTACAACCAGAGATTCCAGGAGTTGGCTTTGCTATGTCCTGAAATGGTTCGGACGAAAGCCAGATTGATTGAAAGGTATATCGGTGGTTTGCCGAAATCCATAAGAGGTGATGTGATTACCTCGAGAGCTGTAGATCTTCACGAGACCATGGAGACGGCAAACAAATTAATGGATTAGGAACTGGAGGATATTCCAGAGAAGAGTACTGACCACAAAAGGAATGGGAAGATCACTCTAAAGGTAACAACAACAGCTCTCAAAACAAAAAGCAGAATGGAGGCAAGGTTTATGCAATTGGTTCAGGAGACAAGAAGGGTTATGACAAGAATACGCCTTTTTGTAACCGCTGTAAGTTACATCACAGGGGACAGTGCACTGTGAGGTGTAATAATTGCCAGAGGATAGGACACATAGCAAAGAACTGTAGATCAAGACCACTAGCCACAGCACAAGCAGCACCAGCCTACAACCGTAAGGCGGATGTCACCTGCTTCGGGTGTGGTGAAAAAGGTCATTATCGGAATGAGTGCAATAAGCCCCGAAACCAAGGAAACGGTGGTAGACCAGGGAACCAAGTGGCAATGATTAACAATGGGAATCAGGGAAATGAAGGAAGAGCTCGTGGAAGAGTTTATGCTGTAGGCCGAAGAGAAGCACAGGACGACCCGAACGTGGTGACGGGTACGTTTCTCTTAAATAATCGTTATGCTTCAGTACTTTTCTATACGGGAGCAGATAGAAGTTTTGTATCAACCAATTTTAGTCCTTTACTTGACATAGCCCCGACCACCTTAGATAATGCCTTCGATGTAGAATTAGCAAACGAAAACCTAGAAAGAGTAGGCACCAACATCAGGGGTTGCACTCTAAACTTGTTGAACCATCCTTTCAACATTGATCTGATGCTAGTGGAATTAGGTAGTTTTGACGTCATCATAGGAATGGATTGGTTATCGAAATATCATGCCGTCATCGTTTGTGATGAGAAAATTGTTAGAGTTCCCTATGGGAACGAAGTTCTGATTGTTGAAGGTGACCGTTCTGATCGTGCGCGTTCGTCAAGATTGGCAATCATCTCGTGTACGAAGGTGCAGAAGTACATCGAGAAGGGATGTTATCTCTTTTTAGCTCATGTCACTGAAAAGAAAGAAAAGGAACCTGGAGAGAAAAAGTTGGAAGATGTGCCAATCGTGAGGGATTCTCCAGAGGTCTTTCCAGAAGACTTACCGGGACTTCCACCGGCCAGACAAATCGAATTCCAAATCGATTTAGTGCTAGGAGCCGCGCCTGTAGCGCGAGCACCCTATCGTTTAGCACCTACGGAATTACAAGAATTGTCAGATCAATTAGCCGAATTATCTGGAAAAGGTTTCATTAGACCGAGTTCATCGCCTTGGGGAGCTCCTGTTTTGTTTGTTAAGAAGAAGGATGGATCCTTCAGAATGTGTATAGACTATCGGGAACTGAATAAGCTAACCATTAAGAATAGATACCCACTCCCGAGGATAGACGATTTGTTTGATCAGTTGCAGGGATCATCGGTTTATTCTAAGATAGACTTAAGATCGGGTTATCACCAACTTTGAGTCCGGGAAGAGGATATCCCGAAGACCGCATTTCGAACCCGATATGGCCATTATGAATTTCAGGTTATGCCATTCGGCTTGACAAATGCACCAGCAGTATTCATGGATCTCATGAATCGTGTGTGTAAGCCGTATTTGGACAAATTTGTGATAGTGTTCATTGACGATATCTTGATATATTCCAAGTATGAGCAAGAGCATGAGGAACATCTCAAGCTAATTCTGGAATTATTGAAAAAGGAAGAGTTATATGCTAAATTTTCGAAGTGTGAATTTTGGATATCGACCGTGCAATTTCTTGGTCATGTGATCGATAAACAAGGAATTCACGTAGATCCTGCTAAGATTGAGGCCATTAAGGATTGGGCAACGCCCACAACGCCGACGGAAATCCGACAATTTTTAGGACTTGCCGGTTATTACAGAAGGTTTATAGAAGGTTTCTCTAAGATAGCTAAACCGTTGACGAAATTGACGCAAAAGAATGTGAAATATGACTGGGGAAATGATGAGGAAGAAGCTTTTCTACTCCTTAAGGAAAATTTGTGTAGTGCGCCTATTTTAGCTTTACCCGAAGGTAGCGAGGATTTTGTTGTGTATTGTGACGCATCACACAAAGGTTTGGGAGCCGTGTTGATGCAAAGAGAGAAGGTAATAGCATACGCTTCTCGACAGCTGAAAACCCATGAGAAAAACTACACAACCCATGACCTAGAATTAGGATCAGTCGTGTTTGCACTGAGAATTTGGAGACACTACCTTTATGGAACTAAGTGCGTAGTGTATACTGATCACAAGAGTTTACAGCATATATTGAACCAGAAGGAGCTGAACATGAGACAGCGCCGATGGTTGGAATCGCTTAGCGATTATGATTGTGAAATCCGTTATCACCCAGGCAAGGCAAATGTTGTTGCCGACGCCCTTAGCAGAAAGGAATGGATTAAACCTCTTAGGGTTAGATCGTTAGGGATGACGATTAATTCGCCGCTTCCAGCAAAAATTCTTGAGGCTCAGGATGAAGCGCTCAAAGATGAAAACCGACCTAGTGAGAAGATTCACAGAATTCCCGAACTTGAGAATGGATTAGTAAGAAGATCAGATGGGATTTTGCGTTATGGAGACAGGTATTGGATTCCATTGTATGGAGGAATTCGTGATTTTATTATGCACGAATCCCATAAGTCCAAGTACTCCATTCACCCAGGATCTGACAAAATGTATTTAGACCTGAAAAAGTTGTATTGGTGGCCAAACATGAAGGCCGATATAGCAGAATATGTCAGCAAGTGCTTAACGTGCTCGAAGGTTAAGGCAGAACACCAAAGACCGTCCGGTCTGCTTGTTCAACCTGAGATTCCGGAATGGAAATGGGAGCGCATTACTATGGATTTTATAACAAAATTGCCTAGGACATCGAGTGGTTATGACACAATTTGGGTAATCGTTGACCGTCTCACAAAATCAGCGCATTTTCTTCCTATAGCGGAGAAAATTGAAATGGATAAACTCGCGCGTTTATATATTAAGGAAATTCTTGCAAGGCATGGTGTGCCTGTTTCTATTATCTCTGATCGAGACAGTCGATTTACGTCAAATTTTTGGAAGTCGCTTCAGGATGCTTTAGGAACTAAACTCGATATGAGTACGGTATATCATCCCCAAATGGATGGTCAGAGTGAAAGAACCATTCAGACGTTAGAGGACATGTTAAGAGCCTGCGTAATTGATTTCGGAAACGGCTGGGATAGGTATTTGCCTTTAGTCGAATTTTCTTATAACAACAACTATCACACCAGCATAAAAGCTGCACCGTATGAATCACTTTATGGACGTAAGTGCAGATCACCAATTTGTTGGGCAGAAGTTGGAGAAAGCCAACTTACCGGGCCAGAGTTAGTCCATGAGACTACCGAAAAGATTGTACAGATTAAGAACCGAATGCAGGCGGCTCGTGACCGTCAGAAGAGCTATGATGATAAGAGGAGAAAACCCCTTGAGTTTCAAGTGGGAGATAAAGTAATGTTGAAGGTCTCGCCATGGAAAGGCGTGATCAGATTTGGTAAGCGTGGAAAATTAAACCCTCGCTATATAGGACCTTTTGAGATCCTTGACAAGATCGGGCCGGTAGCCTACCGACTCGAACTGCCGTCTGAGCTCAGTGCTGTGCATGACGTTTTTCACGTCAGTAATTTGAAGAAGTGTTTATCCGATGAAAGCGCAATTATTCCTTTGGATGAAATCCAACTTGATGAGAGGTTAAATTTTATTGAAGAACCGATTGAAATCATGGACCGGGAAGTGAAACGACTAAAGCAGAGTCGTATCCCAATTGTGAAGGTCCGATGGAACTCTCGCAGAGGCCCCGAATACACTTGGGAGCGAGAGGACGAGATCAAGCGAAAATACCCTCATCTTTTTCCGGAAACCAAGAATGGCGTCAATTGAAATCCGGGACGGATTTCCCGATTAGATGGGGAGACTGTGACAAATGGTAATTTTCACGTTGCTAATTAATATTATATGAGTATTAATTATTTTTAAGCTAAGCATTTTTGTGCGCATTTGCATGTTTCTGAGTATTTTTAAGCATTTTCGGGAGCTGTCCCAGCATACTGTAGCTTACAGTCACTGCAGAAAAGTTTATTTTTGTCAGTAAAGTTAAATTATCACATTTCTGATAGTTACTGACAAGTATTATAATTTACTGAGAGCTTTCTCGCATTTTTCTGAAAAACAACCGCACGCGCGTACCGACAGCCCAGTACAGATGGTAAAGGTCAAATAAATATATTTTTGAGTCTGTAATGACATTTTATTACATTTCTGACAAAAACGTGGTTAAAAACTTTATTTTACGTTATCGGGTCCAAAAACGTCAAACCGGGACTTTACGGTAACTTTTTAACTTAAACCGACACACGATACACCAAAGCGGGATCAAAAATAATTTTCCCCCTCCTAAAATAAGCCATATCCGGCCCTAATACCACACCAAACCAAATGACACCTCATCATTCTATCTTAAATGAAAATCTAGCTTTTACTACTAATGGTATACACTTTTGAGATTTTTACACTCTTATCTTTAAATGCTTCCTAAAATAACTTTCTCATCCTCTTTTTCTTGCCTAGTTTTGACGCCACAATCACACACACAAACTTCATTATACTAAATTTTTCTCTCAAAGATTCAAGATCAAAGGGTTTGCTAAAGGTTTTTGGGTAATTTGGAAGCTTGATTTGGGTTAAATAAGCAAAGTGTGGGGTGTTCTTGGTCCTTCTTCACACGTTAACTTTCAAAAGCTTTGTAAGGATTCTTAAACTTTTCAAATCTTGTTAATCTTGTGTTCATTTGGTGTATTGTGATGTTTAAAAATGTTAAATGTATATGTTTTGATAATATGAGTAAAGCTAGGGTTTGATCTTTTGCATGTAGTGCTCGACATATGTGGATGATTATGAGTTAATTAGTTAATTTCTTGCTTGTGTGGTAAATCTTGTTACATATAGTGCTAGTTTGATGATACAAACACTAGTTACGGTTTTTACGCTAATTTAAGCACTATAATGATTTTTGTGAGCTATATGTGGTTCGACCCATATTAAAAATAAAAGATTATTGGGGTTTTGAAAAACATAAAATTTTGGCTCAAATGGTGAAATGGTGGAAAAATATAGTGAAGTGTATATTTAGTTTGGTTTATTTAATAAGTTATAAGTTACTAGAAATAATTAGCAAAAAGATGAAAATAAGTTGAAATGGCTTATATTGTTCGAATGAACAGTAGCAAAAGTCAAAGTTTGACTTTCGATTTAGTAACTTAATTATAGGAGATTATTTGATAAATATAAAGTATATTTGATAATTAAAAATAACTAATAAGTACCAAATAAATACAAATTGGACCAAATGGATTTTTGGGCCAAAAAGCCCATTGTTTTACTGTTGGGCCGAAGCCCATGTGAAAATATGTAGTTTTGACTTTTTGACCAAACGGACGTATTGAACGAGTAAAATGATTTCTAGTAACGTGTTGATATATACGTTATAACTAAAAATGTGTTTTGGGTCAAAAATAGTAATTGGATTTATTTTGGAAGTTTCGGCCCAATTACAAAATAAAAATGATAAATTTGATTTTTAGAATATTTTCCGACTCGCCGAAGTTAAAAATGTTTAACGAAACAATAAATATAACCATAACTATTTTTGGACTTGTTTTGAGACGCTTAGTCTCCGAAAGGGTAAAAATTGACATTTTTCCTAAAATGACATTGAGATTGACTTTTGTTGACTTTTTGAAGAAATATTGATTTCGTGTCGAAATTTGGTGTTATTATTTAAAAGTTAAGATAACGAACAATTTAACGACAAATATATATTCACGACACTTAACGTATATCACTAAAGTATTTTGCACTCATAACTAGTTAGCGAAGCATTTGAGAAAAGTTTGCAACACGTGAGATAAATGGAAACGTTGTATAAACGAATGGGTCATGCCCAAAATTTTCTAAAAATCCAACACTTAGAGTATTTTGAGAAAATCCACAACTTAAGTAAACTTTATGAAATTACTTAACAAACTTGTTTTTCTTATAACAAATGTTACAGCAAAAGTAATAATCGACATTTCTAAATATAATAGTTTTTCACTAACTACGTTATATTAACCACTCTTCAAAGCCATTTAATTAATCTCTATATATGAGGATTTAACTTAAGATATATATATATATATATATATATATATATATATATATATAATATATATATATATATATATATATATATATATATATATATATATATATATATATATATATATATATATATATATATATAAAGGTTGAGCAAAAATATATATATATATATATGACACTTGCACATTTAAATCACGAATACTAGCACGGATGTTCCGTTACGTATTCCCACCATGCACTTTCACCATGAGCTACCCCCAAAGAGTTATAAAAATAAATTGTTTCAAAATATACTTTACCACACAGCAAGCAAGAAATACACGAGCACAGGTCAAACGTAAAACTTTTCAAATAAAGTAAAGACTTGAACCACGAATGATTTGCTAAGACTTACCGTACTAATTTAGGGTGCTGATCGGCGCGGTTGCATTATTTTGATTGATTGCTGAATTGCTGTATTTGAAAGGTGAGTTTATAGCCCCATATTTTTATACGATTTTTGGTTTTATAAGCTTGGGGTGAGAAACATGTAAAACTGTTTTCATGGACCAGAATTGATGTTGCTTTTAAGATCTCACTAGTATGCAGAAACCTAAGTTTGCTGAATCCCATTTTGTGCCCACTATCATCTGCCGTTAATTCTTGATGGGAAGCCGGTTGTTATAAATAGATCTATTGGGAGTGACGTCCCCGTTCGATTGGCTCGGCATAGCCAAGGCGAACGTATACCATTCGGGTTTTTACCCGGGTGTCTAGGGATTAACACTCGCGGGCACCCTTATTTATTTGCTAACGCTAGTCGTGCTGCATTGTCTTAGTTTCGGTAGGTTGAGGCTTAGTGTTTGCATTACTGATAGTGTGTATCTGCTGATTTTGTTTTATGATATTGCTATTGGTCCATTTGTGCTATTTATTTAAACCTATGAACTCACCAGCGTTAGCTGACTTTTAGCATGTTTTTCTCAGGAAACTGAGGTGCGTTTAGCCGGGTGCAGTGCATGGCGTCAGTCACAATAAATGATGGAAATGTTTTTAATGCGTTTACTCTGACAACTGGACCTTTTGTTTAAATGGGCTTCATTTTCATCTGAAATGGTTTTTATGTATCGCTACATGACTTGACTTATGTAATATATTTTAAAACGGATTTTTAATCCGTTCACTATATCTTGTGTGATGATTATCAACCACGTAGCACCCCAAAGTGTATGCTTCCGCGAATATCGTGATTTTGGGGGTGTTACACATGCCAAGTGTAATTGAATATGGGTATCCCTTTATTAGAAAATCCCAAATCATTCAATGATTGTAACTCTAAGCTCCTCGCAAGCTATCTCCCAGCGGTAACAATCCTAATCCTGTGTCACACAATGAAAAAACTATTGAAGGTTAATAACAATAAATATGTTTGTAGTTAAAACTTGTGATCAAAGGTATATAAGAATATATATCTAATCGGTATTGGAGTAAACACCACCAGATATCATACACACAATGTATATACGGGGCTTATTTACATGGTTTGAAAGAATAGCACCAAGGGCATCTGCGTAACAGATAACAACTTTAAAACTCAGCATCCCAGTGTTCTAATGCATCAATATAGAACAGTTTGGTTTTTTTTTTGCTGCTCCACGATTTGAGTTGCAATAAATAGGTAAAATTCAAGTTACAAACGACTTTAAATGATCTTGTCTTTGTGTTGATAATTTATATTTAAGAAACTTACCTTTGGCTTATAACAAATCGTATGATTACACCTTTTTCGTCTTCAGTCAAACCTGATAACAAACATGCAATCACAATTGTATTATTATAAGGATTAAAGTGTTTGTAATCAGATCAAACCTGACATGGCTTTAGCTCAAATTCATACCATTAATGTGATGAACCACTTGCTTCTACTATCCCCTTCCCACCATAGATCAATGCCCGAAGATCCTGACATAAATTAGTCATGAAACTACATAAGCAATGGCTTCAAATGATGCATAAACTAATAGATTGTGAATGAGATAACATGTCCTACAACTGCTTTGTTGTTTGTTGTCACTAATATCTGTTTAAAAAATGCAATAGCAACTGCTGAACAGTAATCACTATAGTTTGAACAACCAATATACGAATTGTTTAATTATTATACCTTCACATGCTTATAGATGCATTTTGAATCAGATCAGGCAACCACTTTGGACTTTCAGATGGCGGCGCTGTCATGCACAACAATAGCAATAATTAAGAAAAACGAAAATAGTTAATGAAGTTGTTGTTAGCATCAATGGCGGCTAAGAGAAATGAAATTTGTGCATACTTGTGCTTATAGTTGATGCTTGTTTTTTTTTATGAGGTGCAACCTTGACCTGGAAATCAACAAATAACAATAATGATCAACAACAACAATACCCTTTAGTGATCTTGCTATTAGAGTTTTACCTTGATGCCATGATTATAAAGATAAGAAAAGCAGTTTCGCTAATAGCGAACCCTTTAATCTTTTTCTCAGCCGCCATTCCTACCAACAAATCAAGCTGCTCCACATCATCGTCATACACTTCACGCAATGTTTCAATAGCTTCTTGATCATCCGTTAGATCTTTCCATTTGGAGATCGGAGTAAAGAAAAGTGACCTTCGAAACTCGTTGTATCTTGCTACATTCCTTTCCCTATCCTTATAAACTGCACCATCATGTATACAAAATCCATTATAAAATATCAAACCCATATAGATATAATCTAGCATGAATTTGATTTTGATAGAATGACATGATTACTTACTCTCATGTGAGGGTAAGTCGACATGATCAGGACGATCATTGGATGGTTCCATAGTTCAAGTGCACCACTTGCTTGATATCCTATTGATACCATTTGTCTGGTAAATCCGATTTTTGATAATTCCTTCTCCCCTCATCACTAAATCAAATTTTTCTTGCCAATCCTGTAATTTGATACATATTTATTGTCTATTATAAGAGCATCATATTTGAGAATAATTATTAAAGTAATAAATTAATTTGGGTGCTAGAGATCTTACTGTTTTGCCACTTTTAGAGACTTGTTAGGGCCAGGTATTGATCTACCCCAAATCCTCATCTTGCTGTGAAAAAAAAACCCATATTTACTTCTTAGCTTAATAATCTATACTTTTGATAGTAAAGGGGCGAAATAAGAAGCTGTAATTACCTGTCCTTTAAACAAAGAAGGGAAGAGTTGCGCGACATGTTCAGTATCTTGTCAACATCAGTATATTCCATAAACGTAGGCCTCAGTTGTGGCTGTGCAGAGCGTCACTCAGGCTAGGATTATGATTATCTCTAACAAATGCCCCACTGATTGACAATAGTATACAAATAGTTTTTATTGAATTGTAGATATGATGTTTATCGAATAACCATTAAATCAACTAATTTGTCTGAAGCAATTAAATCATCGAAATATCTGATGTGTGTAGAATAGATTCATAATTTTTTTCCATTTACAAAGATACATTGCCATACCCTATGTTAATAAATGGCTATAACAGGTTACCTTGCCATGTGGCTAAACGATATCTTTCAGGTCACCCTAATTTTGACCTGTTTGACCCGTATCCAAAAATGACCCATTTTTACCCGTTATCCAACCCCGACCAACTTGCCACTCAGTAACAGGTTAAAAGAAGAAAAACAAATAACCTATCAACGTATTGGTTCGTTCTTATGCATGTTACATTTTATTATAGTGAAATATGATGACTACTGCTATGTGTAAAGGAAAATTATAACCCATAGTTACCTGAAGTAAGACTTCTCTTCCATTGCGAATCACTGACAAATAAAAATTATTGTAATTTAGATAAGGCTGTTAGTAAGTAATATTCTAAGGAAGAAACATATGTTAACCTACAGCCAAGGATCATACCCATTTGTTTTTGTTGAACGCCATCATCATGGTTGACTCGAGCTCTGCATATTGATCGGTGTGAACTGCTTTTCTGCAAGTTGACCGAGGTGACCAGAGTGAATTCCAATGTATTTCATTTAGAAAGTAAACAGATGAACATCATACATAGTACCCACAAAAAAATTATATAAACCATAAGTAAAAACTCTTAGGTTTACGTTTTAATAAGTTATACACTGTGCCATCATGCCTAGAGTAATTTCTACATTCAGGAAATATACAACAACAACAACAAAAACAACGATACATGGTCCCTCTAGGTGTGCGTGGTACGGGGATTCAAAAATATACAAAGTAATACACACAATAAGAATTAGCTGATTAAGATTTTGTTTCATTTGATAATTTTTATGGATAATTTTTATGGATGACAGTGTGAGCGAAAGTCTAATAACCCCTGAGACCCAAACCCATAGATGAAACATATTTACTAAGTACACAATGGTAAGGCTGTATCTTGAGATCGTGGCCCCATCCAATTATCCCAGTCCGCATATTCACGTAATACATAATTCCAAGATTAGAAAGTGATACCCATATGTTTTATTTCATCTCCATTCCTGAATAACATTACAGTTACAAATAATTAACAAATCTTTAGTCACCGAAAAAAATAACAGAAAACTTACTTATCTTGTGTCGTTTGGAAAAGGTCCAAGGTGATTCACCCCTATTAAATTTAACACAAACAAATAAAACAACTAAGGAAGCTATAATATTATCATATAAATCAAACTATTATGATTGATTACACACAATTGATGATGAAAGATTACCTGTGTGGTGGTACTTTTTTAGGATTGGTTACGCACAGTTTGGAAGACGGCTGGTACTTTTTTAGGGTTGTAAAGATCCGAAAATTACCCTATATATACAAAATGGATCATAATGAATATTTTAAAATCAGTATGTATAATTTTGGAAGGCAATAATCAGTTTCAGAGATTTTAGGGAGATAATTAAGGAGTGAGAGAATGATTTTGAATTAATGATTGAGAGAATGATATGCTGATTTTTAGGGAAGTTAAAGCATTTTATTTTTGTTTTTCAAATATATATCACAAAAAATGGCTTGCTCTAGTGGTTGAGTGTCTCTTGTTTGTTCAACAGGTCACGGGTTCGAGTCCCATGAGTTGCAAGTTTTTTAAAAATTTCCGATTTGCTGCATGCTTAGTGTGTGCCATGTCATCATTAAAATGCCATGTCATCATTGAGTCAGCATTGAGTCATCATTGAGGTGGCATTTCTACGCTTATGTGTCGCTGTAATGTTAGACAAATATATATATATATATATATATATATATATATATATATATATATATATATATATTTCCCAGGAATGGGATTAGGCCTAAAATAGGCTTAGCAAATTAATTGTCTCAAACCGTGTGGCTGTAAACCCAGGATGTTACTGTTATAAGCACTGTTCATGGGTATAAAAAATGCCTAATGATCATGGTTAGTGTGTTTGTGGCTGTAACATTAGGATGTTACTGTTATAAGCACTGTTCATGGGTTAATTATACACATATATATATATATATATATATATATATATATATATATATATATATATATATATATATATATATATATATATATATATATATATATATATATATATATATATTATGTATATATATATATATATATATATATATGTATGTATATATATCAGGCCGAGTATATATATACACATATCTCTACATTATATATAACAGGAGGCGTTACACGTAGATTAATCAAGATATGTCCACCTCATTGCCATGTAATCATTATTTACAGCCATGTCATCACATTTTGTCCACCTAAGCATTGTTTTTATAAATTTCGTGTGTTTTTTGTCTTAAAAAAATCATCTGTAAGATTCGAACCCTGGATCTTATGATACTTTAGTAACTATCTTTACCACTAGAGCAACTTAATTTTTGAGTTAGATACTACAAAACCAAAACTATAATGTTTACAAAAAAAAATAAAACCGAATTTTAAAAAAAAACATAAAAAATAGGATTTAAACATTACGGATATAGCCATACGTATGAGTTTCATCCATTCTTCAAAACCCTAATTTGTTTTCACAGCCATCATGTTCAGTCTCCAAGTAATATTTGGATCTTTCTCTATTTTCTTTATCCTTATTCTTATTTTCTATTTGCATGTGGTAATGTGTTTATAGTATTGCTTGGTGCACATGGAACCGGAAAGACCACATTTATATGATTGCTGGTATTCATTCTTTCGACCTTTTTTAGTTTATGATTTTTGTCATCAAACAAACACTTTTGAACCCCGTTATTAGTACCTTTAGTTGATTGCTAGCATGTGTGGCTCACTGTCTTATTCATCGAATATGTAGAGAGGCTTGATGGAACCTGATACAGGCGAGGGGTTGAATCTAAATAAGTTGTGGCCAAAGGGTAATGATTTTCTATTTAGGACAGCAATAAACCAGGTGTGGAAAACATCAGTCTTCCATCTACCCCACTATATTTGTTTCCCCATATCAAAGTGAAAAGAAAGGAGATGGCGAATGCGGTTACTGATGATGCAAGAATAGAATAGTTAGAATATATTCAGGAATCAAATGTTAATGTCTCAAACTTTGTTACCGAGAAGCTTTCCGGCCAATATAACTACCACATCTAGAGGGCTCAAAGTCCTTCAATAGGTATGTCTCTAACACTTATTTGATTTCCAATTGTAGAAACTAACCATTGAGCTGAAGTTTTTATATGAAATGTGTTCCACTTCACAGTAATCGACATGAGTCAACTAGGAGTACAGGCATACGACATTCTCAACGCTGAACTCGAGAAAAAGTTACGCATGGTTGCGTTGGAAGGGCATTGGTGGAAAGCGAAAGCCATAATGAAAAAATATGAAGATGCCACCTCAAATTCGATCAGTGATAATGGCAACACACTGCTTCACATGGTGGTTAGATCAGAAGGCCATAATTATTTCGTTAAGGAGTTGCTGAATTTCATACAAGATGGAACTATACTTGAAAAGCAAAATTTAAATGGTGAGACAGCCCTTCACACTGCATCAATCATTGGCAACAAATATGCTTCCGAACTCTTTGTTAAGAAGAGTAAAGAATTGTTAGGAATTTTAAACAACGATTCAAAAGTACCATTGTTCAGTGCTTATCACAAAACACAGCTCAATACTTTTTTATATCTGATGGAAGCCACTGAAAATGGGCTGTCATCTTCCTTCAGATCTTGATGAACTAGGTATCAAGCTTCTCAATAAAGCTATTTCCATGAAACAGTATGGTGAGTAGTTAATATATCGCTAAAAGATTAAGCCTTAATATATTTTGAAAATATTAACACAATTTCGTACTCTCACAGATTTGGCATTAAAGTTGGTCAAAATAGATCCATTATTGGCTTTGGCTACAAGAGATGATGAGGTATTGATGGCAATAACTATAAACTTTCCAAGCAAGCTTGACTTCTGGGAAGCATAGATGTATCCATGTATGTCACTAAATTTCTTCATCTTTCTCAAAAAGAGAGTAATTGTAGATTGTTATTTAGCATGCATATGCATTTTTAGGCACATTTATTCTTTCATTGATGGCGGTTCTATCATGTATATCTTGCAGCTTTAAAAAATATGCGTAAGAAAATACTCAATAGAAGCTCTGTTATGTTTAATTCATCTGAGATTTTGCATAAAAAAACTAAAGATATCTTATGGGCAATGAGAAGCTTTAAAAACACGTATTATGGTTGGTTGTTGCCAGAAATTGTATTGCTATTACTTGGTGAGCTGCTGATAACCAAATATGCAGTTTTGCCAATTAGTCTATTTATAAACTTGATGCGAGTTCAAAGTGTCTAATAAACTTTCTTATCAGTTGATTCATCTTTTCATTTTAGTGCTTATTTTCCCCATCGTTATGTTGTATTGCAGCCTGTGGAAGGTTTTAATATTTTTGGGTAATATATTATATAATTTAATCAGTTTTAGATGGAAACGTGAGATTATTTCCATCAACTGTCCAAACGATCTTTGTATTAATTAGTTGTCTTAATTGCAGTGGTGCCAATCAAGCATATTGAGACGAAAAAGAAAGACTAAAAAGAAGCTAAAGAGCTTTTGAAAATAATATGTGATAATATTAATGAGAAAAACTCATATAACGATTACAATCTGTTTTACACCAGACCATTTCTGGAGGCTGTACGCCTTGATGTTTGTGAGGTTGTTCGTAAGACTCTAAATGTCCTCAGTAGTGATGCAATACCAATGGTAAAGGACATAACGCTTTCAGTTGGCAATAATACATCGTTCAGAAGAAATATACAACCTCATGTCTCCTAGAAGAAATATACAACCTCATGTCTCCTATGATTAAGCGTATTGATTATTATAGAACCATGAGGAATGATTGCGTGGTTTTGTAACCTTACAACAGGTTTTACCTCTCGAGGGATCTCAAGAGGCTTACAACCCCACCAGGCAGTGTACCTGACCGATGTAGTATAGTGTAGTGGTAAGTACGGGGGATTGATCGTTCTCCACAGGGAATAGTGTTCGTTAGGTATGAAAGGCTACTCTAATTAGGTCTAAGGGTTGAGGAAGATTCTTTTTTATGTTTTTATAATTTTATGAAAGCAAGTAAAATCTCGGGTTTGAAGGAGTGGGCGGAATTAGTTGCTAGTAAACTAACCCAAATTACTACGAATGCAAATAAAATAAAATAACTGAAATTAAAATGTGGTGAGAAACTTATGTGTAGAGAAATGTGTTTACTTAGATTTCCTTACTCCCTAACTATCTTTTACCGGTTAATTAGTGTGTATTAGTTGCGTGGATGACGGGTGTATTCCTTAATACCATTCGTGGGGTGGCGTACTTACTTCCCCAACTCTACAAGCTCCTACTTCACTCCTATGTCGAGCCGGCTAGGAAGCTCCTAACATGGGATCACTAGAATTCGCTTGTGCATTAAATACAACCATAAAAACCTTTAGTACGCGTTTGGTTCATGTTTCTTAAGACGTTCAAGCAAGTTACCGAATAGGAAGTTAGCCAGTTTTCTTAAGCCTAACATAGATAAACAATCATTCAATACAACTAATAACACACTAACAACCAATAATCAATAGCTAGGTTTCATTAGATCTAAGCAAACACAAGATAAATTTAGCCTAACATGTTAAACAAAAGACAAGAATAAGATAGAATCAAATAACACATAGACATATTGAATGATTAATTGATAACTTATCTTTCAATGAAACATGGAAGATCTCAAGGCAAAAAGCCCTGAAAAAGTAGCTAAAATCGTCTTAGGGTTTTCTCCCAAAATTCCACACACTAAGCTCTCCTTAATGACAAAAAATTAGAAAACTATATATAGATTTTTGGATCTGACGGCGTCACCTTATGGAGTGTGACGCCGTCACCTCGCCGCTTTTAGGGTTCCCGGATGACCTTCTTGACGCCGTCCCTCTTTAGCTTCTCAAAAATCCATTCTGGCTTATCAAGGCTTGACGCCGTCTAACCATGAACGTGACGCCGTCCCCTTATGATTTAAGCCGTGACGCCCTTGATCAAGTTAAAGCGTGACGCCGTCAGAATTCACATGCTATTTTCACTGGCCCGTCATGAGTAAATTTCACGTCCAACTTTTCTTGCCAAGGCATGACGCCGTCTAGAGTAAAGTCTGACGCCGTCAAGAGTAACTTTTAGCCGATTTTTGAGACTTTGCCGTTTTCTTCACTTTAATGCTCCAAAAACGTCCAAAATGCCTCCTTTTCCAGATTTCTCCTCAAAAGTACCTAAAATGACAAAAGGAACGATTTAGGGCAATATTTGATCAAATAAATACGATTTAAGGCTTAAATGACCCCTTAAAAGCGGTACACTTTTCGCTTCATCAAATACCCTTACACTTGAGATTTGCTTGTCCTCAAGCAAATGCGCTTTTATTCTAATCAAAATACAAGTTAGGGGTCATTTAACGCTAACATAAAAGTAATTACAACAAATATTCGTTCCACTTTAATCATAATAAGCACGGAGATTACAAACTAGCACCTCACAAGTAGTGTTTAGATACTTACATCTCTCAAGTGTCATCAAAATAAATCTCATAAATGAAAACGGATAATATCTCTCACTACCTGTCATAGCAAATAGATTACCATAGGCTTGGGAAAGGATCGAAAACCTTCTCCACTAGGCGTAAGCACCTAAGATAAACTATCAAAGAGGGCTTTTAAATGGGTTATAACGTTAGGTGTAGGGAAAAGGAAAACACGGTTTTGTTGGATAAAGGATATTTTACTGGTGGTGAGTTAAAGATCTTGATCAATTACATGTACTATACAATGTTGCTAAGCCAAGACTAGACTCGATCTTAAGCTAGAAACGAAATAACAAAATAACAAAAATATAAAACAAACATAAAATGAAACGGGATGGTAGTCCGTATGTTTTTTTTCTATTTTTCATTTTCTCATTTTTTTGTGTTTTTTTTTTTTTTTTTTTTTTTTTTTTTTCCATACACTTTTGCCCTACCATCCAAAATAATACATCATAGGGGCGTTGCATCCCCCTTACACTTGAACTTTTACATAACTTTACAAATACTAATCTAATGACTCGAATTAAGATAATTGAAAAACTTGGAGTACTTTTAAAACATTTAGCACATATGGGGGTAATAAATGATGTTCATCCCCATTACTCCATTACACTAGTACTTTACCCATGAGTCCCAATCGTCCCAAAACAATATGTACAAGGATATGACTCGACTTAGCAACCATGTAATCAATTAGATAATTAACTTGGGTTTAAACAAATGTTGTAACAATAATGCACTAAAAATGAGTGCATACAAGGTAGGCTAAGGCGATTTGGGTGTACATTTTAGTGGGGTGTAACAAATTCTTACTTTAAGTAAAATGCTTAAAGTTAGAAACGAAAAGATAGGCTCTGAGGGGTGTACTAGGGGTATCGTGTACTAAAAATGAGTACAACGCAAAGGGTGTGGGAGAATTACTTGACCAATGTAGCCAATGTAATTATAACAAAAACACGGGTGTAAAACAATGGGTTAATCCTAATGCCTCTTATCATGTAGTAAATATAACTACACGAATGTAGTCTCACTTGTGGCCTTGGAATGGTCCTAACGCAAGTTCTAGAATCTAAGTGCTACCGGTACACACATCATAGCATAAATGCTTTTCCTACCAATTCTAGGGGCGAACCTCACATATTTGGGGGTGGAAAATTTTTTAGTGGTACGGTTTTTGTGCTAGTCATATAACTCTTATCCGTGAGACGCTCATTAAGATCAAAGTTTCACTCCTATATGTTGTAAAAAATTTTAAATTTGGCACTAAAATTACCTTAACAAGTATTTCTCTCAGTTTTATTACACATCTACTATTAAACAAACAAAAATCAAGCGTAATTGTATTCTCAAAAATCGTACTTTTACCCTCCCCTTACACTTAAGATGAACATTGTCCCCAATGTTCAAATAACAAGATGTAAAAGCATAAAGTAAAAGAATGAAATCAAATACTCCCCTGATTCGCTCGGTGGATAATGAAATTACACGGTTAAATCTTCCTCCAAAGAGAATGTTGAAACTCCATGACTAATGCATCGCCATAAGCTTGATTCCATAAACATCTCCTTGTCCAAAATAACCTGTTAAACCTGAGAAAACAAACACGAAAACCTGCATAACATCGGCGGGATAAAATCTATATATAAGGATATAATGCTTGTGGAATGATAATTTTGCAGATTCCTGGAGATTATAAGTTGGAGATTTAATAAAAAACTTTTTATGAAAACAAAACTTTCAAAAATTTCTGGAAATTAAATCTGACGCCGTCAGGATATAACCCCTGACGCCGTCAGAAATGACCTGACAAAAATTTTCATTTTAAGTTTCCGGAAAATTTCTGGAAAAACCTTTACCTTACTTCCTGGAAATCCTGCAAAACATCATTATGACTCGATACAAGCATTTGACTCAAACAATTACGAATATGTATGTTAATTTATTATTATTATGATTCATGTTCATTTGTGTTCTAATAAACCGATTTAGATTTCCCTTACACTTATCTTTTGCAAAGTACCTTTATATGTAGTTAAGACGAAGTTAAAAACAAAATAAAGCATTTTCACAATTTAGTTTTGAACAAGAATCAATAATAATAAAAATTAAACACACATACGGAAACAAATAAAATCAAACAAACAAATAAATAAACACACAAAGCAAATAAAGCTTGGGTTGCCTCCCAAGAAGCGCTTGTTTTTGTTCGAGTCACGAGCCTGACTCTACCCTTATTTAACGGAAATAGGGGGTGTTTTCCCTACACTTAGGATTAAGTGTGGGTGAAAGTAGCGATACACACCCTTAGGGTGGAAATATGCCACGTGAGGAAAGAGTGACGGGTGAATTATATGCTCAAAGGTGCGGGATCCTATCATCATAACCTTACCTAGTTCACTTGGGTTAGTGGGCGGATTAAGATTTTCTCCTAGAAAGGGATCATCTTCTATCAACTTCGAGAGACTCCAAGTTAAGAATCCACTTTGACCTAATAAACCCGGTTTAAACCCATAATGTTTCTTGTGATCAATCATAAATGGGTGATGTAAGTATGTAAGGTCATGGTTCACTCGTATGTTAGCTTCCTCTCTACAAGGCCTAGAGTCTACTACCTTAATCTTAACATTACCCGGACTACATGGTTTGATGGGTGGATCGGGACCAAATTCAATTCCTAAGTTCACATCTAAGGATGGAAAATTAGGTAACGGTTTTGGTTTAGGCTCCGGTTCATCAAAACTAGGAACTTCCATAGAACTAAAAGAAAGGTTATGACTACAAGTATTCAAACCTATTTCTTCTAGTTTTGTTTCTTCCAAAGGTTCTACTTCAATTGGGGTTCCTATAGTCCCTTCTACTTCTTCCGGGTAAGTCACGGGCGGTGTGTATGCCTCGAATGATGGTAGGACTTGTGGGGTACTTTGTAGGTTTGTGTTATTTACCTCATCCTTCCTTGTCTCTATATCAATTATATCCACATCATGTGTTTTAGTAGAATCTAACCCAAACATGTTCCTAAGTATCTCAAATCCTTCTCTAGCCATTTCAAGTTCTAAGTCCGATTCATAAGAATCTTCCCCGATAACATGATTACTATGCTCAATTTGCCTAAAGGATTCATCATGTGTTCCTTGAGATTCAAAGTCATTGATCATAAAACCTAGGTCTTTTTGCTCAATATGCTCATGTTCTGCTAAATCCTCCTCAATTGTTTCCTCAAGTTGTGATGTATACGAACTCATTAATTCATTAAACTTATGGTTCACGGTTAGGAGGCTTTCCTCAAAATTTTTCCAAAGGGTCTTATTAAAAGGAGTTGATCCTAACAATGATTGTTTAATAGAAGCCACACATGCACATAATTCATCAAACCTATCAAACTTTATACCCATCTCCTCTTGTATATATCTAAGATCACTTAAAAATTCATTGGAACAACAGGAAGCAAATCTATCCGTGTAAAGTAATTGTTCCTCTATTGTTAATGATCTAAATGGAATTTCATCCGCCATGGTGACAAATGAAAATGGTTTTACAAACAAAGGGCACAAAGAAAAAGATAGACTAAAGAAATCTAATAAAAAGAAAAATAAAAATCTCACTAGAAAGGAATCTAGTGAGTAGACCTAATAAAATAAAAATTCAACCTAAACAATAACTATTCCCCGGCAACGGCGCCAAAAACTTGATTGCGTGGTTTTGTAACCTTACAACAGGTTTTACCTCTCGAGGGATCTCAAGAGGCTTACAACCCCACCAGGCAGTGTACCTGACCGATGTAGTATAGTGTAGTGGTAAGTACGGGGGATTGATCGTTCTCCACAGGGAATAGTGTTCGTTAGGTATGAAAGGCTACTCTAATTAGGTCTAAGGGTTGAGGAAGATTCTTTTTTATGTTTTTATAATTTTATGAAAGCAAGTAAAATCTCGGGTTTGAAGGAGTGGGCGGAATTAGTTGCTAGTCAACTAACCCAAATTACTATGAATGCAAATAAAATAAAATAACTGAAATTAAAATGTGGTGAGAAACTTATGTGTAGAGAAATGTGTTTACTTAGATTTCCTTACTCCCTAACTATCTTTTACCGGTTAATTAGTGTGTATTAGTTGCGTGGATGACGGGTGTATTCCTTAATACCATTCGTGGGGTGGCGTACTTACTTCCCCAACTCTACAAGCTCCTACTTCACTCCTATGTCGAGCCGGCTAGGAAGCTCCTAACATGGGATCACTAGAATTCGCTTGTGCATTAAATACAACCATAAAAACCTTTAGTACGCGTTTGGTTCATGTTTCTTAAGACGTTCAAGCAAGTTACCGAATAGGAAGTTAGCCAGTTTTCTTAAGCCTAACATAGATAAACAATCATTCAATACAACTAATAACACACTAACAACCAATAATCAATAGCTAGGTTTCATTAGATCTAAGCAAACACAAGATAAATTTAGCCTAACATGTTAAACAAAAGACAAGAATAAGATAGAATCAAACAACACATAGACATATTGAATGATTAATTGATAACTTATCTTTCAATGAAACATGGAAGATCTCATGGCAAAAAGCCCTGAAAAAGTAGCTAAAATCGTCTTAGGGTTTTCTCCCAAAATTCCACACACTAAGCTCTCCTTAATGACAAAAAATTAGAAAACTATATATAGATTTTTGGATCTGACGGCGTCACCTTATGGAGTGTGACGCCGTCACCTCGCCGCTTTTAGGGTTCCCGGATGACCTTCTTGACGCCGTCCCTCTTTAGCTTCTCAAAAATCCATTCTGGCTTATCAAGGCTTGACGCCGTCTAACCATGAACGTGACGCCGTCCCCTTATGATTTAAGCCGTGACGCCCTTGATCAAGTTAAAGCGTGACGCCGTCAGAATTCACATGCTATTTTCACTGGCCCGTCATGAGTAAATTTCACGTCCAACTTTTCTTGCCAAGGCATGACGCCGTCTAGAGTAAAGTCTGACGCCGTCAAGAGTAACTTTTAGCCGATTTTTGAGACTTTGCCGTTTTCTTTACTTTAATGCTCCAAAAACGTCCAAAATGCCTCCTTTTCCAGATTTCTCCTCAAAAGTACCTAAAATGACAAAAGGAACGATTTAGGGCAATATTTGATCAAATAAATACGATTTAAGGCTTAAATGACCCCTTAAAAGCGGTACACTTTTCGCTTCATCAAGGAATCATGCAGGGAATAATCTGATTCACTTTGCCAGAGGACTGGCACCTACAAGTGTACTCAGTCGAACTAGAGGTGCAACACTACAATTACAAAGAGAGATCATGTGGCAAGAGGTACCACGCAATAAAATTATCGATAGTGACAAAGCCCGCCAAACCAACATTCAACCCTACTATTTTCAGTGAGCGAAGTGTTACATCAGTAAATTTCTTATACGTGTGTCGATTGTGTGTTTGTTTCAGAAGTCATGGAGCCTCTTCAAATCGAGCAGCTAATGGATACAAGGATTTTTTTATCTTTCTGCTAATGAAGGGCAAAGATTTGGATTATGCCTGTGACTTGGAAGAGTAATAAATAGCCTCTCTCTCTATCTCTTTTCTTTTTATCATTTGTTGGTCGGCAAATCTTATGTGATCTCACTTTTTGTTTTGTTTTTTTCATGTCAGAATGATCATATTGGAGTGACCCATTTGTAAACGAATAGCTACTGATAAAGTTTATAAACTTATACTAATTGCCTTTTTTGTGGTTTATTTAACACCATTATGTTTAGCATGATTTTTCCTATGTTTCTGGTCTTGCTACAATGACCATTTTGCTTATGTGTTTTAGTCAATTCATGATTAAATTTAGGATTAAGTACATTGTAAAGGTGTTTAGCATCATGTTTTTTCTATGATTCGGAACTTGGTGTCGATGTTTTGCATAATTGTTTTCTCACCTTTTTATCATCCGTTATCGTAGAGGTGCAAAGGATTGCAGCAACCGGAGTACTCGACATCTTAATGCAACTTTGCCAGCGAGTCCACCATTTCACCATCGCCAATGGCCAAAACAATTAAACTTGGTTTGCAGTGTGTACAGGACTCCCGGAAGGGAAACAGGTACAAGCAATTCATGACGATCTCCTAAAAACAAATTTATTATCCTAGCCTGCTTGGTTCATATGACAAATGTCTGATTTTGTCTTTGAATAGTTACTTTGTCTGTTATATTTTAGTCCAATGGAGCTATTTACCTGAATCGCCAAAATTACAATTAGTGAGGGTAAAATAAAAGCATTTCTGATATTACAATTACAGAAGGTAAAATTACAATTACCACAACGGATGTATATTGATTGACCATAAAATAAAAGGTTGTTAATAATTAATATGCAGGTCTGATAAGAAGTCAGCATGTGCAGCAATTTGTGATAGATTTGGATTAAAGCGGTATCAGTTAGTAAATATGAATTTATCTATTATGACTATAATACTATCATACGTTATAAACAGGTAACAATAATTAAAGCATTTGAGCTAATTTTCGTATATTTTCAGATAGGAAAATCCAAGATTTTTCTTAGGGCTAGACAGATGGCTGAATTAGATGCAAGGAGAACTGACATTCTGGCAACAGTAGCAAGAAGAATTCAAAGACATATCATAACATATCTCACACGTAAAGAGTTTATTATCCTTAAAATGGTCACATTCATTCACATTATTTTATGCCAAATTTATAAGTAGTTCAGTATTTCTCAACCAAAAGTATGAAATGACAATTTTGCCATCAAACAGGAAGACTTGCACGTATATTTTATGAATACATAAGGAAAGAAGTTGCATCTATACGCATACAAAAGCATATTCGTGGATGTGCAGCAAGAAAATCATACAAGCTTTTACAAAAATCTGCATTAGTAATTCAAACTGGGCTTAGAGCAATGGCGGCAAGAGATGAGTTCAGGCGCAAAAGAAGGAACAAAGCTGCAACCATAGTTAGTTTATTATTTACTTTCTGGTATGAATTGTGCATTTTCTATATCAATACTTTTGTAAGGTGTATCATTTAAGAATGATGGTCAAAGATCAAATATTGCAATATGCATGTCTGATGAGAAGTCAACATGTGACCTTTTTTTAGCAACATTTAATTGGATACCAACAACCAACACTTTCAAAGGAACTACATGATGAACTTCAGGTGTTTAATAATGTCTTTGATCCTATATTTATCTTGGTTGTGTTTCATGTTGGTCATTGTATACAGGAGCAACTACATGAAAGCGATACAACTATAATGGAGTTACAAAGGACTTTGGATGATAAATATAAAGAGCTTCATGTAATTAGACTGGACCATGAAGCAGTGTGTGCATTGGTATAGGAGAAATATGTGCAAGGAAAGCATTGATTGTGTGAAGACATTAATGTGTTTTTGTTAGGCGATCTTGGGACTACAAAAAAATTAAAATGTAAATTACAAGTCATGACCGCCCATCTTATGGCTCACCATCTGTGTTCCTAGACTCTGTGGTTCAGTCAGTCGCTGATGGAGGGATGTTGATGTGTACAGCAACAGACATGGCTGTGTTATGTGGAAGCAATGGGGAAGTCTGCTATTCCAAGTAAATTTCTATATTTTATTGCTTTATGAGTTTGAGTACACCAGTTTCAATTTGTCTAGGATCTAAATCTTACTTGTCACATACATGGTATATTTACATCCTTGAATATCATATTTGTTACTGAATTATGAATTTATATTAGATACACTATGGAGTGGCCATGGATACTGTCGAAGCAATACCATAACAAATACTTACTGCATACATATATAATATATATTAATTAAAGTCATACATGCTTACATAAAAAAAAAAAGATGTATCATTCTATCACGTTACCTCACCATTGTTTGATTCTGGTTCGGGCGTTGATATTTGCGGTATGACTTCTTGCGTTTCAATTTCGGCTGCAGGTATGGTGAGACTTGAGGAGGCAGTTTCTGGTGTTGGAGCTGCAATTTTTAACTAATGAGTCTGTTTCTGGGTTGAAACATGCGATGGATGTTGTTGCAAATGCTCGAAGTATTGAACATGAGATATTTGTGAATGTTTTAGGTGCAGACAGATCTTTTGGGCGAAGAGAAAGAAAATGCCGAGGAAGATTTAGATAGTAAGAAGTTTCGTCACCTAAACTTATCGTTTTTTAGAACGTATTTTACCTTTTGATTAATGATGATGTTTTTGGTTTTTACCCCACTTATGCAATGCACTGCAATGCAGGATGGTGTTTGGATTTCTTCTCACGACAATACACTGGCAAGCCCTGGCCACTCCGAGACTGCGCCTACCGTTTACTTCATGACATTAACACACATAATAGGAGACGTTCTCCGCTTCTGCAACGTCTATGTCGACTCACATATCCAGGTCCCTTTCCACTTTCTCTTAACCCCTTTCCACTTTTTCAACTATTTAAATATTACACTGTCAAAACATAACCACCTTTGGTTTTTCAGGTCTTAGATGCAAAGATGGTGTGGGTCGACCGTCTAGGATTCGACATACAAATCTATTCACCCGATAATGACGTTACAAACGAGAAGGGTGCAAAATCATCTTTGAATGGTATGTGCCAGCAAGCATGGGTAGTTTAGAAAAATTACCATGCCCTAGACTTTCAAAAAGGAACTCAATTGAACAAAATAGCTTCCAAACTATAGTGAGCTCGATCAACTTACGTTGTCCAAAGTTAATGTATGACTGGAGCTTCATGGTCATTGTACCAAACCTACTCTTTACGTGTCAGCTTCTCTAGCAATAGTTAAGATAGAAGCACATTTAAAGCCCTGGTGCATCCTGAGTTTGAGGTTGCATTTGGTAACATGTCCTCTCATTTTTTGCTTTTGGATAGTTTTACTAATCTATGAGAACAAGAGGACATGTTACAAATGAAAATAACGAATTTGTAAGGAATGAATCCATGATATTCATAAACATTGTTTTTTGTTCTTTAAAATGGAGTTTATTAGCCATGTCCTCTCATTAATGTGTTGTCTCTCAACTAATTGGTAAGATTAATATTAAAATTTTTTTGAAAGAAACAGGTGCTCTCATAAACAAAAAAATATTTTGTATAAATTTTTGAACTAATTTTCATAATTTGTTTAGTACTGAAAATCATTTGGATTATAATTGTAAATATTCATAGAAATGGGTACAAAATTCTATGGAGCTGCATTAACAAAGGAAATTTGAATGTGGATCTGGGTATAACATAATCCAGTTTGTTAACAGAGGTATGTTTGGAGAATGGAAACAAAGTTATGTTTATGTTAGTTATTTTTTTTCCAGCAACTTGTCCTAGGTCAAGAAGACGAAAGTCAGAGACAAGTAGAGCATAGTACATTGACGCAAGAGAACACAAATAGGCTGGCCTTCTCCTTTCTAACGTGATTTACAACTATTTTCACCATCAAACTGATTGATTGACACCATGTACATTTTTTCCCCTTAGTTTGTGTTGATAGAGTATGTGTTAACATTGGGAATGTTGGAGGGAAACTACCACCAGAAGGCTTGGATATCAATGATTTGATTGATGCCGAAAATCTTGCTGACATTATTAAGTGAACTCATTCTCAGTTTCGGTAATCCACCAGATGTCAATGTCGACGATATCATGACTATGACTACAAGAGGGAAACCTAGACCCATCTTGGACCCATTACAAGATAAGGCTGCTCAACGAAGGAAAAGAAGGATGACTAAGAACCAAAAGTCTGCTGCAAGGTCTAGAGAACGCAAGCAGGTATCTTTTTCCTCAATCACCATGTGTTAAAACACTGCATGCTTTCTTATTATTGTTTGTTCAGGTGTACCAAGCTGAAATCAAATATTTAGCTTTGAAATTAGAAGAGGAAAACCATACATTGATGAAAGCCCTGGTACACTCTTGCATTTGCCTCTTTAATTATATTTTTATGTTTTTAGTAGTATATGATTTATATTCAATGTTTATTCTCAATCTCTAGCTAACTACATACTAATTTATATTGGCATAATAATTTCTGGCTTAAACTGAGGATGAGTGATATGTGGATAATAAGTTTGGTTGCTCATAATAAGTGGTTATTTCATGTGCATGTTTTTTATTTTCAAGTATTTTGGCTCATTAGTGTAATTTGTATCTTTTTTTATGACCAGGCTAACGTCTCACAACTTAACTCCCAACAGTCTAAACAACTGTCAATCTGGTTTCTTAGAGTGGAAAAAGTATAGTTGTATGTTGGTCTGTCAAACTAATGTCTTACATTCTCCTTTTGATTTAAGTGCGTGTACTTTGGGGAGAGTCCAAGCCAAAATAGTACTGAAGCTATAATTGGTAATTATTCAGCATGTAGGCATACATGTTCAAGTATGATAATGTTCACGACCAACGGAAGAACCATCAACTCAGGTCAAGAATGAGAAGACCCTTCTTTTTTATGAGAAGCATGTGATGAAGCGAAAAGTGTACCGCTTTTAGGGGGTCATTTAAGCCCTAAATCGTATTTATTTGATCAAATATTGCCCTAAATCGTTCCTTTTGTCATTTTAGGTACTTTTGAGAAGAAATCTGGAAAAGGAAGCATTTTGGACGTTTTTGGAGCATAAAAGTGAAGAAAACGACAAAGTCTCAAAATCTTGCTGGAAGTTACCTTTGACGGCGTCAGGATTGACCCTGGACGGCGTCATGGCTTGGCAAAAGTGGTGGATGTGAAATTTACTCATGATAAGCCAGAGAAATTGCATGGAAATTATGACGGCGTCACGCTTTAATCTGATCAAGGTCGTCACGTTATAATTCAAAGAGGGACGGCGTCACGTTCATAGTCTGACGGCGTCAAGCCTTGATAAGCCAGAACGGATTTTGGAGAGCTAAAGAGGGACGGCGTCAAGAAGGTCATCCGAGAACCCTAAAAGCGGCGAGGTGACGGCGTCACACTCCATAACGTGACGCCGTCAGATCTAAAAATCTATATATAGTTTTGCAATTCTTTGTCATTAGGGTGGAACTTATTGGGGAACTTTGTGTGTGAAAACCCTAGGACGAATTTGGCAGCTCTTTCAAGGCTTTTTGCCTTGAGATCTTCCATGTTACATTGAAGATAAGTTATCAATTAATCATTCAATATGTCTATGTGTTGTTTGATTCTATCTTATTCTTGTCTTTTGTTTAACATGTTAGGCTAGATTTATCTTGTGTTTGCTTAGATCTAATGAAACCTAGCTATTGATTATTGGTTATTAGTGTGTTGTTAGTTTTATTGGATGATTGTTCATCTATGTTAGGCTTAAGAAAACTGGCTAACTTCCTATTCGGTAACTTGCTTGAACGTCTTAAGAAACATGAACCAATGCGTACTAAAGGTTTTTATGGTTGTATTTAATGCACAAGCGAATTCTAGTGATCCCATGTTAGGAGCTTCTTAGCCGGCTCGACATAGGAGTGAAGTAGGAGCTTGTAGAGTTGGGGAAGTACGTACGCCACCCCATGAATGGTATTAAGGAATACACCCGTCATCCACGCAACTAATACACACTAATCAACCGGTAAAA
Source organism: Artemisia tridentata subsp. tridentata (assembly GCA_021014915.2). Classification (NCBI taxonomy): domain Eukaryota; kingdom Viridiplantae; phylum Streptophyta; class Magnoliopsida; order Asterales; family Asteraceae; genus Artemisia; species Artemisia tridentata. The sequence goes on along the minus strand of CP139504.1, from coordinate 5,613,926 downwards.
GATAGTTAGGGAGTAAGGAAATCTAAGTAAACACATTTCCCTCCACATAAGTTTTCACCAACATTTTCATTTTCTGTATTTTTATTTTATTTGCATTCGTAGTAATTTGGGTTAGTTGACTAGCAACTAATTCCGCCCACTCTTTCAAACCCGAGATTTTACTTGCTTTAAAAAAAAATATAAAAACATAAAAAGAATCTTCTCTCACCCTTAGACCTATTAAAGTAGTTTTTCATACCTAACGAACACTATTCCCTGTGGAGAACGATCAATCCCCCGTACTTACCACTACACTATACTACATCGGTCAGGTACACTGCCTGGTGGGGTTGTAAGCCTCTTGAGATCCCTCGAGAGGTAAAACCTGTTGTAAGGTCGCAAAACCACGCATCAAGTTTTTGGCGCCGCTGCCGGGGAATAGTTATTGTTTAGGTTGAATTTTTATTTTATAGGTCTACTCACTAGATTCCTTTCTAGTGAGATTTTTATTTTATTTTTCTAGGATTTTCTTTAGTCTATCTTTTTCTTTGTGTCTTTGTTCGTAAAAGAAATTTCCATTGACTCTTCCGTTCACCATTATGGAGAACGTGAATCCACTACATAATCTACCCCTTCCACTCCAAAATGACATCTTTATGTTCCGTCGACATAATGGTGAATCTTTTTCCGATACATGGACTCGTTTCAAATACTTATTAAAAAAGGTCTTTCATCATGGTCTTGACTTATTGTTTCCACTTCAAATCTTTTACACTCGTATCGACCGCCAAACCCAGCAGGAGATTGAAAATATGGAAGATGGGAAAATGTGGGATTATGGTGATGAAGAGGCATGGGAAATCTTTGAGATTCTCGCCCAAAAAAGAAGTGGAACATGTGACCCAGAAAATGCAAGCTTAGACCTATTTGGTATTTGGATAAATCAATTGGAAGGTTTGTTTAGGAATGAGGTGGGTAGAGTTGAGGTACCTAAGTGCATGTCATGGTTAGGCCCTACCATAATACAAGATGAACACATTGGTGATCTTAATGTGATGGAGGATATTGTAAAGAACCCAAGCCCACCAAGTACCCCACAAGTCCCACCATTGTCTGAGGCATACACACCGCCCTTTACTTACCCGGAAGATGTAGAAGAGACTATAGGAACCCCAATAGAGGTAGAGCCCTTGGACCAAACACAACTAGAAGAAATAGGTTTGAATGCTTTTAGTGATCACAACCTTTCTTTTAGTCCTATGGAAGTTCCTAGTTTTGATGAGCCGGAGCCTCAACCAAAACCGTTACCTAATCTTCCATCCTTGGATGAAAATTTAGGAATTAAATTAGGTCCCGATCCACCCATCAAAACATATAGTCCGGGTAGTCTTAAGTTTAAGGTAGTAGACATTAAGCCTTGTAGTGAGGAAGCTAATATAGGAGTGAACCATGACCTTACTGATGCGTGGTTTTGCAACCTTACAACAGGTTTTACCTCTCAAGGGATCTTGAGAAGTTTGCAATCCCCACCAGGCAGTGTACCTGACCGTTGTAGTATAGTAAAGTGGCAAGTACCGGGGGATTGATCGTTCAACTCAAAGAATAGTGTTCGTTAGGATTGAAATTATTCTAACTAGGTCTAGAGGTGATGGATGATTCTTTTTATACTTTTATATTTTATGGAAAGCAAGTAAAAATCTCGTGTTTTGGAAGAAGGGGCGGAATTAGTTGATAATCAACTAACCCAAAAGCTACTAACTAAACTAATATGCAAGAAAAGTAAACTAGGGTCCTACACGGGAAGTGAAGCATGTCTACCTATGATGTATTACTCCTTGCTAGCTATCCAATTCTACCTATTGAATTGTCACACCTTGTTTTAATTGACGGGTTGTATTCCTTAATACCATTCGTGGGGTGGCGTACGTACTTCCCCAACTCTATAAGCTCCTACTTCACTCCTATGTCGAGCCGGCTAAGAAGCTCCTAACATGGGATCACTAGAATTCGCTCATGCATTAAATACAACCAAATAAACCTAGTACGCATTGGTTCATGTTTCTTAAGACGCTCAAGCAAGTTACCGTATAGGAGGTTAGCCAGTTTTCTTAAGCCTAACATCGATATCACCCAATCAAAACAAGAAACAATAGGAAGCAAGAATTATAAACTAAACCAACTAGATCTATTGAAGTTGTCACGCCCTAATTGATGGAGATGGACACACACATCAACAAGAAATCAATAAGATCTAATTGATTATATACAAGTTTCATACAATCATAAGTAGACACAAGGTGATTTAGCCAAGCATAATTAATGAAGAGCAATCAACAATGATCATAATTGAAGACATAACATAAGATTGAATCGATAAAAAAAACCATTACAAGATGTTTATGGCATGATTAGGACCCTCTAAGTTGCTGGAAAAACACCTACCTAAACCCTAGAATCGGACTTAGGGTTTAGGGCTTACAAATAATGAAGTTGTGAAGTTATATTTATAGGCATTTTTCTGTCGGCCCGATCTGACGGCGTCAGACTTACACGTGACGCCGTCACGTCCAATTTTTCACCAAATTGTAGATCTTTTCGTCCCGATCGCGTGGCCTTTTGAATCACCTAAATCCGAGTTCGTATGAGGATTTTATGGCCAAAACAGTAACAGCTACCGTGCGCGCAAGTTGTGACTAGTTAACACGTGATGGCCTTCTTGACGCCGTCTCCCTTTAAACCTCCAAAATCCGTTCTGGCCTATCAGAAGCTGACGTCGTCAAGGTTAAGGGTGACGCCGTCATTCTTCAGCTTAAACCGTGACGACCTTGATCACTCCAAAGGGTGACGCCGTCAGAATTCCAATGCAAATCTCACTGGCTTATCATGTGTATTTTTCATATCCACCACTTTTGCCAAGCCGTGACGCCGTCAAGAGCAAGTCTTGACGCCGTCACATGTACTTTCCAGCATATTTTTGAGACTTTGTCGTTTTCTTCACTTTTATGCTCCAAAAACGTCCAAAATGCTTCCTTTTCCAGATTTCTTCTCCAAAGTACCTAAAATGACAAAAGGAACGATTTAGGGCAATATTTGATCAAATAAATACGATTTAGGGCTTAAATGACCCCCTAAAAGCGGTACACTTTTCGCTTCATCAAATACCCTTACACTTGAGATTTGCTTGTCCTCAAGCAAATGCGCTTTTATTCTAATCAAAATACAAGTTAGGGGTCATTTAATGCTAATATAAAAGTAATTACAACAAATAATCGTTCCACTTCAATCATAATAAGCACGGAGATTACATACTAGCACCTCACAAGTAGTGTTTAGATACTCACATCTCTCAGGTGTCATCAAAATAAATCTCATAAATGAAAACGGATAATATCTCTCACTACCTGTCATAGCAAATAGATTACCATAGGCTTGGGAAAGGATAAAAAACCTCCTCCACTAGGCGTAAGCACCTAAGATAAACTATCAAAGAGGGCTTTTACATGGGTTATAACGTGAGGTGTAGGGAAAAGGAAAACACGGTTTTGTTGGATAAAGGATATTTTACTGGTGGCGAGTTAAAGATCTTGATCAATTACATGTACTATACAATGTTGCTAAGCCAAGACTCGACTCAATCTTAAGCTAAAAACAAAATAACAAAAACATAAGATAAAGATAAAATGAAACGGGATGGTAGTCCGTATGTTTTTTCTATTTTTCTTTTTCTCATTTTTTTTTGTATTTTTCTTGATTTTTTTGATTTTTTTGAATTTTTTTTTTTTTTTTTTTTTTTTTTTTTTTTTTTCATACACTCTTGCCCTACCATCCAAAATAATACATCATAGGGGCATTGCATTCCCCTTACACTTGAACTTTTACATAACTTTACAAATAACTATTCTAATGACTCGAATTAAGATAATCAAAACACTTGGAGTACTTTTAAAATATTTAGCACATATGGGGGTAATAAATGATGTTCTTCCCCATTACTCCATTACACTAGTACTTTACCCATGAGTCCCAATCGTCCCAAAACAATATGTACAAGGATATGACTCGACTTAGCAACCATGTAATCAACTAGATAATTAACTTAGGGTTTAAACAAATGTTGTCACAATAATGCACTAAAAATGAGTGCATACAAGGTAGGCTAAGGCGATTTGGGTGTACATTTTAGTGGGGTGTAACAAATTCTTCCTTTAAGTAAAATGCTTAAAGGTCGAAACGAAAAGATAGGCTCTGAGGGGTGTACTAGGGGTATCGTGTACTAAAAATGAGTACAACGCAAAGGGTGTGGGAGAATTACTTGACCAATGTAGCCAAAGTAATTATAACAAAAACACAGGTGTAAAACAATGGGTTAATCCTAATGCCTCTTATCATGTAGTAAATCTAACTACACGAATGTAGTCTCACTTGTGGCCTCGGAATGGTCCTAACGCAAGTTCTAGAATCTAAGTTCTACCGGTACACACATCATAGCATAAATGCTTTTCCTACCAATTCTAGGGGCGAACCTCACATATTTGGGGGTGGAAAATTTTTTTAGTGGTACGGTTTTTGTGCTAGTCATATAACTCCTATCCGTGAGATGCTCATTAAGATCAAAGTTTCACTCCTAAATGTTGTAAAAAATTTTAAATTTGGCACAAAAATTACCCTAACAGGTATTTATCTCAGTTTTATTACACATCTACTATTAAACAAACAAAAATCAAGCGTAATAGCATTCTCTAATCGTACTTTTACCCCCCCCCCTTACACTTAAGATGAACATTGTCCCCAATGTTCAAATAACAAGATGTAAAAGAAAAAAAAAAGTAAAAGAATGAAATCAAATACTCCCCTGATTCGCTCGGTGGATAATGAAGTAACATGGTTAGATCTTCTTCCAAAGAGAATGTAAAAGCTCCATGACTAATGCATCGCCAAAAGCTTGATTCCACATACATCTCCTTGTCCAAAATAACCTGTTAATCCTGAGAAAACAAACAAGAAAAACCAAAGCATCAAACCGAACAAAGACAACTCACAACTAGGTGTAATTCCAGACTTAGAAATAAAACAATTAAAGATATAATGCTTGCGGAATGAATGTTTTGCAGATTCCTGGAGTTTATAAGTTAGAGATTTAATAAAAACTTTTATGATTCCGGTAGAAAAACAAAACTTTCAAAAATTTCAGAAAATTAAAACCTGACGCCGTCAGGTTGTAAGGCCTGACGCCGTCAGAAATGATCTGACAGAATTCTCATGTTAAGTTTCCGGAAAATTTCTGGAAAAACCTATACCTTACTTCCTGGAATTCCTGCAAAACTTCATTATGACTCGATACAAGCATTTGACTCAAACAAATACTAATATGCATGCTTATATCTCATTGTTATCGTTCATGTTCAATCTTGTTCTTAAAAACAAATTTGGATTTCCCTTACACTTATCTTTTGCAAAATACCTTTATATGTAGTTAAGACGAAGTTAAAAACAAAATAAAGCATTTTCACAATTTATATTTGAGACATGAACAGTAAACAAAAAGAATAAGAAATGCATACGGAAACAAATAAAATTAAATAAACAAACAATCAAACAAATAAAGCAAATAAAGCTTATAAAGCTTGGGTTGCCTCCCAAGAAGCGCTTGTTTTTGTTCGAGTCATGAGCCTGACTCTACCCTTATTTAACGAAAATAGGGGAGGTTTTCCCTACACTTAGGGTTAAGTGCGGGTGATAGTAGCGATACACACCGACTCGGTATGAGTATGCCACGTGAGGAAAGAGTGGTGGATGAATTATATGCTCAAAGATGTGGGATCCAATCATCATAACCTTACTTAGTTCAATTGGGTCAATGGGTGAATTGAAGTTTTCTCCTAGAAAGGGATCATCTTCTATCAACTTCGAGAGACTCCTAGTTGGGAATCCATCTTGACCTAATAAACCCGGTTTAAACCCATAGTGTTTCTTGTGATTAATCATGAATGGGTGATGTAAGTATGAAAGGTTATGGTTCACTCCTATGTCAGCTTCCTCTCTACAAGGCTTAGAGTCTACTACCTTCAACATAAAACTACCCGGACTATATGGGTTGATGGGTGGATCGGGACCTAATTCAATTCCCAACTTTTCATCCAAGGATGGAAGATTAGGTAACGGTTTTGGTTTAGGCTCCGGTTCATCAAAACTAGGAACTTCCCTAGAACTAAAAGAAAGGTTATGACTACAAGTATTCAAACCTATTTCTTCTAGTTTTGTTTCTTCCAAAGGTTCTACTTCAATTGGGGTTCCTAAAGTCTCTTCTACTTCTTCCGGGTAAGTCACGGGCGGTGTGGGTGCCTCAAATGATGGTTGAGTATTTTGTGGGCTTATGGTGTTTACCTCATTATTTCACGTGTCAAGATCACCTATATCCTCGTCAATTGTTTTCTTAGGTAGTGATAATAACAAACCTAGTGCTTCATCCAACTTATGATTTATTGATACGGCTCTATCCACAATTCCTTGGCAAACTATCTCACACGTAAAGAGTTTATTATCCTTAAAATGGTCACATTCATTAACATTATTTTATGCCAAATTTATAAGTAGTTCAGTATTTCTCAACCAAAAGTATGAAATGACAATTTTGCCATCAAACAGGAAGACTTGAACGCATATTTTATGAATACATAAGGAAAGAAGTTGCATCTATACGCATACAAAAGCATATTCGTGGATGTGCAGCAAGAACATCATACAAGCTTTTACAAAAATATGCATTAGTAATTCAAACTGGGCTTAGAGCAATGGCGGCAAGAGATGAGTTCAGGCGCAAAAGAAGGAACAAAGCTGCAACCATAGTTAGTTTATTATTTACTTTCTGGTATGAATTGTGCATTTTCTATATCAATACTTTTGTAAGGTGTATCATTTAAGAATGATGGTCAAAGATCAAATATTGCAATATGCATGTCTGATGAGAAGTCAACATGTGACCTTTTTTTAGCAACATTTAATTGGATACCAACAACCAACACTTTCAAAGGAACTACATGATGAACTTCAGGTGTTTAATAATGTCTTTGATCCTATATTTATCTTGGTTGTGTTTCATGTTGGTCATTGTATACAGGAGCAACTACATGAAAGCGATACAACTATAATGGAGTTACAAAGGACTTTGGATGATAAATATAAAGAGCTTCATGTAATTAGACTGGACCATGAAGCAGTGTATGCATTGGTATAGGAGAAATATGTACAAGGAAAGCATTGATTGTGTGGAGACATTAATGTGTTTTTGTTAGGCGATCTTGGGACTACAAAAAAATTAAAATGTAAATTACAAGTCATGACCGCCCATCTTATGGCTCACCATCTGTGTTCCTAGACTCTGTGGTTCAGTCAGTCGCTGATGGAGGGATGTTGATGTGTACAGCAACAGACATGGCTGTGTTATGTGGAAGCAATGGGGAAGTCTGCTATTCCAAGTAAATTTCTATATTTTATTGCTTTATGAGTTTGAGTACACCAGTTTCAATTTGTCTAGGATCTAAATCTTACTTGTCACATACATGGTATATTTACATCCTTGAATATCATATTTGTTACTGAATTATGAATTTATATTAGATACACTATGGAGTGGCCATGGATACTGTCGAAGCAATACCATAACAAATACTTACTGCATACATATATAATATATATTAATTAAAGTCATACATGTTTACATAAAAAAAAAAAGATGTATCATTCTATCACGTTACCTCACCATTGTTTGATTCTGGTTCGGGCGTTGATATTTGCGGTATGACTTCTTGCGTTTCAATTTCGGCTGCAGGTATGGTGAGACTTGAGGAGGCAGTTTCTGGTGTTGGAGCTGCAATTTTTAACTAATGAGTCTGTTTCTGGGTTGAAACATGCGATGGATGTTGTTGCAAATGCTCGAAGTATTGAACATGAGATATTTGTGAATGTTTTAGGTGCAGACAGATCTTTTGGGCGAAGAGAAAGAAAATGCCGAGGAAGATTTAGATAGTAAGTAGTTTCGTCACCTAAACTTATCGTTTTTTAGAACGTTTTTTACCTTTTGATTAATGATGATGTTTTTGGTTTTTACCCCACTTATGCAATGCACTGCAATGCAGGATGGTGTTTGGATTTCTTCTCACGACAATACACTGGCAAGCCCTGGCCACTCCGAGACTGCGCCTACCGTTTACTTCATGACATTAACACACATAATAGGAGACGTTCTCCGCTTCTGCAACGTCTATGTCGACTCACATATCCAGGTCCCTTTCCACTTTCTCTTAACCCCTTTCCACTTTTTCAACTATTTAAATATTACACTGTCAAAACATAACCACCTTTGGTTTTTCAGGTCTTAGATGCAAAGATGGTGTGGGTCGACCGTCTAGGATTCGACATACAAATCTATTCACCCGATAATGACGTTACAAATGAGAAGGGTGCAAAATCATCTTTGAATGGTATGTGCCAGCAAGCATGGGTAGTTTAGAAAAATTACCATGCCCTAGACTTTCAAAAAGGAACTCAATTGAACAAAATAGCTTCCAAACTATAGTGAGCTCGATCAACTTACGTTGTCCAAAGTTAATGTATGACTGGAGCTTCATGGTCATTGTACCAAACCTACTCTTTACGTGTCAGCTTATCTAGCAATAGTTAAGATAGAAGCACATTTAAAGCCCTGGTGCATCCTAAGTTTGAGGTTGCATTTTGTAACATGTCCTCTCATTTTGTGTTTTTGGATAGTTTTACTAATCTATGAGAACAAGAGGACATGTTACAAATGAAAATAACGAATTTGTAAGGAATGAATCCATGATATTCATAAACATTGTTTTTTGTTCTTTACAATGGAGTTTATTAGCCATGTCATCTCATTAATGTGTTGTCTCTCAACTAATTGGTAAGATTAGTATTAATTTTTTTTCGAAAGAAACAGGTGCTCTCATAAACAAAAAAATATTTTGTGTAAATTTTTGAACTAATTTTCATAATTTGTTTAGTACTGAAAATCATTTGGATTATAATTGTAAATATTCATAGAAATGGGTACAAAATTCTATGGAGCTGCATTAACAAAGGAAATTTGAATGTGGATCTGGGTATAACATAATCCAGTTTGTTAACAAGGGTATGTTTGGAGAATGGAAACAAAGTTATGTTTATGTTAGTTATTTTTTTTCCAGGAACTTGTCCTAGGTCAAGAAGACAAAAGTCAGAGACAAGTAGAGCATAGTACATTGACGCAAGAGAACACAAATAGGCTGGCCTTCTCCTCTCTAACGTGTTTTACAACTATTTTTCACCATCAAACTGATTGATTGACACCATGTACATTTTTCCCCCTTAGTTTGTGTTGATAGAGTATGTGTTAACATTGGGAATGTTGGAGGGAAACTACCACCAGAAGGCTTGGATATCAATGATTTGATTGATGCCGAAAATCTTGCTGACATTATTAAGTGAACTCATTCTCAGTTTCGGTAATCCACCAGATGTCAATGTCGACGATATCATGACTATGACTACAAGAGGGAAACCTAGACCCATCTTGGACCCATTACAAGATAAGGCTGCTCAACGAAGGAAAAGAAGGATGACTAAGAACCAAAAGTCTGCTGCAAGGTCTAGAGAACGCAAGCAGGTATCTTTTTCCTCAATCACCATGTGTTAAAACTCTGCATGCTTTCTTATTATTGTTTGTTCAGGTGTACCAAGCTGAAATCAAATATTTAGCTTTGAAATTAGAAGAGGAAAACCATACATTGATGAAAGCCCTGGTACACTCTTGCATTTGCCTCTTTAATTATATTTTTATGTTTTTAGTAGTATATGATTTATATTCAATGTTTATTCTCAATCTCTAGCTAACTACATACTAATTAATATTGGCATAATAATTTCTGGCTTAAACTGAGGATGAGTGATATGTGGATAATAAGTTTGGTTGCTCATAATAAGTGGTTATTTCATGTGCGTGTTTTTTATTTTCAAGTATTTTGGCTCATTAGTGTAATTTGTATCTTTTTTTATGACCAGGCTAACGTCTCACAACTTAACTCCCAACAGTCTAAACAACTGTCAATCTGGTTTCTTAGAGTGGAAAAAGTATAGTTGTATGTTGGTCTGTCAAACTAATGTCTTACATTCTCCTTTTGATTTAAGTGCGTGTACTTTGGGGAGAGTCCAAGCCAAAATAGTACTGAAGCTATAATTGGTAATTATTCAGCATGTAGGCATACATGTTCAAGTATGATAATGTTCACGACCAACGGAAGAACCATCAACTCAGGTCAAGAATGAGAAGACCCTTCTTTTTTATGAGAAGCATGTGATGAAGCGAAAAGTGTACCGCTTTTAGGGGGTCATTTAAGCCCTAAATCGTATTTATTTGATCAAATATTGCCCTAAATCGTTCCTTTTGTCATTTTAGGTACTTTTGAGAAGAAATCTGGAAAAGGAAGCATTTTGGACGTCTTTGGAGCATAAAAGTGAAGAAAACGACAAAGTCTCAAAATCTTGCTGGAAGTTACCTTTGACGGCGTCAGGATTAACCCTGGACGGCGTCATGGCTTGGTAAAAGTGGTGGATGTGAAATTTACTCATGATAAGCCAGAGAAATTGCATGGAAATTCTGACGGCGTCACGCTTTAATCTGATCAAGGTCGTCACGTTATAATTCAAAGAGGGACGGCGTCACGTTCATAGTCTGACGGCGTCAATCCTTGATAAGCCAGAACGGATTTTGGAGAGCTAAAGAGGGACGGCGTCAAGAAGGTCATCTGAGAACCCTAAAAGCGGCGAGGTGACGGCGTCACACTCCATAACGTGACGCCGTCAGATCTAAAAATCTATATATAGTTTTGCAATTCTTTGTCATTAGGGTGGAACTTATTGGGGAACTTTGTGTGTGAAAACCCTAGGACGAATTTGGCAGCTCTTTCAAGGCTTTTTGCCTTGAGATCTTCCATGTTACATTGAAGATAAGTTATCAATTAATCATTCAATATGTCTATGTGTTGTTTGATTCTATCTTATTCTTGTCTTTTGTTTAACATGTTAGGCTAGATTTATCTTGTGTTTGCTTAGATCTAATGAAACCTAGCTATTGATTATTGGTTATTAGTGTGTTGTTAGTTGTATTGGATGATTGTTCATCTATGTTAGGCTTAAGAAAACTGGCTAACTTCCTATTCGGTAACTTGCTTGAACGTCTTAAGAAACATGAACCAATGCGTACTAAAGGTTTTTATGGTTGTATTTAATGCACAAGCGAATTCTAGTGATCCCATGTTAGGAGCTTCCTAGCCGGCTCGACATAGGAGTGAAGTAGGAGCTTGTAGAGTTGGGGAAGTACGTACGCCACCCCACGAATGGTATTAAGGAATACACCCGTCATCCACGCAACTAATACACACTAATCAACCGGTAAAAGATAGTTAGGGAGTAAGGAAATCTAAGTAAACACATTTCCCTCCACATAAGTTTTCACCAACATTTTCATTTTCTGTATTTTTTATTTTATTTGCATTCGTAGTAATTTGGGTTAGTTGACTAGCAACTAATTCCGCCCACTCTTTCAAACCCGAGATTTTACTTGCTTTAAAAAAAATATAAAAACATAAAAAGAATCTTCTCTCACCCTTAGACCTATTAAAGTAGTTTTTCATACCTAACGAACACTATTCCCTGTGGAGAACGATCAATCCCCCGTACTTACCACTACACTATACTACATCGGTCAGGTACACTGCCTGGTGGGGTTGTAAGCCTCTTGAGATCCCTCGAGAGGTAAAACCTGTTGTAAGGTCGCAAAACCACGCATCAAGTTTTTGGCGCCGCTGCCGGGGAATAGTTATTGTTTAGGTTGAATTTTTATTTTATAGGTCTACTCACTAGATTCCTTTCTAGTGAGATTTTTATTTTATTTTTCTAGGATTTTCTTTAGTCTATCTTTTTCTTTGTGTCTTTGTTCGTAAAAGAAATTTCCATTGACTCTTCCGTTCACCATTATGGAGAACGTGAATCCACTACATAATCTACCCCTTCCACTCCAAAATGATATCTTTATGTTCCGTCGACATAATGGTGAATCTTTTTCCGATACATGGACTCGTTTCAAATACTTATTAAAAAAGGTCTTTCATCATGGTCTTGACTTATTGTTTCCACTTCAAATCTTTTACACTCGTATCGACCGCCAAACCCAGCAGGAGATTGAAAATATGAAAGATGGGAAAATGTGGGATTATGGTGATGAAGAGGCATGGGAAATCTTTGAGATTCTCGCCCAAAAAAGAAGTGGAACATGTGACCCAGAAAATGCAAGCTTAGACCTATTTGGTATTTGGATAAATCAATCGGAAGGTTTGTTTAGGAATGAGGTGGGTAGAGTTGAGGTACCTAAGTGCATGTCATGGTTAGGCCCTACCATAATACAAGATGAACACATTGGTGATCTTAATGTGATGGAGGATATTGTAAAGAACCCAAGCCCACCAAGTACCCCACAAGTCCCACCATTGTCTGAGGCATACACACCGCCCTTTACTTACCCGGAAGATGTAGAAGAGACTATAGGAACCCCAATAGAGGTAGAGCCCTTGGACCAAACACAACTAGAAGAAATAGGTTTGAATGCTTTTAGTGATCACAACCTTTCTTTTAGTCCTATGGAAGTTCCTAGTTTTGATGAGCCGGAGCCTCAACCAAAACCGTTACCTAATCTTCCATCCTTGGATGAAAATTTAGGAATTAAATTAGGTCCTGATCCACCCATCAAAACATATAGTCCGGGTAGTCTTAAGTTTAAGGTAGTAGACATTAAGCCTTGTAGTGAGGAAGCTAATATAGGAGTGAACCATGACCTTACATACTTACATCACCCATTCATGATGCGTGGTTTTGCAACCTTACAACAGGTTTTACCTCTCAAGGGATCTTGAGAAGTTTGCAATCCCCACCAGGCAGTGTACCTGACCGTTGTAGTATAGTAAAGTGGCAAGTACCGGGGGATTGATCGTTCAACTCAAAGAATAGTGTTCGTTAGGATTGAAATTATTCTAACTAGGTCTAGAGGTGATGGATGATTCTTTTTATACTTTTATATTTTATGGAAAGCAAGTAAAAATCTCGTGTTTTGGAAGAAGGGGCGGAATTAGTTGATAATCAACTAACCCAAAAGCTACTAACTAAACTAATATGCAAGAAAAGTAAACTAGGGTCCTACACGGGAAGTGAAGCATGTCTACCTATGATGTATTACTCCTTGCTAGCTATCCAATTCTACCTATTGAATTGTCACACCTTGTTTTAATTGACGGGTTGTATTCCTTAATACCATTCGTGGGGTGGCGTACGTACTTCCCCAACTCTATAAGCTCCTACTTCACTCCTATGTCGAGCCGGCTAAGAAGCTCCTAACATGGGATCACTAGAATTCGCTCATGCATTAAATACAACCAAATAAACCTAGTACGCATTGGTTCATGTTTCTTAAGACGCTCAAGCAAGTTACCGTATAGGAGGTTAGCCAGTTTTCTTAAGCCTAACATCGATATCACCCAATCAAAACAAGAAACAATAGGAAGCAAGAATTATAAACTAAACCAACTAGATCTATTGAAGTTGTCACGCCCTAATTGATGGAGATGGACACACACATCAACAAGAAATCAATAAGATCTAATTGATTATATACAAGTTTCATACAATCATAAGTAGACACAAGGTGATTTAGCCAAGCATAATTAATGAAGAGCAATCAACAATGATCATAATTGAAGACATAACATAAGATTGAATCGATAAAAAAACCATTACAAGATGTTTATGGCATGATTAGGACCCTCTAAGTTGCTGGAAAAACACCTACCTAAACCCTAGAATCGGACTTAGGGTTTAGGGCTTACAAATAATGAAGTTGTGAAGTTATATTTATAGGCATTTTTCTGTCGGCCCGATCTGACGGCGTCAGACTTACACGTGACGCCGTCACGTCCAATTTTTCACCAAATTGTAGATCTTTTCGTCCCGATCGCGTGGCCTTTTGAATCACCTAAATCCGAGTTCGTATGAGGATTTTATGGCCAAAACAGTAACAGCTACCGTGCGCGCAAGTTGTGACTAGTTAACACGTGATGGCCTTCTTGACGCCGTCTCCCTTTAAACCTCCAAAATCCGTTCTGGCCTATCAGAAGTTGACGCCGTCAAGGTTAAGGGTGACGCCGTCATTCTTCAGCTTAAACCGTGACGACCTTGATCACTCCAAAGGGTGACGCCGTCAGAATTCCAATGCAAATCTCACTGGCTTATCATGTGTATTTTTCATATCCACCACTTTTGCCAAGCCGTGACGCCGTCAAGAGCAAGTCTTGACGCCGTCACATGTACTTTCCAGCATATTTTTGAGACTTTTTCGTTTTTTTCACTTTTATGCTCCAAAAACGTCCAAAATGCTTCCTTTTCCAGATTTCTTCTCCAAAGTACCTAAAATGACAAAAGGAACGATTTAGGGCAATATTTGATCAAATAAATACGATTTAAGGCTTAAATGACCCCTTAAAAGCGGTACACTTTTCGCTTCATCACTTACATACTTACATCACCCATTCATGATAGATCACAAGAAACACTATGGGTTTAAACCGGGTTTATTAGGTCAAGATGGATTCCCAACTAGGAATCTCTCGAAGTTGATAGAAGATGATCCCTTTTTAGGAGAAAACTTTAATCCACCCATTGACCAAAGTGAACTAGGTAAGGTTATGATGAAAGGAGCACACCCCTTTGAGCATATAATTCATCCACCACTCTTTCCTCACGTGGCATACTCCTACCGAGCTGGTATGTATCGCTACTATCACCCGCACTTAATCCTAAGTGTAGGGAAAACCTCTCCTTTATCCATTAAATAAGGGTAGAGTCAGGCTCATGACTCGAACAAAAACAAGCGCTTCTTGGGAGGCAACCCAAGCGTTATTTGTTTTATTTGCTTTGTGTGTTTATTTATTTGTTTGTTTGATTTTATTTGCTTCCGTATGTATGTTTAATTTTTATTATTATTGATTCATGTTCAAAACTAATTTGTGAAAATGCTTTATTTTGTTTTTAACTTCGTCTTAACTACATATAAAGGTATTTTGCAAAAGCTAAGTGTAAGGGAAATCTAAATCGGTTTATTAGAACACAAATGAACATAAATCGTAATAATATTAAATGAACATACATATTAGTATGTGTTTGAGTCAAATGCTTGTATCGAGTCATAATGAAGTTTTGCAGGAATTCCAGGAAGTAAGGTATAGTTTTTTCCAAAATTTTTCCCGAAACGTAACATGAGAATTCTGTCAGATCATTTCTGACGGCGTCAGGAGTTACAACCTGACGGCGTCAGGTTTAATTTTCTGAAAATTTTTGAAAGTTTTGTTTTCATAAAAAGTTTTTATTAAATCTATAACTTATAATCTCCAGGAATCTGCAAAATTATCATTCCACAAGCATTATATCCTTATATATAGATTTATCCCGCCGATGTTATGCAGGTTTTCGTGTTTGTTTTCTCAGGTTTAATAGGTTATTTTGGACAAGGAAATGTTTTGAATCAAGCTTATGGCGATGCATTAGTCATGGAGCTTCAACATTACTTTGGAAGAAGATCTAACCGTGTTACCTCTTTATCCACCGAACGAATCAGGGGAGTATTTGATTTCATTCTTTTACTTTATACTTTTACATCTTGTTATTTGAACATTGGGGACAATGTTCATCTTAAGTGTAAGGGGGGGTAAAAGTACGATTAGAGAATACAATTGCGCTTGATTTTTGTTTGTTTAATAGTGGATGTGTAATAAAACTGAGATAAATACCTGTTAGGGTAATTTTAGTGCCAAATTTAAAATTTTTTACAACATATAGGAGTGAAACTTTGATCTTAATGAGCGTCTCACGGATATGAGTTATATGACTAGCACAAAAACCGTACCACTAAAAAATTTTCCACCCCCAAATATGTGAGGTTCGCCCCTAGAATTGGTAGGAAAAGCATTTATGCTATGATGTGTGTACCGGTAGCACTTAGATTCTAGAACTTGCGTTAGGACCATTCCAAGGCCACAAGTGAGACTACATTCGTGTAGTTAGATTTACTACATGATAAGAGGCATTAGGATTAACCCATTGTTTTACACCTGTGTTTTTGTTATAATTACATTGGCTACATTGGTCAAGTAATTCTCCCACACCCTTTGCGTTGTACTCATTTTTAGTACACGATACCCCTAGTACACCCCTCAGAGCCTATCTTTTCGTTTCGACCTTTAAGCATTTTACTTAAAGGAAGAATTTGTTTACACCCCACTTAAATGTACACCCAAATCGCCTTAGCCTACCTTGTATGCACTCATTTTTAGTGCATTATTGTTACAACATTTGTTTAAACCCAAGTTAATTATCTAGTTGATTACATGGTTGCTAAGTAGAGTCATATCCTTGTACATATTGTTTTGGGACGATTGGGACTCATGGGTAAAGTACTAGTGTAATGGAGTAATGGGGAAGATCATCATTTATTACCCCCATATGTGCTAAATATTTTAAAAGTACTCCAAGTTTTTCAATTATCTTAATTCGAGTCATTAGAATAGTTATTTGTAAAGTTATGTAAAAGTTCAAGTGTAAGGGGAATGCAATGCCCCTATGATGTATTATTTTGGATGGTAGGGCAAAAGTGTATGCAAAAAAAAAAAAAAAAAAATAAATAAATAAATAAATAAAAAAAAAATCGAAAAAATCAAGAAAAATACAAAAAAATGAGAAAAAGAAAAGTAGAAAAAACATACGGACTACCATCCCATTTTATTTTATGTTTATTTTATGTTTTTGTTATTTTCTTTCATTAGCTTAAGATTGAGTCGAGTCTTGGCTTAGCAACATTGTATAGTACATGTAATTGATCAAGATCTTTAACTCGCCACCAGTAAAATATCCTTTATCCAACAAAACCGTGTTTTCCTTTTCCCTACACCTAACATTATAACCCATGTAAAAGCCCTCTTTGATAGTTTATCTTAGGTGCTTACGCCTAGTGGAGGAGGTTTTTGATCCTTTTCCAAGCCTATGGTAATCTATTTGCTATGACAGGTAGTGAGAGATATTATCCGTTTTCATTTATAAGATTTATTTTGATGACACCTGAGAGATGTGAGTATCTAAACACTACTTGTGAGGTGCTAGTATGTAATCTCCGTGCTTCTTATGATTGAAGTGGAACGATTATTTGTTATAATTACTTTTATATTAGCATTAAATGACCCCTAACTTGTATTTTGATTAGAATAAAAGCGCATTTGCTTGAGGACAAGCAAATCTCAAGTGTAAGTGTATTTGATGAAGCGAAAAGTGTACCGCTTTTAGGGGGTCATTTAAGCCCTAAATCGTATTTATTTGATCAAATATTGCCCTAAATCGTTCCTTTTGTCATTTTAGGTACTTTTGAGAAGAAATCTGAAAAAGGAAGCATTTTGGACGTTTTTGGAGCATAAAAGTGAAGAAAACGACAAAGTCTCAAAATCTTGCTGGAAGTTACCTTTGACGGCGTCAGGATTGACCCTGGACGGCGTCATGGCTTGGCAAAAGTGGTGGATGTGAAATTTACTCATGATAAGCCAGAGAAATTGCATGGAAATTCTGACGGCGTCACGCTTTAATCTGATCAAGGTCGTCACGTTATAATTCAAAGAGGGACGGCGTCACGTTCATAGTCTGACGGCGTCAAGCCTTGATAAGCCAGAACGGATTTTGGAGAGCTAAAGAGGGACGGCGTCAAGAAGGTCATCCGAGAACCCTAAAAGCGGCGAGGTGACGGCGTCACACTCCATAACGTGACGCCGTCAGATCTAAAAATCTATATATAGTTTTGCAATTCTTTGTCATTAGGGTGGAACTTATTGGGGAACTTTGTGTGTGAAAACCCTAGGACGAATTTGGCAGCTCTTTCAAGGCTTTTTGCCTTGAGATCTTCCATGTTACATTGAAGATAAGTTATCAATTAATCATTCAATATGTCTATGTGTTGTTTGATTCTATCTTATTCTTGTCTTTTGTTTAACATGTTAGGCTAGATTTATCTTGTGTTTGCTTAGATCTAATGAAACCTAGCTATTGATTATTGGTTATTAGTGTGTTGTTAGTTTTATTGGATGATTGTTCATCTATGTTAGGCTTAAGAAAACTGGCTAACTTCCTATTCGGTAACTTGCTTGAACGTCTTAAGAAACATGAACCAATGCGTACTAAAGGTTTTTATGGTTGTATTTAATGCACAAGCGAATTCTAGTGATCCCATGTTAGGAGCTTCCTAGCCGGCTCGACATAGGAGTGAAGTAGGAGCTTGTAGAGTTGGGGAAGTACGTACGCCACCCCATGAATGGTATTAAGGAATACACCCGTCATCCACGCAACTAATACACACTAATCAACCGGTAAAAGATAGTTAGGGAGTAAGGAAATCTAAGTAAACACATTTCCCTCCACATAAGTTTTCACCAACATTTTCATTTTCTGTATTTTTATTTTATTTGCATTCGTAGTAATTTGGGTTAGTTGACTAGCAACTAATTCCGCCCACTCTTTCAAACCCGAGATTTTACTTGCTTTCAAAAAAAAATATAAAAACATAAAAAGAATCTTCTCTCACCCTTAGACCTATTAAAGTAGTTTTTCATACCTAACGAACACTATTCCCTGTGGAGAACGATCAATCCCCGTACTTACCACTACACTATACTACATCGGTCAGGTACACTGCCTGGTGGGGTTGTAAGCCTCTTGAGATCCCTCGAGAGGTAAAACCTGTTGTAAGGTCGCAAAATCACGCATCAGCATGTCACTATTTTTGGAATCAGAAAACAGTTATAAGGAAGTTGTTTAAGTAACATTCTTGACTCTCTGCGTGCATGTAATTAACGCATAATAATCTTTCAGGTGGTACCTTTGGAAAATTAGAATGGACGAAAAAATTTGAAACATGATAACTTTGTGAAAGAAGAAATGGTCTCGCTTTTACTCATATTTGTTACTTTTTTGTATCATTATTCTACTTATAGAGATAATATTGCTCACTTTAGTGACTCTGTTTATGCCTATTTGTTTCAGGCATACGAGTTGATCTCATTGAAATTAGAATGTAGATTGGGGGAAAAAAGAAACATGTTACTTGCTCTGCCAAATAACTGTAGGCAATTCTATGTTTCGATCTGTTTTGCAATGACAATTAATAAAAATCAATGCCAAAGAAAAATAAACAACAAACATTGTATACAAGAAGCTTTATTTATTTTACGATGTTCGTAATTCATTAACCATTACTTAATTTATTCATTGGACACTTTTAGAGTAGAGCAAGATAGCAAATATGAATATATTGCTCCACCACCTCAGGCAACATTACCACAATCTCAGTGGGTTCGCCCGTCTCCACCAAATTAAGGGCAAACATGGCTATATGCCAAGGCACGCTTACCACAGTCTCAGCGGGTACATAATCTGGTCTGACCATCCGCTATCGATAACTACTTTGGTTTATGTATCAGCCATATATAAATCCGTTAAGATTTCCATCCTTTCATTATGTAAAATATTTCGGTGGTTGCAAATTTATTGTACAAGGCTAACTTGAGAAGTGTGCTAAAATATTCTCTTGCTTTCACCATGCTGCATTGGAACCATATATTTAGCGGTCTCCAATTAGTAAGTAATCGTCTATTTTATTTTAGTTTTTAAAGGTTGCATATAATATGTCCTTCATCGTGTATTAAGGTGTTAAAATAAGCTTTCAGAAATAGCCCTTAACAATGCTTATTCAATTTTAATAAATGCATTTACTTCCAATCACATCCAACACCGATAATCCGAAAATCCATAAAAACCACAAAACATCATAAACTAACCAACTTTAAATGAATGAAGACATTCTGAAACAAACGCATTAAACTAATCATGCTAAAATCCAAATTAATCAGATAATCCCTACAAACCACAAAACATCATAAATTAACCAACTTTAAACGAATTAACATATTCTCAAACACACCCATTAAACTAATGAGGCTAAAATCCAAATCTCAGTTACAAAATCAACCGAACATACGAATAAAATAAATAATACCTTAATCACTTAAGCAACTCCCAAATCCATATTGAGATTAATGATAAAACATTCAAATCCTTGAAGATATTCATTGATTTGATTGGTTGTTGTTTGATTACATTTTTGTGGCTTGGAACTCAAACCCCTTAAATCGCTATAGCGATCTATTTCACCAAGATATGTTTATGTATGTGCTTTGTGGATGAGTATGTGAGAGAAAAAGTGAAACACACAATAAACCCTAAATATGTTACGATATTCAATAATAAATATTAAAAAAATGTAAAAAAAAAAATCCAACAACGTAAATAGAAAAGATCAAATAGAGTACTAGAAACTGATCATTGATCAGTTAAACTACTTATATACATTCATAGATGTCAAAGTTCATTACAAAACAACCATTAATATCATCATCTACGTGAAACCAGCATAAACCCATACATATCGATAAAAAAACCCATAACAGACAACCAAAAGTACATAATCAACCATGAGCTAATCAAACAGATCCTGGATGCTAATATGATCCTCCTTCTCAGACAAACCACCACGGACTTCAATCAAGATAGCCGTTAGGGCCTCCAACCTCCTTTGATCCCTGATTTGAGCCTTCCTCAAGCACTCATAGGTATCCCAACCAGCTTCTTCATCATCGTGGTTAAGAGACAACACCTCCGCCATTCTCTTAGTGCATTTTTTAATCTTCCTTTCCAACTCATTGCAGCGCTCCCCAACCCACCTAATAAAAGCTTCATCTTCTGTGTGTTCTTGAAGGAATAGAAACTTGAAGCATTCGTGAAGCTTTTGTGACCCAGAAAATGCTTTCAATTCATCGATGAGAGGAGTATCGGCAGCCATTATTTGATTGTTAGGTCAGAGAGGTTTTTTTGGTTTATAGAAATTAATATAGATTATTAAATATGAATTAAATACGAATGCAGTGTATATAACTAAACTGGATTGGAACTGAACAGGTTTCATCATTACAAAACTTAATTCCATCTTAATTCACACGCTTGGTTTAGTTTCTCATGCACAAATATCAAATACGTTTTTGTCAAAAACTTTTGGAATAACACATAAAACACTTCCACTTATAATAAAAGATGCATAAACACATAAATTTTGGCAATATAACATAACTAACCCTCAAAGTTTGCCAATTAGGATAATCAAGAGGCATGACAACTCATACTATATAGTACATAAATAACAATACCATAACCCTATTTACGTAAATTAAAAGTCATGCCCGCCCATCGGGCGGGCTTTGACACTAGTATATATATATATATATATATATATATATATATATATATATATATATATATATATATATATATATATATATATATATATATATATTACATATAATATATAACAATATGCGTATGACGTCATCAAATGCCATAATGCCCAGTAAGCGCCCTTAAATGCCCAGTAATCAGGCATTAATGCCCAGTAAGCAGCCATTAATGCCCAGTAAGCAGGCATTAATGCCCAGTCATCATGCCATGTGGCAACATTTCTCCATATTTTTTTATTTTATTTTTTTGTAATTAAAATTCGTATTTAATATTAAAATTCGGAATTTTTTTTTAAAAATTTTGCCACTTACAAGGATCGAACCTAGGTTGTTGGTAAAATTAACAAGCATCATAACCACTAGACCAACATATTTTTTTGATTACATCTTGCAAACCCAAATCTATAAACAACAGATAAATTAAAAGAATCCCTGCAAATTAGGTAACCCTAATTAACTATATCCAATATTATCAATATCCACTCCATTCATTATTCATTATACGGAATATTTTTTCTTAAACTAATATCACTCATTCATCTTATTATCACACACAACACCATATTCTTTTTTCTTCTCTGATTTCATGTGCAGGTTGTTAAGAAGATATAACAATTAGGATTACAAAAGGTACAATTACAAAAGGTACGTAAACATACTCTATTTATGTATTCTATTATATTTGTTATTGGGCAACCCAAATATATGATAAAATAAGTTGGGTTGATTGATCGATCTGAGACGACCAGAAATTAGCTCAAGATTCTTCCGAGTCATACTATCACTTCAATTCGATTGATCGAATAAAGATGCCTTCACGAAGAAGAACGATTCTTAAAGTCATCGTCCTTGGTGACAGCGGGTCAGTTTCTTTTTATCAGGGTTTTTTTAAATTTTACTTTATTAATTACTGTTACTGGAACTTGATCTCGATGAGTTTGATTAGGTTGTATTTCAAGTTATTAGATTTGATTTGATCTAGGTTTAAGGTTTATTTAATTCATTTGAAACAATTTGATTATAAACTATAAAGGCTAGAACTCAGCCGGTAAGTAGCATCATGCTATGTTTAATTAAGTTTAATCTTGGGATTGGTATGTCATTTATTTACGTTTATATGTTATTTGTGCACGCGTTTAATTAATGTGATGAATTAACTTAATTAGCGATTATGAAAGCACTTAAAAACAATATGCTGATAGTTTTACACCTTTGGAAGATAATATACCCAAAGCAACTTCTGTGCTCGCAAGGTTAGAGTGGTAACTAAAATTATTTGTTTATATCTCTGTTCAATATTGATGTTTTGAATAGTCGTGTGATACAATAATGCTTTAATATTTGCACGCTTTTCTCCTGTTTCTTCGTTTTGCAGCGGCTACGCGTCCAAAGAGGTGGTCGTATTCACGTAAAACACCTAACCGTCATCGGCCGGCACGCAAAAGTATTGCCACTTTTTATCCATTAAACCTGAATAACACAAGTATAAATGTCTCATTCTCTACCTAATTTGTTTTATTGGCTGTTTATTTTCGGTTTTGGCCAAAGGGGTGCTACAGATGCGCAACTGAATGTCACAACTGACCCACTTAACTGGCACGCCTGTGGTTAGTTTATAAATATTTCATGTTTTGAGTTCAGTTTATTCGTCTCCTAAAATCTGTATTTGTTTTAAATAGACTCATATTTTGGTCTGCCTTTGTAGGTCGCATTCAGTCATATCAATGAACAATAAAGAGATTTTGGATACCGCGCTAACTGAATTCTCAGAGGTGAATAAAATAAATTCGATTCTTTTTACTTTGCTGTTGTGTAAGCAAGTTCAGTTTTGATATTAGGGTTGTGGTGATACAGGGTTATTTTAGTCTTTCTCAAGAAAACCGTCACAAATTGCTACTCATTCTTGCTCAAGAGTATGATCTCAACAGGACTCAAGTTCGGGAGTTGATGAAGCAGTATGTTGGTCTTGAGATACCTCATGGTGAGTCTTCTTGTGTTACATCAGACTGCATTTTGGTTCTCTATCTCGTGACAGTCACGGGTCATCTCAACTCAAAAGAGTCGCTGAATGACACAAGTTTATGCACACAGGTACTTTTTTTAGGATTTGTGATAGTTTTCAGATGTGGGTGATGACAGCGTGTTATGCACCCGTAAGCGAATTAGTTTTATCAAGCCTCCAAAAAATATAATTTTTTTTGGGCCTGTATGGCTAGCCCACAAAAACATTTAAAGCATCTCAGAAACGGACTGAGCCATAATAAAAAGGGTTAGTCTTTCTGATATCTCCATCACAAGTTACACAAATTGTCTTTGTTACATGATTTTTCAACTTAACAACATAAAATGGCAAGTTATTTTGTTCTGATCATGTGGTTTTTGCAGCAACGACGGCCATAGTGAATTCATGAACAGATTCTAATAACCTGAGTAACATCCCTTGGGTGACATAACAATAGTTTATAACTGTGGATAAACTATCTAATCCTGGCCTTATATATTGTGATTATATGTTGAATCTGGCATTTGGATATATATATACATTTATTTTGATGTTTCTGTGTATGTTATTGTTAAACATCTATAAAGTGAAATTTTTTAGTTAATAGTCTTGAGTTTAGAAATGAACTGCCTTCCTGTTAATTTGTTTCGATGGTATTGTGATTATTGTAGTTTTATCTAATACATAAAGGTATTATGCATTTTTGTTGGTTATAGGTCTAACCGTATAAGGAGGAATTAGGAGAAAAGAGATGAATAGCGCTAAGATTTATGTTTTTTTTGGGCTCTGGTCATGATGCATGTTACGGGACACCCCGGTTAGGCCGCACGCATATGAGTCAAAGACTCGCCCGTAACCTGAACAGGAAAACCTCATCCATATTTTACTTGCATCACTCAAATTAACAACAGCTGATCTCATATACCTTTCTATGGGTGGCAGCGGGCTCTCGTGTTGCTAATTCTAACTTTTTGGCTGTCACGTATCCTGGCCCTCAACCTTGATTAAGGCCTGAACAGGTATAATATTATGTTATTCTTTGCATTGAGTTTTGATGCATTTACCATTCCTATGATTAAATTTAGCATTTTCAGCTCTCACCAGTGACAATTTATGTGAGTACGTGATTTAAATTTTTGGCACCTTAGACAAAAAGCATAATCTGGTTTGACGTTTGACTAATTCCATAAGTAAATGGGTCGGAATTGCAACCTATGCAATACATTTATATTAACATACTTCACAGAATGATTAATCATGAAATAAAGGATTAATAATAACTAATATGCAGGTCTGATGAGAAATCAGCATGTGCAGCAATTTGTGATAGATTTGGATTAAAGGGGTATCAGGTACTGAAGATGAATTTTTAAGCAATCTACATTTTGCATGTCGTTTCATACTAAGACAATCTTTCTTATTAATGCATATAGAGAGAGATTGGTTGCTCACTGAAGTTGAAAATCTTTCTGCTTCTTAGGATGGTCAAGCACAAAAAGTTCGAGATTTGCACTCCCACAAATTAAAATCTCTTGAATCACAGGTAAATAACTGAAATGTTCATACTCATTTGGATACAGGTGTAGCCAATTAAAAATCATGTTATATTTTACAAACTGCTGTTGTCGATTAACAGTTAGTGATGAGGAAGGTCTGTAGCATGTTAACCAAGAGATGGAGGCTAAAAGCGCAGCTTTACTTGGATTAGACAGGTTTGTTTTCTTTATTAACATGTTTGAATAATCTATAACAAGTGATATTAAGGTTTGATTTAAGTAGTGGATGTGTAATGGCCTTCAATGTCAATACGTAGGAATTATTTTTTGTGTAACAGTTCAAGATTACAATGTACATCTGTTGAATAACCTTTTTGATTACAATGTGTAATGGCCTTCATCCATATTTTACTTGCATCACTCAAATTAACAACAGCTGATCTCATATACCTTTCTATGGGTGGCAGCAGGCTCTCGTGTTGCTAATTCTAACTTTTTGGCCGTCACGTATCCTGGCCCTCAACCTTGATTAAGGCCTGAACAGGTATAATATTATGTTATTCTTTGCATTGAGTTTTGATGCATTTACCATTCCTATGATTAAATTTAGCATTTTCAACTCTCACCAGTGACAATTTATGTGAGTACGTGATTTAAATATTTGGCACCTTAGACAAAAAGCATAATCTGGTTTGACGTTTGACTAATTCCATAAGTAAATGGGTTGGAATTGCAACCTATGCAATACATTTATATTAACATACTTCACATAATGATTAATCATGAAATAAAGGATTAATAATAACTAATATGCAGGTCTGTTGAGAAATCAGCATGTGCAGCAATTTGTGATAGATTTGGATTAAAGGGGTATCAGGTACTGAAGATGAATTTTTAAGCAATCTACATTTTGCATGTCGTTTCATACTAAGACAATCTTTATTATTAATGCATATAGAGAGAGATTGGTTGCTCACTGAAGTTGAAAATCTTTCTGCTTCTTAGGATGGTCAAGCACAAAAAGTTCGAGATTTGCACTCCCACAAATTAAAATCTCTTGAATCAAAGGTAAATAACTGAAATGTTCATACTCATTTGGATACAGGTGTAGCCAATTAAAAATCATGTTATATTTTACAAACTGCTGTTGTCGATTAACAGTTAGTGATGAGGAAGGTCTGTAGCATGTTAACCAGGAGATGGAGGCTAAAAGCGCAGCTTTACTTGGATTAGACAGGTTTGTTTTCTTTATTAACATGTTTGAATAATCTATAACAAGTGATATTAAGGTTTGATTTAAGTAGTGGATGTGTAATGGCCTTCAATGTCAATACGTAGGAATTATTTTTTGTGTAACAGTTCAAGATTACAATGTACATCTGTTGATTAACCTTTTTGCTTATCGGTCTAATTGGTCTAGCAATTGTGAGTTAAGAACTTTACAGTTAATGATCTCAAAAATTGGTTTTCCCATTGTTGACTGGTTTACGGTTCAGTGTGTGCTGAGAGCTGATTCTAATGATGTCGGTGTTAGTCTTGGTATGAAAGGATTTAAGAGGTCAAATGCATTAAATATATAATGTGGATGACTTTCAACCCACTTGACAAGTTTTCTTTTCGCTGAAAAAGTTATTAGACCCAGTTGAGAGAAAACGTTGTGTTTGTACCTGCTAATATCTCCATTGCACTAAATATGCAGCGTCAGACTACTATCAGTTTGCGAACCTATTGACCCCTGAGGAACAAGCTCTAAGACCGAAAGTAAAAGCGTGTGTCCAGAAAGAAATTGCTCCAATAATGACCAAGGTACTTCCATATATAATTCTTCATGGGTCCGAATCGGTTATTCTTAGTTTTGTGTCTGGTTAGGTTGGCTGGAAACCTAATGTTTAGTTTTGTCAGCATACCCGATGCTATCAAGCTGGGAATAAAAACAGAAACTATGTACTACTCTATACGTAAACTCTTTCCTATTATGTGCTCTTTTTAGCTTCATATCGCTAGATGCAATATCAGGGTCTTATTCTTTGATGACCAATACGCTAGCGGCTAGCACCCTACTAAGTTGACCACTATGAGTGTGGCCGCCTTTGGCAAACCTGATAAATCACGGCCACTTGTGTCAGATTCAAGCTAGACTTGATGCAAACACTTAGACACATATTCAATGATTATAGATTTAAGACTTGGCACAAACACAAAGTGGTTTATATTGAATAATTTCCTCATCTTAGTTTGCAAGTTGAGCACCATTATATTTTTGTAAAATTAGGCATGCAAATTCATTAACTAAGCCATGTAATAAACTATATATATATAATTAAAAAGGCTTAGAATATGTGCTTATCTTATACTTTATTGACAAAGATTAATGGGTGAAATGCAAAAAATAATGGTAGTCCATTATGAGTTGACTTAGACATGTTTCACAATGATATGCGTTGACTTAGACATGTTGCACAATGATATGCGTACGGGTATGTTTCATGACTATTAATAGCATTACAGAATTCCAAAGCTTCATTGCCTACAGCCCAACTTTTAATTATACTAAATTTTTGCAATGCATGGGTATTACAGGTGTGTAAAAAAAATATCGGAACCTTAAAAGCCGTTGGTGGTGAAGATGGTTCTGATCATTTTATTGATACAGCTCTGTCAGCTTATTCGCGTATATTTTGTAACTGCAACACACTACATATAAGAGCCTCTTCAAGTTATACCGAACAGTGGCCGCTTATCGTTATAGTAAATGTTGCAGGCTCCCAGAAACATAGCCGTTATGTGTCCCGTGCAAACCAGATGGCCAGAGTCAATGGACCAAAGGCATCTGCATTTCTTCATCAGAGTAAAAAAGTTGACTTTTTTGGAGGTCAAACCCAAAAACCTGTAATCGACTTGAACAGGATATCTGTAAGTCACATGGCCTTTTTTACGAGTAGTTATCATTGTATAGCTGTTATTATCGTAGTTGTGCGAACCAGAATTTAAGTAATCTTTCTTACAATATACAGGGGTAAAGATTGCAGTAAAATGTCTTGAAGGTCTTGGCCAGGTTAACAAATCATGCTTAGCCGAGGTTGAATTCATTGGAAGTATTCACCATGTTCTTAAATAGGTACATACATATCCAGATAACAAACTGTAAGTTATAAAAATACTATGCTTATCTTCAGTGTACCATTTTACAGCAACAGGTGGCCTGCAACTTTCATACACTCCCGCCACTTACTACAACTTAAATCCTAACGTTCCATAAACAAGGCAGATATTGGATATGTAAGTCGTCACATTCTTATCAAAATAGTTAATTATCAAATGTATATAAACCATAAAAACTTGATGTACATTTGTTCAAGTGCAATGAGCTATTAGGACCTGAACCATTATTGGTAATTCAACCAGCTACCAGCTCATATTTGCTGTAATAGTTCATATTTTCTGTTCATATGGTGTGATCGGGTTTGGACTGATGTTTGTGGAGCCTAATAATATCGATCGTAAGAGTTTGTGACCGAAACACCCTCTTAATTATTATATATAAATTAGCTTTATCTTTATAACAATAACCATAATAGTAGGTAGTTCATAAATATTTTATATTGAATATTGTTGATATTTGATTATGTAGATATCGAAACAATGAGCCAACTGATAATTAGTTCCGGTACAGTTTACGAAGGTACTTTATCTGGTGTCAAATCCTCTATGACAAGAAAAAAGTAGTTGTTTTATGTATAAGTGTGCATATTGACCCTTTTGGTTAACTTAGTTACTTTCTACTATATATGATTGTATATATATATACACATTCCAACCATTTTTTTACTTCTTTCGCTATAGTAAAATATATGCCAACGATAATTATAAGTCATCTTACGCTATACAAACATATGTCAACGAAAATTATAAGTCATGCCCGCCCCAACGGGCGGGCTTATATGCCCGGGAGGGCTTATAAATCATGCCCGCCCATCGGGCGGGCCATGAAAGCTATAATTACAAGTCATGCCCGCCCATCGGGCGGGCCATGAAGTCTAGTATATATATATATATATGTGTGTGTGTGTGTGTGTGTATGTGTGTGTGTGTGTGTGTGTGTGTGTATATATATTCCCCTCCCCAGGAGTTAATCACATGATATTTCCCCATCTCCATAAACCCAGAATCTTCCATCCCCAAATTGCTCCTCTTTAATATCCCCTTTTCAGCCTTTCAAAAGAACACAACATCAAAATCATTTGATCAATACCCGATCTAAAAAACAAGCACACAATGTCAATTTCTTTAGCTTCTGAATGAAATCGAATAATTGTTTGATTTTATATTCACGTATAACAAAGAATATATTACTACTTCACCTTATTGGTTTTCGATTGCTGTATCAGTTCAAAGTCGATAGAGGAAACTTTTCGATTTTAAGATGATTTGGGTCGCCATGGAAGACGTGAAACAGCAACTAATTTCGTGAATTGGTAATCATCCCATTAAATTTTTTAGTTTCTTAATACATTAACAATTTTTTTTTTGTCGTTTTGATGATGATGGGAATGGTTTTTTTTTTTTTTTTTTTTTTTTTTTTTTTTTTTTTTTTTTTTTTTTTTTTTCGTTTTCCGGCGAGGCGTATCCGACCAGTTCCGGTGCTGTGGGTATGTGTGTTTGCAACTGTGGCGGCATGGAGAGGCGTGTACAGGTAGATCCGGTCAGTAGGAATTTGTGTTCGGAAGGTTCGTTTTGTGTTTTACTTAATTGATTTAGTGTTAGGGTTAATTGGAAATGGTGACTAGAGATTTAAAATGATTCATGTGCTATATTCGGTCAATGCCGCCTGCTGCCACATTGACGCGGTTTATAGTAATTAACATAGTATATGCGAATAAAAGGTTGGTTTTGAATTGCCCTAAAGGTGTTTGATGTTATGCCTCTGAAAACTTTTCGTGTTACATTGTGATAAAGTTAGATATAGAACCATTAAGAAATTTGATTAGCAAGTTTGAGTTGATGAACTTGAGGTACAAGCAGTACAATCAACCCAATTGATAGTTATACTCTGACTTCTACAATCTAAGCATAAATATAGGTCACTTTTCCAATTCTATTTCTTTTTCATCAATCGTTATTGTAAGTAATGTTTAGGTTTTGTTTCAATAAAACTATATTGTTTGGATTTAGTTGTGTGATGGTGTATATGGGATTGTTAAATACTATCTTTGCTGATGTTAAATATTTGAAAGGAGTGATTTTGGACAAGAAACTATCAATACAAGTTATGTGTTCAATATATGATTTTGGTAATAAAAGGTATAAATGAAATATTAACATTGGTGTTTTTATAGAAAACTATGATGTAAGTAAATATCTCGAGTGTGTTGGTGCCATTAATTAAGCTTTTTGAGGTAACCTTCCATTCATCTATGGCGTTTGCAAGTACAGTGATACTTTCCAAGTTGCATTCATATTTCATGCGCGTTTTTCAGATTCAGAGTCGGTTGTCGTGGATGTTTCGTACACATCGTTTTCCTCTTCCAATAATGTCATCGGCCTAGAGAAAAGACGTGTTGGTGCATCAGAGTCTGACACACTACCATTATTTACATTGGAGGTAACTTTTAAAGAATTTACTACTATAAACTTCATATAAAGTACCTGGATGCAGAAAGCGATATCTGATTACAAACTTATAGCATAAAGAGCTTACTTATAAGGTACGAGCTTAGAGCCTTGCGTCATCCATAACGCAAATTCAGCTATTTGGGTCCTCAAATTTTAAATTGAGTTTGTGGTTACTTAAAAGAAAAGAAAAAAGTTATGGTTGTTGATGTGCGTGTGTATTGCTCTAATTTTTATAACCACGGCAGCGGCTCCAAAGACTTGGTGCGCGCGTGTTGTGTCGTTGTGGTTTTAGCAGTATTCAAGTTTTAAATTTATATTTAGCCGACTTATCAATAACATACACTTTAACGAGCAGTGTACCCGGTCAGTATGAATATAATGGTAAGTAGAGTGTCGATCACTAAGAATGGAACGTAATATCCAGTTATTCTAATCAGTATTTTAATATCTTAAGTTAGCTATACAACCTAATCTAACGCAAGGGGGTTTCAGCCTGAGAGACTGGCACGGTTTGATTATGATTAAATATAAACTAAACTAATAAGCACGAATCAACGAATAGCACACACGTACACAGATAAATACTTGAGACAATAAGAAGACCTGTCCTGATAGTTAAGTAGCTTGTCACTTGTTTTATTGCTAGTTTTATATGATGTGTATAGTTCGATGCAACGCACCGAGATTAATCCCTTTCTCGTTGGCTCTAATCTTATCGGCGAGTAAACCCTGAAAGATTACTTATGTCTATCCTACTTATCTTTCTTCCTACTTTTCTACAGACGATAGAATGCACAGGCGATAAAATAAATAGGCGAGGAAGGGGCATGGCGACCCAAGCAATGCTCAGCTAGACACAGAGGTTATCAATGCACTAATAAAAGTCACCAAAGACATCAACATATAAACTTTAATTAATGGGAAAGCAATTTTAAGGGGAGTTGAAGTGCATGATTAAATCAATGACACAATCCCATCAATCCTGATAAATTAAAGTGTACTAATACAATAAAACAAAACTACTTAATGAATTGAATACATGCAGGACCTTCTTACAGCTCTTGTATCTTCGTTCAAGGTGTGTCTTGTGCTGCTACTTCGTCTGAATTCGGCTTAGGGTTTTGTGGTCTTCGGTCTTCTTCTAAAACTAGGCTCTCGAAATTCGTCTGACCTTGGGGTATTTATAGTTTCTGTCTGAGGGCTAGATGCGGCGCATAGGATAAGTAGATGCGGCGCATTGACTTAACTTCGCGTGGGGTCCAAGATTAATATATTCAGGAATATTCGTACACCGCCAGAAGATGCGGCGTAACTCCATTTCTAGATGCGGCGCATGTCCTTGCTGTCTTGGATCATAGCTTGTGAAATCTTGATAGTGATGCGCCATATATAATAAGTAGGATGCGGCGTATCTGGAGCAGAATGGTCTTGATCTTGTACATTTCAGTAGACTCTTAACTTCTTGCTTGTTTTGCCCCATAATTAGTCCAAAATCGCCAAGTTTCACATAATCCTTGTTTTTACCTGAGAATTACAAAAGTAAACATTAACGTATCGATTCTCACAGATAATATAATAAAACAAGTCAAATAAATAGGATAAATGATGGTAATAAAATGTACTTATTTGAGTTCATCAGTTGTTATGAAGTTTTTAAAAATTTAAATAAAATGGATAGTTACAGCAGTTCAATTTCTTGCCTTTTTTTCTTTCCAGATGCATTTTTTAACTACCATACCGTTAGTCTTTTATGAGTTGTTATTAATGTAATCAAATATGTGGTTGGTTAATATATTTTTGCACAAATAGCGTGAGATTTATAACATTTTTATGCAAGGCAAATTTTCACAGCTTATTGAGCTCATAAGTATTTTAAAAAATGTTCTATGCAGGCCTTATTCAGGATTCGGCGCCTTATTTATGCAAGGCGAATTTTCATATTCAAACTGCCTCATTTGTAACAAGTCATCTCCTCTCCTAAAAATATTGAAGAAAGAAGCCAATTTGGCAAACAACTTCAAGGTAACAATATCCAATTTATTAGAAAAATTAAGCCATTTCAGTTAGTACTGTTCTTTGCATTGACAGTACTAACTTTCAACATTACCTTGATGTAATTTCATTTCTAGGATTTTGGTTAAAGATGACTAATTTTTATTGTGGCTATACAAAAAGATGTTATCTTTGTTATTACTTATGACGAACATTTATTAATTGATATCTATTGTCCAAATATATATACAAGGAAAAGATTTCTTAGCAATGTCAATGGATGCACATATGCTATATCTATATTAGTGATGATGGCTTCACGAAAATACGTGCTATATATCATGAATCAAGTAAGAAAAAAGTGAACGCAAATCGTCTAAATTGACGGTTAACAATTAGGAAACAAGGCATGGCATGCACGTATATTTTGCACCCATCTGCTATTTGTCTTGAATGTTAAGCTAATTTCTTAAATCAAGTGTATAAAAGAGAAGAAATTTTCAATTTTCCGTCATTATATGAATGGAAAATGCCATAAGGTTGTCTCTACTTTTTTTTATGTGTTTTTCCATCTTACTTCCGGCTTTCAGATTTATTACTATTACTGTGTTGCTTATCTATTCATTTATGACAGGGCGAGAAGTGTAAATTTTCTCATGATACGATCCCTTTGACAAAATCCAAAGTAAAGGTAGATTTTGACAGGGAGAGAAGTGTAAACTATTCATAATTGATACAAATGGGTTCAGTTGGCAACAACGACCCATTTATATTAAAATGGGTCAATTTGGGGTCACATCCAACCATGCTGTCTTACTTATAAAAAGTTAACTATTTAGTTTCAGAATATAGCTTTTCTAAATGTTATATTATTGGATTAACGGGCTGTTCAGAAACTACTAAAATATTTTTATGTGCATATGCAGGTTGCACAAAGAAGGGCGTCCAGAAGGTTATGGATTTATAGAATTTGTATCACATTCTACAGCCAAAAGGGTTCTCTTCTTGAATGACTTTCTGTAACTTTATACAGAGTTGGCGATACAAAAGAAAATCACTAAGGTATAACCTTTTCTTTAATTATATCTATCCTGTTTCTCAAACTTGGCAACTTATATAGAAAATATATGCTTTAGGTAGTGGTATTGTGCAAG
This sequence comes from Artemisia tridentata subsp. tridentata, assembly GCA_021014915.2. Classification (NCBI taxonomy): domain Eukaryota; kingdom Viridiplantae; phylum Streptophyta; class Magnoliopsida; order Asterales; family Asteraceae; genus Artemisia; species Artemisia tridentata. The sequence goes on along the minus strand of CP139504.1, from coordinate 5,580,214 downwards.
TACAATTGCTTTTTTTTCAATCCTTGCATAAAAAAACTTTCCTGGTATGCACCCTTGGGCCAACGTTTTGACAGAATTAGGATTTTAGATGGAAAATGGTTGTATATGGTAATGTATTGGGGATATTTTGTTGAGTACTTACAAGTAAAATGATAATAACCATTGTATATTCTATTATGTAGTTACTTTGTATTGTAGCCTAGCCCATTGTATGTATTGTAAGGCTTGGCCCATTTCATGTATGTACCCCTATGTAACCCTATGTATCTTCTATTTATTGGCAATGAGAATCCTGTATCATTCAAGGGGAAATCACTCTCTTTTATGGTAATCAGAGCCTAATTGCAACTTTCCCATATCTCCTCCTTCTTTTTCTCATCTACACGCTCCCCTCTTCACAGCCCCTCCAAAAACCCTACAACAGCCGCCACTCTCTTCCCCACCAAATGGCTATCGACAACAGTAACCCACCACCACCTCCACCACCCATCAACATGGAAAAACCCTTCGGTGTCTCTAACATCAAAGCCCACGTCCCTCTGGTCCTGGATCTCGACCAACTCAACTATGATGCATGGAGTGAACTCTTCACAACTCATTGTCTGAGTTTTGGTGTCCAAGGTCTCCTTGATGGCTCGTATGCATGCACCAGCACTAATGCTGTGGACTGGAAGAAACTCGACTCTCTAGTCAAAGTTTGGATCTATGGTACCATCTCTGCATCTCTCCTACAGACTGTCTTGAAAAAGAATGTATCGGCTCATGATGTATGGAAGAGTCTTGAAGATCTCTTCCATAATAATAAGGATGCTCGCGCTATGGAGCTTCATGAAGAGCTCCGATCAATGGAACTTGGCAGCCTCTCCATAGCCGAGTATTTCAAACGCATCAAGGTAATCTCTGATCTTCTCTCAAACATCGGTTCTCCCATGGACGATAAGAACCTGGTTATGTACGCTGTTAATGGTTTGGGTGAAAAATATGAGCATGTGGGTAGTAATATTTGTCACAACAAGAACCCGCTAAGCCTAATCGAGACTCGCTCAATGCTCCTACTTGAGGAGTCTCGTTTAAACAGGAAACAAAGCCATGGTAATGCTCGCGACACACCGTCTTCCTCCACGGTTCTCATGGCTGCAACAGGTAGTGGTAACAAAGGTAATGGCAAGAAGGAACTGTGTAGGAATTTCCAACGTGGAAATTGTCGTTTTAGTGCTCGCTGTAAGTACATGTATACAAAACAAAATAATACCCACAACAGCAGCAACACACATGCTTTTCCTCCACCAGTTCCCCATGCACAAGTGTATCTTCGTGCTCCCCAGGTTCAACCACGACCATCTCAACACCAACAGTGGGCTGGTCCTTCTTCTTTTCAGTATACCAATGGCCAAGCTTTTGGCCCAACAGGTTCTATTCTCGGCCCAGCGCCAAACCAGGCCACATCCACAGCCTACGGGCCTTATGGACCACGCCCACATGCTCCTGGATACTGGGAATACAGTGATCAGCCTACTACTCTTCCTCGAGCATTCAATGCCTCGACCCTTCGCTACGCGAACAACAATGAAGATTCAGGCTGGTACTTCGACACCGGTGCAACTTCACATCTAGCATCGGATGCAGGTAAACTCATGACCATTCTTAATAAACGCGTTAATACATCGATTGTTGTTGGTAATGGGTCCACCATACCGGTTACTAACACCGGGCATACTATTTTGCCATCTTTACATCGACCCTTATATCTTCAAAATGTCCTCATAACCCCTCACATAATTAAAAACTTAATATCCGTTCGTCAATTTACTCGTGATAATAAATGTAGCATTGAATTTGATGAATTTGGCTTTTCTGAGAAGGATTTTTATACTCGTCAAGTGCTCCTCCGATGTAATAGCACCGGAGATCTATACCCGTTCCACACACCTTCTACCAGTACCCCCACTGCTCTCTTGACGTCCAATCATTCCACGTGGCACCAAAGACTTGGGCATCCCGGCGATGAAGTGCTACGTTTTTTAGTTTTGAATAAATTTATATCGTGTAATAAAACAAAGTCTATGACTTTGTGCCATGCGTGCCAACTTGGTAAGCATGTAAAACTTCCATTTTCGCATTCTTCTACTTTTGTTGAAAACATATTTGACATTGTTCATTCTGATGTTTGGACATCACCTATATTGAGTGTTAGTGGTTTCAAATATTATGTCATTTTTCTTGACCATTTCTCTCATTTTTTGTGGGTCTATCCTCTTAAAAAGAAAAGTGATGCATTTACTAAATTTCTTCAATTTCGTGCCTATGTGAAAACTCAATTTAACAAAGAAATCAAAGCGTTTCAGTGTGACCATGGGGTCGACAACACACCACAACACGAACTTTTTAAAGCAAATGGTATACAATTCCGTTTTTCTTGTCCAAAAACGTCTCAACAAAATGGAAAATCCGAGAGGATGCTACGAACAATCAACAACCTTATACGGACCTTGCTCATTCAAGCACACTTACCACCTCAATATTGGACCGAAGCACTTTTTATGGCCACCCATCTCCTCAACATATTACCCTCCACTTCCATAAAAAACGCCATCCCATTCACCAAACTCTTTAATAAACCACCATCTTATACACATCTACGTATTTTTGGATGCTTATGATATCCATACATACACGCGTCTCACAAACTCCAACCTAGATCTACCCCGTGCATCTTTCTTGGCTACCCCACCAACTACCGTGGCTACCGTTGTCTTAACCTTGCTACCAATAAAATCATCATCTCTCGTCACGTCAACTTTGAGGAATCCATATTCCCTTTCCAACCTACACCAAACTCCTTACCACCCTCATACCAATTTTTGGACGAAAATATTGATCCCTCACCAACACAACTTAAACTCCTTTCTACCCCTGACACCCCACATATACACGAACCATCCTCACAACACACCCCTACCCAACATGTAGATAATCCGCCACAACCCACAACACCACAATCTAGCCCATCTCAGCCCACAATGCCTCCCACCCAACCCATCCACCCCCTCCAACACAAACAACCCAATCGCACCACCAGGCCCAAACAAACTCACATCCTCCCATCACTACTCGCCAACATCTCCCAAACACAACTACAGCCTCTCGTCACCCTATGGTCACACGGTCTCGCGATGGCATAACCAAACCCTTAGATCGCCTAACCCTCCATGTCGCCACATTTTCACCAATTCCAAAAAATCATGTTCAAGCCTCTCACAACCTACATTGGCAAAATGCTATGCAAGATGAATTTAACGCGTTAATTAAAAATGGCACGTGGGTTCTTGTCCCGCGTCCACCTAATGTGAATGTTGTTCGATCTATGTGGCTTTTTAAACATAAGTTTCATGCAGATGGATCACTTAGCAGGTACAAAGCTCGTTTGGTTGCAAATGGCAAAAGTCAACAACAAGGCATTGATTGTGATGAAACCTTTAGCCCTGTCGTCAAACCCGCTACTATTCGCACCGTGCTTAGTCTTGCTGTATCACGACAGTGGCATATTCACCAGCTTGACGTGAAGAATGCATTTCTTCATGGACACTTGACTGAGACAGTTTATATGCATCAGCCACCGGGTTTTACTGATTCTGCTCACCCCGATTATGTCTGTCTTTTGCAGAAATCTTTATATGGTCTCAAACAGGCACCACGAGCATGGTTTCAGCGCTTTGCCAGTTATGCTTTACGGGTTGGTTTTCAACACAGTAAAACTGACTCGTCCTTATTTATCTATCACCGCGGTGCAGACACAACTTATTTACTACTCTATGTGGATGATATTATTCTCACAGCTTCTTCCCCAGGATTATTACAGCGTATCATTTCCTCCTTAAAGGGAGAATTTGCTATGACAGATCTGGGCCCACTCAACTATTTTCTTGGCATATCTGCTACACGTACCTCATCTGGCATATTCCTATCACAGTCAAAATATGTCACAGAGCTACTTGAGCGGGCCCACATGCTTAACTGTAACCCTTGCAGGACTCCAGTTGATACAGAGAAGAAGCTAGGACCTGAAGGAGCTCCCGTTGATGACCTTACTTTATATCGAAGCCTTGCCGGGGGCCTTCAGTACCTCACCTTCACTAGACCAGATTTATCATATGCAGTTCAGCAGTTGTGTCTTTATATGCATGATCCGCGTGAGCCTCATTTAAATGCTATGAAGCGTGTTCTTAGATATGTTCGTGGCACCACTGATCTTGGACTCCAGTTATATCGCTCCACCACATCTCAGCTCACTACCTATTCCGATGATGACTGGGTTGGTTGCCCCGCTACTCGCAGGTCCACATCTGGCTATTGTGTATTTCTAGGGGACAATCTTCTTACGTGGTCTTCCAAACGTCAAGAAACGTTGTCCCGTTCTAGTGCTAAGGCCGAATACCGGGGAGTGGCCAACGCCGTAGCAGAGACATCATGGCTTCGCAATCTCCTTCGTGAGCTTCATACTCCTCTTTATACTGCTACTCTAGTCTTCTGTGACAATGTCAGTACTGTCTATATGTCAGCTAATCCCGTTCAACACCAGCGCACGAAGCACATCGAGATAGATATCCATTTTGTTCGGGAGAAGGTTGCAACTGGTCACGTGCGTGTTCTTCATGTTCCTTCACGGTTTCAGTATGCTGATATTTTCACTAAGGGACTTCCATACTCTTTGTTTGCTGACTTTCGATCCAGCTTGAGCGTCCGCAAGCCTCCCGCTCAAACTGCGGGGGAGTAATAACCATTGTATATTCTATTATGTAGTTACTTTGTATTGTAGCCTAGCCCATTGTATGTATTGTAAGGCTTGGCCCATTTCATGTATGTACCCCTATGTAACCCTATGTATCTTCTATATATTGGCAATGAGAATCCTGTATCATTCAAGGGTAAATCACTCTCTTTTAAATGAGTTGTCACCACCGTTGTCTCAGACAAGTGATGGTTAACTTGCGCACATTCTTTGTTTCAATAATACAGGTGCAACTTTTGTACGTGATAAATGGTCAAACCCATTGTATGAAATCTTATTGCAACATGAGCCATCTAAAGACGCTTCGCAAATTAGGTGTCGTGTAGTGAAGTGTTGCTTTTATTTGTAAATACCATATTCTACATTCAAAATCAAGATTGTTTAAATTAAATTTAAAATGATTCTCAAGGTTTTTTTAACGCATTAATATTGTACAGGTTCTTTCTAAAGTGTGCCAGGTGTATCTAAAAGATCCTGAGTTCAGTGACGTGGAATGGATGGCGAACGGTGTTCAGAACGCAATAGGATTTGGATTAAACAGATGGTTTGCAAACATGAATATATAGAACACGCTGAGAAAGAAATTGAGGTAATTTACATTCCTCTGTTATACCCAAAAAATTGCTGCTGTCACAATGGGTAACAGGTCAAACTGGAATTTTTTTAAAAGTTGACATATTTTGATAAATTTATGGTAATTTTGGGAGTTTGTAATACCATTTTATTTATTACAACCAAATAGTGAACTTATTACAGGATAATAGGTGAGTTGGGACAACCATGCAGCTACAAATGAGGCTGCTAATGAACATCAGCGCGGTTTGGACTTTGGAGCAGCCACGCTACCCTTGACCCCGCCAAGGCCTTTTCAGTTCATATAACCATTTTTATGAGTTCCATTTCAACCTTTTACATCAAGTCAAAAATGTGATGTGATATTTTATTTTTCTGTATTCCATCATTAAATTGGTTTTGATACATGTTATTTGTGATTCAAATAGAATAATTCATTTTTCAATAAATGTTTCTCACAATTCTCCGTAGCAACGCACGGGTTACCCCGCTCCGCCGCTCGTGTTTACCGATCTATAAAAAACAATTTTGTTTTTAAATAGTAACTGTATAGATTATTCACTAGCAAATAACATTAAAGAAAACATAAGAAAAACAAGAATATTAATTAAAAAATAAAATGACACATACGATTTGCGACGATGGAATCAAAGTGTCAGGGTAATTGCACGCATGCATTGCAGACACGTGAGTTGTAACATGTTGTTGACTTTCATTCTACTCCTTCACTACCTGCTTCATTAACTATGAATCGATTTCAATGGGGGTATGTATCCGTATGAGCTATATGTACAAACCCGAATCACATGATACAACCGCCCGGAGCTTTCAATCATTGAAAAAATCCCTATAAGGGGGTCCTTATAAACTGACCCATTTCGATGACTCTTGCTAATTAACTACAGTACTCGTTTGTTATTGGTTTTGCATCACTACAAGTCTAAAAGTGACAACTAATTTCAAGCTCATAGCCAGCACATACATCTTCATCCTTCTCAAGTACAGTATATGACGACATAGTAGACACAAAGTCATATTCACATAGATTGTTTAGTTATATACCAAGAAAACTTAATATATTTTAATAATTATTTTGTTATCTTTTTTTTCAAAGATTTTTTTTTTTTTTTTTTTTTTTTCATCTCTTCAATGCTTTTAAACATTTCTCAACCTACTTTTTACTATCTATTCTCACTAAACTAATTTTTCATTCGATATATATTGAAAGTCTAACATAAAGCAATTGAAGGCAAACGGGCAACAAGCTGCGCCGCCAGCCCTTTTTGGATTGCAAAGCTAATCCGCTGAAAAACTACATTCATAGATCTAGGAGACATCACATTAGAATGCATGACCCGCTGAACTCTGTTGAGGAAGGCTACAGCATCAGGTGCTAGAAAACCAAAAGTGTCAAACGCGAAAGGTATAAACTCGTGCTGATTGTCAATGCACGCTTTCTCATGCTTGCTCACTTTGCATGAGGCAGCTTTAAGGGCAGCCTCCCCTGCAGTAAAACCTCCACTCCTCAATCCCACGAGAGGAGAAACACCTGTTAGGTCCACACAAGCATGCTTACCACCTGCCCAACCAAAAACCAATCAAATTAGTTAGAAGTTACATTTTGCATACTACATAATTTTGGTGGAGAAGGTGAGATAAGTCTAGCCCAAGACAAGGCCCATATCTTGCGGTTGAGTTTCATTGTTTAGCATATATCAGATCAAATGATTAGTTTGGATAATTTAACTATGGACGAGGATCCTCTCATGTTGAGAGGTAAAGTTGTGCATGATATGATTGTACATTTGAATTAAAATAAAACAAATGTTTTGCAATAATGATAATGTACAATTAGAACATTACAACTTTACCTCTCATGTTCAAATGAACATTTAACTATTTGTTAGTCAGCATAATTTAACTAGTTAAAGCATAGGGTACTTACGGTGTTGTTCTGCTGGTGTCGTGAGATAAGTGCTGCCACATCAACATCTTTTCCCATAATACCAGAATCTATTACGATATAAAAAACACCTCATCTCTCCTATAACACTAAAATCTGGTGCCATCGTGTACCCTATGACCCACACATAACCCATTAAAATACAAATACAACACACAAAAAAAGATAATTAACGGACCATTTAGGCTGGTCGTGACGGTGCAGGACGGTAAAACGCAAGCAACGGTATGCTGGTGGCGCCGTTGAGTCGCGTTTTGGGGAAAGACGCCAGAGAAAATGCTAGGTACCCTTCGCTCTTAGGGTACATGGCATATATTAGGAGGTGATACCAGATAACAGATAACAGCCGAGGATGTAGCTCATTTTCTGTAAGATAGTCTAACGCTATCCGTAACTGGTAGTCATAAGGGCTATTTTCGGAGGTGATGCGAAGTTCAAGGGTTATGCTCGTAGTCAAGAAAGGATTTGTTCCTTCAAATTTGTTTTGAAGTATAATACTGCTTGGCCACTCGTAGGGTTGACAAGATGTTTGCGTGCGCACGCCCAAAGGCTATCTGGAATACGTTCAGATGATTTGGTAATCTTGATCAATTATATATAACGAGAAACTAAATAGTTAATTATGGAATGACTTAGATCCATATCCATATTAACGTGGTATTAGAAACAAAAGGATAAGTATGATGATGAATCATCACAAGGTTTTAATATACGTATGACCAGTTTCGAACACGAGACTTCGGGATTGCACACATTACGTATGAGTTTCAATGTTTTAATAATTAATATAATGAGTTATGATTTAATTATTAATTTCACGAATAAACACTTAACGGGAGTTAGTATTTAACGGAGTTTGGATAACGGTCGTTAAATATTAAGTTAAAGGACTTGAGATGTAAATACAAGCCAAGGAACCCCTTGGGCTTGCTAAACTCGGCCGACCCACATGAGGAGGAGGGTTTTTGCCCTAGCTTGGAGAGAAAGTTTGAGAAGTCTATAAATACAAACCCTTGTATTCATAATTCTCATCTCTTGATTCCCTAGCAAGCCAAATTTCTCTCCTTCTTCCTTCTCTTGTGTATTGCCGATCGACATTCCCAATCCCTTGGGATTTTCAATCCAAGATTCACAAATAAAATGTTTGGTTTGTTCGTGGATTAAGAACCTAGCTTTTCACATTGAAACGCTACTAATACGTGTGTACAAGAACGGAGATCAAGCATACTTTTGCTTGAGTGATTTGCCCAATTCGACTATTATTAATTCGACATACATAAACCCTAAGTTAGGGTTTTACCGGTTCTTGGATACTCGATTTCTTGTTTAGCTAGAAATCAAAGGTACGCGTATTCTTTATTTTTAGTTAATTAATTACTAGTATTTAGTTCCTACTTTCCGCTGCGTGCTTGATGTGTATATGTTTTTGTTTAAACAATTGTTATGTTATTCATATTCCAACAGGGGCATTAAAAGCCCGTTAATACATTGTAATTAATTACTAAAACACATAAAAATTGAATCTTTGTGATTATTACATGCTTTTGGTGTTCTAGGGTTTTAAAAATATGCAAACCCTAATTTTTTTTATTTTGGGTCGATTACCCTTAATTATTATATTAGGGTTTTTTAGTTTTGTAAAACTTGTAGAAACCCTAGGTTGCATGTAAAATTTTATGTGTTAATTAATGAGTACTTGGTTTATGTAGTTAATTGAATATGCGTATAATAGACTTGATTATATGTTGTGACATGATAATAAGTGCTATTTGGGGAATCCATGGCAAAAACATGCATGTTTTGTGATGTGCCCGGTTCGGTGCAAGTTTTAAATTTATAAGGGGTGAATTACCGAATCTAATGACAACACATACGAGCAAGTATACTCGTCCGTTGTAGCAAGATTTTGATGGTAAGTCGGGATCGTTCGTAGGGATTTGTGTAGTGAATCGAATTGTAAGTTAAAAGCAACTTTCTCAAACAAGTAGTAATGATATTATGAAAATTCAAATGATTAAAAACTACACTTGCTTAGACTAGTGTACTACAATTGACTAATATGATTGTGATAACTTTGGATAACATGTTGGTTGTGATAATTAGTTTTGACACTAATCTATTGTTTCTACAAATTAAACCTTCGTCAAGATTTTGGTTTATAAAAACAAGCATTACGTTTAACCAATCAATTCAAGATCAATTCAAGGTTCATGAGTTGATGTTCCTCAAACACAAAAACAATCTTTTGTTCTAGCAAACAAGCTTAGGAAATGGTCAATACAAAAGGTAACCGATTATAGACAAAAGGTCACAATTGAAAGTAAACTATTAATCTCTCGACCTTTAAATTGGTTTACAATCAATCCGTTTTGATAGACAAAAGCATTTTCATTACAATCACAATCAAGTTCCTTTGTTTAATCAAGAATAGTGGAAGACAACAATCATTCATAGACAAATGATTATAACTAGTGGAATAACAATATTTCTTTCGACCCTTAAGATTACTAGCACTAGTTAAACTTGATTACCCAAATGTCACTATGAAACTTAATCACAATTGGTTCTTAGAATCGACTTGAAATTGAATTAAAACATGTTATCACAATCACATGCCAATCAATGAATAATACACATCATCTAAGCAAGTGCACAAAGGCACTAGCCGCTCATAGCAAACATAAATGCAAACTCAATACTTTGAACATTAGAAACCATGATTGAAAGTCTTACAATGATTGGAAATAAGATTACAAGTGAAAGACAATGATTCCACAAGCAATGGAAATGGTGTAATCGACTTTCTCCCTTCTCCTGGACTTATGGACGAGTTTTCTGAGTATTTTCTATGAATGGTTCTCTCCTCTAACAAGCAAGCACTCTCTTAGCATACATACTCTCTTTAGATTGATTGGTATTATAAATACCCAACAAATGGTTCAATAAATTGCTCTAACCAAAGGTCTAAGTGCATAAATGCTTCTCTTGCTCTCCAAGTAGTATTGAATGGTTAGAATACTGAAAAGAAGGACCTAGAACCGGATTTATAAAGTCACAATCATTAATAAAGAAGTCTTGGGTCAACAGCGACTTCCAACCGATCGGATAGAATGGTCTACCGATCGGTTGGTCTTCTCGGTAAATCCAATTCTCTCCATCCGATTCAGTTGCGGGCGGCGACCGATCGAATGGCTACTGCTGGTGGACCTTTTTCTTGGACTTTTCCGTATGACTTGTTTCTCGGTCGTAGCTCTTGATTCTTTGATCTTTCCCTTCATCCTTAAGCTTATTAACTCGACTACTTGGACTTTATCTCATTGAAATATGTTGATCCCAGTTGAGCTTCACGATCTTATTAACTACCTTAGATAAATCTAAAGTAATCGGTATAGAAACTGATCTTAGGTTGTATATCAAATATTATGCGGAAACTAATATTTGATCTTAAGAAGAAAACACAAACGAGTTATCAAACAACACTTCAATATATTAATACGATTGCTCTGAATAGCAATAGGGTTACAAGAAACCTTGAAGTGTAAAACAATATGTATGCTAAGATTACCAATCAATCGATATCTAACTCTAACCCTAGAACCTCCTTTTATAGCGTAAGGAGTCCTAGTCGGTTTACAAGACTTCCTATACAAGTAAAATATTCATACGTATCTTTTCTATACTTATCTTAACATACTTTACATAATTAATAAGCAGCAGGGTAATCCTTCTAGCAGCAGAGTCTTCGTAAGCTAGCATTAGAGTTACAATGTGCCTATTATACCTAAACAGCAGAGTTACCAAAACAGCAGAGTTCTTGTGCTAATCAGCAGAGTTACATAACTATTCGGCAGAGTTGTAATTCTCCAATCAGCAGCATTTCAGACCCAACAATCCTCCCCTAAACTTGATATTTTTCTCCAAAAATCATCAAGTTTCCTTAATCCCAGATAATCACCAGGAGGATGCTTCCAAACACCTTACTGTTTTGAAACATGTGATACCAGCAACTGTTTATATTTCTCAATCAATTCTCTTGCTTGATGATCTGAATCAAATGGTCTTTGAAGTGCCAACTTTCCAGGTTGCAGCATTTGATACAGAATAGATGTACTGTTGTTGATGACATAGTCCTTTTCCACAAGCATATATACAGTAACACCTATGCAAGACAAAACATGAACTCCACAACTTTGATATAAGTACCACTTCTGAACTGTAGAGCTCAGCAACTTCCTCCATTCAATACTTCTTGCATCTGGTTCAAACATGTTCTTCAAGTAGTAATAATTTAGTCTCTCAAACACTATCTCTGGTCTAGTATCTCCATATCTCATCTTGTACAAATTCCAGAGTTTAGTAATATCATCTCTATCCATATAGTGCATCATTTGAGAAAAACTAGTATACCCCACTCTTGAACCATTTGATCTTTCAATCACCCAGCATACACTACTATCAGCTAAAATATCATGTGAATAAGAAATTATTGGATATTTTACCGATAAAGGTACTTCATCAAGTATCTCAGGCTCTTCTTGAGGTTCATGAACTGTGAGATCCATAACCCCTTTCATCTCATCTTCAGTCACTTCTTCATTCCCTGAATCAATATCCTCTGTTTCCTCTTCCTCAGAATCACTCATCACTACTTTTCTCTTCTTCCTACTCACCTGCTTTACTCTCCTTCTATATCTCTTTGTACCAGCAGAAGATTCAGGCAAAACTTCAGGTTCTTCTTCAGCTTCAACTACAACTTCTTTCTCTTTCTCAACATCAGTTACTACAGGTTTTGAACCACTTCCACTTCCAGATGCTTTTAGATTGTCAGATCCCATAACTTCTGGATTTCTCTTCTTTTCAGGAACTTTTCTTGGATTAAGCTGAGCATAAGTTTCATAAAATTCCTTTTCAATTAAGTGATCTGGCTTTCCTTTAAAATCCTTCATCTGATAGTTTCTAGCATTCTTCAAATAGTATTTCATGTCAGTAACCAATGCTTTTCTTGAAGTTGACTTTCCCTTATAACCATGCTTCTGAGCTTCAGTTATCCTCTTAATCAACTCTTCCCACCTAGTCAATCCATTCTTTCTAAGTATGAACTCAACAAGCTCTTTTGTCTTTTCAGCTCCATTCAACTGCTCATCATTTGATATCAGCCTAGCTTCACCTCTGACAATCATATCAGACTCAATGAAATACTGCAATTGTGCATCCAATTCTTCTTGACTAACTTCTTTAAATGCAGTACTTTCCATAAGTTCAGACTGATCTCTTTCTTCACTAGCTGCAAAACTTCTTGCAAGTTCTTCATCCTGAGCAATTTGAGCCTCTTCAGCTAATTTCTGCATCCTTTCAAAATCTTCAGCAGAGTCAGCAATAGGTTGAGCTTGTGATGTTGTAGGTGTTTTAGTTGCTTTGTTCATATTCAGAAGCACTTCAGCTAAAGTCATTTGATCATCATCTGATTCAGCATCAGCAGAGTTCTTAACTCCAGCACTTTTCTCTTTATCTACAGCAGAAACATTCAACCCATAATTCACATCAGCAGAGTGTTCTTCTGCACCAGCAACTTCATCAGCAGAGTGTTCTTCTGCACCAGCAACTTCATCAGCAGAGTGTTCTGCACCAGCAGAGTTTCCCTTTTCACCAACATTTTCAACTTCCACTGATTCTTTTACAACTTCCTTTTCTACCTCCCCTGAGCCTATCACATCCTCCACATCTTCTTGATCCTTATCATTCACAACAGCCTCTTGATCATTCCTCCCCTGTTTGGAAGCATCCTCTTCCAAAGTTGGTTTGGACCTCTTCTTGAGCCTCCCCTCAAGGTGTGTAACCCTTAGTTTAAGCCTCCTAATTTCAGCACCTTGAGTAGCTCTGACTGTCTTTAACTCTTTTCTCAGATCAAGCACCTCCTTTGACAAATTGGTACAATTTTCCGTCAATTCTTTCAATTGTTTCATTATATCCTCACAACTTCGGTCTGTGTAACCTGACCCGAGAGGTTGATCATTGGAATTGTCATTTTGTACAGGTATGTTAGCCGTCAAATCATCAGTTTCAAGTTCAATTCTAGCATCAACACTTCGACCTGTGTGACCTGGTCCGAGAGGTGTATCATTTGCAATGTCCATATGTACATAAGTGTCCATCAATTCAATATGTTCATCTCTGTCCTCATCACTTCGAGATGTGTTACCTTCTCTGAGAGGTGAATCTTGGGACATAAACTCAGTCTCATCCCTAGGATGAACATCTGAGCCCCCCATATAATCCATTTGGCTGGGGTTACCACCAGTTGTGTCAGGTTCCTGAGAACCTTCTACAAATGATGTTGCCATGGTTGAGGTCTTAAGTATGTTAGCACTGTCCTGTTCAACTACTAAGTTGGAAACAGTAGTGCCAGCCTCTTCCATCATGATACCTCCAACACCTGTATCAGCCTCATCTGCTACCATACTGACATTGGCCTGAGGTTGCACAATGCCCTCTTGTGAATTCCTAGGTGATTGGGTGTTTTGGGTTTCATGTGACACTGATTCATTTAAACTTGTGGATGAGGATGTGTGATGGGAAGCTGTGGGTGTTCCAGCCTCTTCATCCTCATGGACTTCAGCCACTACACTCAAGATATGCTCAGTTAGGGGAGTAATAACACCAGAAAATCCTTTCCCATCCTTCTTCAAAAATGCAAACATCTTGATGGCCATTCTACTACAGGGCTCAATTTGTGAATGCCTCAAAGGTTCCCTTAGCTGTTTATTTATTATAAGTTGTAGAAACCTAGGGTATAAGTAAAACTTCTTCTTAACAAATTTCTTCATCCCTTCAAATATCATAACAGAAAAATCATAGGGCTGCCCTGTAGCTAAACATACGAAAGCCATTGCCTGAGATGCATTAAACTCACTCCACCCACCTATCTTAGGAAACAAGCAATGTTGTAGAGTATGCAGTAAAAACTTCCAATGGGGACACATACGACCTTTCAAAAATGTCCCACTATTCTCAGGTTTCTCATAACCAAAAGACTCAAGTTCAGCCATCACAACTTCTGGGGTTATAGTAGGGGGTGTTGGGGTACCTGACAATTTCAAACTTCTCTTAATTGTGGTTTCACTAACTACAATGTCCTCCCCATCCACACTACCTATTAGTCGTTCCTCACCATCTAAGACATCCAATCTAACAGTTGACCAAAATTGTCGCATATGAGATTTGTAAATTGTAGGGGCAACTGTTAATGCATACCTCAACTTAGACGAACCCAGAAAATCCATTACCTCGTAAAATCCATCCGCTGCATTAACCTTACTGAGAAACGCTATCTCATTGTGTTCTTCTGGAAATGTTCGTCGAGCCATTGAATTTGGGGGTTTGGGGTGAAATGATATGAATTGTTGTGGTTGAGTGATAATTGAGTGTAAGTTTGGAGCAATTAGAACGTAATGAGATCAATTGGGTAAAAGATACCTTTTTGATTCAATTAGGGTTAAGAACGCGCCAAAATATTTCAGTTTAACCCTTCAACTTTCAAACTCATCAGCAGAGTTATGAAAGTGTTGACCGAAAGTCAACATTCCCAAAATCGTTAAAAATCACCTCCTTAAATATCATACCAACCTCACAATCAACTCCATAAATCCTTAATTACAAAAGCAAATCCCCAATTCCAAACCCTAACTCAACAACAAGCCAACATGAGTTCCTCAAAAATGCCTATCATTGAAATTTCTTCGGATTCATCCTCTGATGACTCAAGTGGTTGGGCGAATTACTTTCCAAAGAACGCATCCACCTCACAAAACAAAGGAAAAGCAATCAAAGAAGAATCATCCTCCGATTCACTCCCCTCAACACCATCGTCTTTTGATGAGTCAAGCGATGACGAAACAGCTGATTGGCCTGGGAAACAGCAAGGTTGGCCAAAACATATGACATACTACCAAGGTGCTTGGGAAACCATCCCTTCAAAACATCCACTATCTGCTGAACTTCAGAAACAACTGGAGAAAGCCGCAGCCGACTTTGCAAAAAGTGTCCACATTCCTCAGCCAAAACCAAGTCCAGTTAAGAAGAAACCCGCTGTGCCAAGGAAGAACAACCAGCAGAAGAAAGCGGCTTCATCCACTAGTCAGCAACAAAATCCATCTCCTCGTCCAGTAGTCATTGCACTCCCCTGCCCAAGGGTATATGAAGCCATGGGCACAAGGGGACCACGAAGCAAAGTCATGCCTGATTTTGCTAAAATGTAGGATGTGTATCTTTGTAGCTTGATGTCTTTTGATCTGTCTTTTGAATAGCTTGAATGTATGGAAACATTATGTACTGAAGCCTTTATGATCAATGAATTTCCTCTGTTAATGTTTTACTTGATTGTGTATGTTTATATATCTGCAAAAGGTTAGTAGCAAACAACAAACACAAACAAGAATATTCCATAATAGCAGCAGAGTAGCATAGCAACAATCCAACTAAACAGCAGACTTTTGACTAAACACCAGATAATGACAAATCAACAGCACAAATCCTTACAAAATTTTACAAAAACATACAAAGATAAGATGTTGAATGATTTAAAGATTGATCATGCCAATACTAGCAACTAGAAACTGAAATCTACTTATGTCAAAACATTTTGTAAGTAAATCAGCAACATTGTTGTCAGTATGAATTTTAACCACTTGAATTAACTTTTTCTCATAACAATCTCTAATAAAATGATGTCTTATCTCTATGTGTTTTGTTTTAGAATGAAAAACAGGATTTTTGATAATACACATTGTGCTGTTGTTGTCAATGAAAATTTTTGTGTTCATGAAATTGTACCCATAATCCAGCAATTGATTCTGAACCCAGAGCACTTGTCCACAGCAGCTAGAAGCAGCAACATATTCTGCTTCAGTTGTCGAATTAGCCACCACTGTTTGTTTCTTACATTGCCAAGAGATCAGCCTATGACCAAGATACTGACAGCCTCCAGTAGTAGATTTTCTGTCCATAGTAGCTCCAGCATAGTCACTATCTGAGTATGCTATCAAGTCAAATGGTGAATTATTAGGATACCAAAGACCAAGTTTTGGTCGACCCTTTAGGTACCTAAAAATTCTTTTGACTACTTCCAAGTGAGAAACCTTTGGGGACACTTGGAATCTAGCACAGGCACATACAGAAAACATAATATCTGGCCTTGAAGCAGTCAGATACATCAATGAGCCAATCATGGATCTATACAGATGTACATCAACTTCTACTCCATCTTCATCCTTGAGCAAAGGTTTATTTTTATCCATGGGTGTCTTGGCTGCTTTCACATCCTTGAAACCAAATTTTTTCAATATATCAGCCACATACTTGTCTTGGCTAATAAAAATTCCATCTTTCATCTGCTTGACTTGAAGTCCCAAAAAGAAAGTCAACTCTCCCATAGAACTCATCTCAAACCTACTGTGCATTAGCTTCTCAAATCCTTCACATAACACCTTATTTGTAGACCCAAAAATGATATCATCTACATAAACTTGAACAAGTAGGATATCCTTTTTGTCTTTCTTAATGAACAATGTTTTATCAATGGTTCCTCTGCTAAAACCATTATTCAACAAATACTGAGATAAGGTGTCATACCAAGCTCTAGGAGCTTGATGTAGTCCATACAGTGCCTTCTTCACCTTGTAGACCCTATCAGG
Organism: Artemisia tridentata subsp. tridentata; assembly: GCA_021014915.2. Lineage (NCBI taxonomy): Eukaryota > Viridiplantae > Streptophyta > Magnoliopsida > Asterales > Asteraceae > Artemisia > Artemisia tridentata. Next base: position 5,563,200 of record CP139504.1, on the reverse strand, counting down.
ATACTTAGGATCTTCAAACCCAGGTGGTTGCATCACATAAACCTCTTCAGGTATCTTTCCATATAGAAAAGCACTTTTCACATCCATTTGATACACAGGAAAAGTCTTGTATGAGGCATATGCCAAGAAAAGTCTGATAGCCTCCAATCTTGCAACTGGAGCAAAGACCTCATCATAGTCTATACCTTCTTCCTGAGTGTATCCCTGAGCCACCAATCTAGCCTTGTTTCTGACAACAATCCCTCTTTCATCTCTCTTGCATCTGAACACCCATTTTGTACCAATTGCCCTTTTTCCATTTGGTAAATCAACCAATGTCCAGACCTCTTGAAGCTTGAACTGCAGTAACTCCTCTTGCATAGCTTCAACCCAACTTTCATCCTTCATAGCCTTGTGAATGGTCTTGGGTTCTTCCTGAGATAGGAAACAGGCAAACATGCAATTTTGTAGATCCTTGTGGCTATTTCTCTTCTTAAGTGTCTGAGCAAATAATCCCTGATCAAGCAAATCACTTAATCCCTTTGATTTACTTCGTGTCTGTACAGCAGAGTGAACATCACCAATTATTTGCTCCTTTGGGTGAATCTTGTGGATTCTTGTTGTTGGTGTAGGACTAACAGGTATATCAGTCTCCAAGTTGGATAAATCAGCTTCAGCACCAAAAACATCAACAACTTCATCATCAGTATCCACATATACTTCTTCCAATTCGGGCATATCATCAGAAGAATCATCATCAGAATCACCATCTTTATCAGTAGAGTCATTGAGTTCAGCAGCAGAGTTACCAAGCTGAACAGCAGAGTGTTTTGCCTTAACAGCAGAGTGCTTTGGCTTAACAGCAGAGTGTTTAGACTTGGCAGCAGAGTTAAGAGAACTGCTGCTCGGTTTGTTCCCTTGAATTCCATCAACTTGTGACTCTACACTTCTTTCCTTATCATCATGAGCAATTTCATCATCACCTTCTGCATCAACCTTTGGTATTTCCTTATGTACAGCATCACCATCTGAACTCTTTCCTTCTTTAACTGTTGGTGAGAAATACTGATCAAACTTCCACTTTTCAATCAACACAAACTCCTCTGCAGATCCATCCTTCTTTGCTTGTGTACCTGCATTAGGGTTAGTTTGTGTATCTGCAGACATGTTAGTAGTACCTGCAACAACTGGTTGATAATTCATACTTTTGGTTAAAGAATCAATATCAAACATCCAGTCAGGTCCTTTTCCATCAACATTAGGTGTGGTTTCTCTAATAGTTACATGTAAATTTTCAACTACATGCCCAGTTCTTTGATTAAAAACTCTAAAAGCCTTACTTTCAGTAGAGTAACCAACAAAGAAACCTATGTCTGCTTTCTCACTAAACTTTCCTAAGTGATCAATGGTGTTCAATATAGTAACAGGACACCCAAATGGTCTTAAGAAACCTATCATAGGTTTTCTACCATGCAATAACTCATAGGGGGTCTTGTTATGAGGCTTAACTATCTTAGTCCTATTCTGCACATAGCAAGCAGTGTTGACTGCTTCAGCCCAAAAGATAGTGGGTAACTTAGACTCTGACAACATAGTTCTAGCAGCTTCAATTAATGTCCTATTCCTTCTCTCAGCCACACCATTTTGCTGAGGAGTTCTAGCTACACTAAATTGTCTAGTTATACCCTTTTCCTCACAGAACTGATTCATCACCTTGTTCTTAAATTCAGTTCCATTATCACATCTGATGACTTTAACCTTATAATTAAATAGGTTTTCTATCCTGGTAATGAAAGCCTTAAGAATGCCTGCAGTCTCATCCTTAGAAGCTAAAAAGAATACCCAAGTGAACCTACTATAGTCATCAGTGACCACTAAACCATACATCTTTTTATTTAAACTATTCACATATGTAGGTCCAAATAAGTCCATGTGTAACATAAACAAAGGTTCAGTTATAGAATTCACCAATTTGGACTTACAGGAAGCTCTATGTTGCTTTCCCATTTGGCAAGCAACACAAACTTCAGGATTCTCAAAGACCTTTGAAGGCAATCCTCTGACCAAGTTCCCTTTCACCAACTTGTTCATTGCCTTGTAGTTCAGATGTCCAAGCCTTCTGTGCCAGAGTTTAGATTCATCAACAGTGGCTTTGGCAAACAGACAAGTCAAATCTCTTTTGGGAATAATATTCTTTATATCCACACTGTATATATTGTCATGTCTAGGGACTTTAAGAAGAACCAATTTATCATCAGGAATCTTATAGTCAGGAGACAAAACAAGACACTCAGTGTCGGTAAAAAGAACAAAATTCTTCCTGTCACACATTTGTGAGACACTAAAAAGATTAAACTTGAGACCATTCACCAAATACACTTTCTCAAAATCCAACTTTCCAGTTCTGATGATACCTTGACCAACTATTTTACCTCCTTTAGGATCATTCCCAAAGGCCACATAACCACCATCCAAAGCTTCAAAATTCTCCAAGTTGCTTTGGTCACCAGTCATATGTGAAGAGCATCCACTATCAAAAATGCATTTGTCCTTTAGCTCCTTTTGTAGATTGCCCTGCACAAAAAGTAAGAGAATTAGTTTCTCTTGGGGACCCAAGCCATTACTGACTTGGATCTACCTTGTGCATCAAAGTAGTCAAATTTCTTCAACTGCATTGGTGCACTGCTGTGTCTGAGAACATGATCTAAAACTTTAACTTTTGGTTTCCAGACCCAGCAAGCTGAGGCTTTAACAGCATAAAAATGGTTGCCCACAACAGTATCAGTCACAACTTTAGGCAAAACAGCAGAGTCTGCCTGAACAGCAGAGTTTGCTGGAATAGCAGGGTTTGACTGAACAGCAGAGTTATCTATATTCTTCTTTATGGACACTTTTGGGGCAATAGGAGAGATAACTCTAGAAGTACCATTTCTCATCAGAACTTCCCTAGGAGCCATGTTTCTTTTGGGATGTGGGTGAGTCTTTCTACCAAAGTTTCTATGGTTCACCCTTGAATATTGGTTCCACACTGGTTTTTGATAGTAATAACACTCATCTTGCAAATGTTCAAAACTACCACAACTATAACATGCCTTTTTGAATAATTGAAAATCAGTCCCTAATTTATGTGAAACTAGGTTGTTCCAATTTCGCTGGTTACCCCTAGGCAAGTTATTAGTTCTCTTAGGATATATTCTAGGTGTATTATCAAACTCAGCCATCTTCCTAGAGATACCTTTACCTAGCTTAGGCTTAACAAACTCAACCTTTTTAGTTCTAGGTACTTGTGATTCAACAACAGCAGGAATTTCTTCCTTATTGTTCTTAGAGGTTGAATCAGATTCTACTATCCCATCATCACTATCAGACTCCCAATCTTCAATCAGGGGTGGTTGCTCATATTTCTTTAATTCAACCTTAGGTGACTCTATGTTAGTTTCACTAGTTTCTTCTACAGGTTTACTAGTTTCACCTACAGGTTTAGCCCCAGACTCAGATATGAAAGTCAATGTCCTAGTAGGAGGGGCATGAGCACTAAGTTTCTTAGGGTGAGCTACAGCATTGTACCCTAGTCCACTACCTGATTCAGCAAAGTGCCTACCTATTGGTTTACTAAGAATGTCAGTAGCAAATTGTTGTTTTTCTATCCTAACAACATGTTTTTCAGTCTCATTCTTAGCTAAATCTCTAGCCTGTTCAGCCTTCTCTACTTTTCCCATAAGTACCTTAATCTCATCTTCTTTCTTAATAAGCTCATTTTTAAGAATAGTGATTTGATCAAGATATTCAATTTCAGCCCTTTTATAAAATTCCAACTTCTCTTCTAAATTTTTTAAACCATATTCATAACTGAGATTGTCTAACTTAAGTATTTCATTTTCCTTTTTAAGATTTCCATTGCTAGACTTAAGTTCATCAATTTTATCAGAACATGATTTAAAGGAACATGATGATTCATTGGATACCTCAGAGTCTGATCCAGAAGAAGAAGAAGAATAGGCCATAAGAGCAAAGTGTTGAACTTGAGATTCCTCTTCAGCTGCCAAAGCATAGTTAGGACCATCTTCAGCATGCTCACTCCAATCAAACTCTCCAAACCCATCACATGACACCATAGCAGCAGCAGCAGCATCAGGACTTGACTCTTCAACAGTAATCTTCTTGGTATCTGCAATGTTTCTTTTGGGTGCTTTGCATTCCCTTGCAAAGTGTCCCTTCTTTCGACAATTGAAACATTCAGCCTTTGACTTGTCAAATCCCACATTCCTGTTTCTTCTGAACTTCATCTCTTTACCAGTTCTCTTAAGAAACCTCCTTGCCCTCATAGTTAGCATTGCATACTGCCAATGCATATCCATTTCTTCAACATCATCAGGATCAAGTTCATCCAGATCTTGAGGCATGACTGAAGTACTAGTAGTAAGTTCAGCCAAATAAGCACAAATAGCAGCATCACTGATGGTGTTGGGGTTAGCAGAGTCAGCAGCAGAGACATGCGAACCAACAGCAGGAACAAAAGTACCACCAGCAGAGTGCTCTTGATGACTACCAGAAGTCTTGTTGCTTGAGGAGACAAAGGCAAGATTATTAGTGGTAGAGGATGAGCTTGAAAATCCTTTAACTTCTGATTCATACACCTTTAAGTTGTTGTATAGATCATCCAATGTCATAGTATCAAAATCTTCCTTGTGCCTCCAAACCACTGTATGAGTGTTCCACTCAGAAGATAGACTTCTTAAAAACTTTAGATTGACATCTTCTTGAGATGGTTCAATCTTCAACAGAGCCATCTGACTGGTTAACTTATGAAGTCGATCATAAGTTCCCTCAATGTTCTCAGAACTCATAGCAGAAAAAGTCTCAAACTGGTGCTTAAGGAGATTCTTTCTAGATTTCTTGGTAGCTTCATTCCCACCAAATCGAAGTTCAATAGCTTCCCACAACTCCTTAGCAGACTCAATATGATTAAAACTCAATTGATAATCATTAGGTATTCCCATCATGAGAATACTGTGAGCCTTAACCTCCAATCTTCTCTGAGCTTTCTCCTCACTAGTCTTGAGAGTCAAGACTGATCCAGTAGCAGTCTTGGTTTGCACCTTATCACCATCAAGAACAACTTCCCAGAGAGAGTAATCAACCATTCGCATGTATTGTTGCATCCTCATCTTCCAGATCTCATACTCTCCAGTCTTGAGCATGGGAACTCTTGAAGCAGTAACCATGTGTGTTGAATCGGAATCCATTGCTTGCTTTGATGATTAAACAGATCTTGTTTTCAGTAATTCTTCTTGGTACCAGTTTCTAGATCACAAGCTCTGATACCACTTGTTGATCCCAGTTGAGCTTCACGATCTTATTAACTACCTTAGATAAATCTAAAGTAATCGGTATAGAAACTGATCTTAGGTTGTATATCAAATATTATGCGGAAACTAATATTTGATCTTAAGAAGAAAACACAAACGAGTTATCAAACAACACTTCAATATATTAATACGATTGCTCTGAATAGCAATAGGGTTACAAGAAACCTTGAAGTGTAAAACAATATGTATGCTAAGATTACCAATCAATCGATATCTAACTCTAACCCTAGAACCTCCTTTTATAGCGTAAGGAGTCCTAGTCGGTTTACAAGACTTCCTATACAAGTAAAATATTCATACGTATCTTTTCTATACTTATCTTAACATACTTTACATAATTAATAAGCAGCAGGGTAATCCTTCTAGCAGCAGAGTCTTCGTAAGCTAGCATTAGAGTTACAATGTGCCTATTATACCTAAACAGCAGAGTTACCAAAACAGCAGAGTTCTTGTGCTAATCAGCAGAGTTACATAACTATTCGGCAGAGTTGTAATTCTCCAATCAGCAGCATTTCAAACCCAACAATTGTTGGGTTTTATAGATTTGATGTGACAAAATAAATAAAAGAATGAAACAAGAAGGACTAAAGATGACAAAGAGAGAAAGCTACAATGATTAAAGATACAGGAAATAACTTATTATTTAGTCTTATCTCTTTGTAAACCCTAGCACTCTCTATTATATAAAGAGAGGCAGGGTACGTAGTTTAAATATGTCTTCCACAATGTAAATATCAGAAAGGTGTGTGTGTGTGTGTTCTAGGGCATATGTCTTGTAAATGCCTAGAACTAGTTTGTGTTCGTATTCCTCCAAGATCAAAGGTGTCTTTGATCCTGTTACAAGTTTAGTGTAACCGTATTATTCTGATCAAATAATATTTGGAGGTGATGGTGTTTGGAAAAACTTTGTGTCAATAACAATTGTTTTGTTTTATTCCGCTGTGCATATTGTTCATTGTTATTGTTGAACCCTAAGGCTCAAAACGATCCAAGGAGTCTAATAAACTCTACAATTGGTATCAAAGCTTGGGGAGCTCGTTACCTAGGGATTCACAAAGTTTTTATTGTTGAAGAACAGCAGATCTGGGCAGGTATTATAATCGGTTTTATTATTATTATTTTTTTTGGTATCGAACTGTTTGAAGATCAGCAGCGACATATTTGCATATGGTTGAGATTTATTTGTGCGGCTGGTATTATATTCGAATGTGGGCCCGAATGTTTATCAATTTAATTCATATTGCTGCTGCCTATTAATTAATCATTGGTCGGTAGAATTAAGAAACGCAGCACATGGGTCGAAGACTGGTCAACGTAAATCTTGTACTGTTTTTGAATCATGAATTAGTATGTGCGGTCAATTGATGTTGATGAGCTGGTAAATTAAATTAGTAATACTGCTGCTATCGTTTGGAATTTTGCAATTGGTGAAAGTTCGATGAGAAGTTGTGTTGTTAACAGAAGCAGATTCGAATGAAAAGTATAAAGGTACGATATTTAAATTAATGGGTCGATTTAATATTCAATTGCTTATCATCTACCCTTGGATTAAGTGAATTAGTGATATCATGAATGTATTAATTGGTCTCCTCATGTCGGTCGGTGCATAAATAATGGATAAATCGATATTGCAATTGTGGGGTTACTGATCAATTGGCAATTGGTGTCAGTGGTCAACATGAGTAGAGAAGCGGAAATTTGTTTTTGGCGCATGGTACTTTGTGGTCAACGATTCATCATGAGTTGAAGGTCTGATGCGTTCAAGGATTTTATTCTGCTGCTGCATTATTTTACTCTGCTGATATGTTATTTCACTCTGCTGTTTGGTATATGACTCTGCTGTTCGATGTGAATTTACTCTGCTGATACGCATATTGATTCTGCTGATGGACTTACTCTCTGCTGTTTCGTTATTGCTGGGTTTACGTGATTGATAGTTGCATAATTTACGAGCAGTGAGGGGAAGTAAGTATGGTTATTGGTTTACACACACACAGGGGAAGTTCACACACACAAGGAGTTTGTTTATTTGTTCTTAAAAGATTTAAAGGCTCGCATTAATTTTCTTATTGGAGGAGAGGATTATTTATTATTTCTTTGATGATGCGGTGGAATTTATCAAGGTTGTGTCTTAGCATATCTTGAGGTGGGTGTTACACCTTAAAGGTAACTTGTTTGTTCGTTCAAGTGACTACGAATTGACAAAACACTTGAAGGAGTTACGTTATTGTGCTCAGTGATTATTGTCAAGAGATTGCGGTCTCCCTATACGTTAAGTATACGTTCGAAGTCGTATTTAGTACAAGGCATAGGACACAAGGTTGGTTTCTTCTACTTCAACATCAAATTGGTAATGATTATTTTTCTTCAACAATACATAAAGCCTACTGATTTGAAGAATCATTTTATGTACATGCATCACTCGAGGGGAAGTGTTTGATTTTTACTATTGTTGATCATTATTACTACTGCTAGTTGGAGTTTCTATTGTTTTGGATTCATTATTCGTATTTGAGCTTCATGGAGGGAAATTTGAACATTGGACGACTTGGATTGGAAGTTTGTGATATTGGTTAGTGGTGGTCAAGATCATGTTTTCATACGTACCCTATTTGTTGATAACAAAAAGGGGAAGAGATGTGGTGGTGGCATGACATGGCTTAAGGGGAAGACAAGGAAGACAAATTTGTTTCATTCAGGGAGATGATTACATCTCAACTTCTGCTACTTCGTCTAGGGAAGTTCGTACACGACTTTGTTTGTTTTGTCATCATCAAATAGGGGAAGATTGTTGGGTTTTATAGATTTGATGTGACAAAATAAATAAAAGAATGAAACAAGAAGGACTAAAGATGACAAAGAGAGAAAGCTACAATGATTAAAGATACAGGAAATAACTTATTATTTAGTCTTATCTCTTTGTAAACCCTAGCACTCTCTATTATATAAAGAGAGGCAGGGTACGTAGTTTATATATGTCTTCCACAATGTAAATATCAGAAAGGTGTGTGTGTGTGTGTTCTAGGGCATATGTCTTGTAAATGCCTAGAACTAGTTTGTGTTCGTATTCCTCCAAGATCAAAGGTGTCTTTGATCCTGTTACAAGTTTAGTGTAACCGTATTATTCTGATCAAATAATATTTGGAGGTGATGGTGTTTGGAAAAACTTTGTGTCAATAACAATTGTTTTGTTTTAATCCGCTGTGCATATTGTTCATTGTTATTGTTAAACCCTAAGGCTCAAAACGATCCAAGGAGTCTAACAAACTCCACAAAATACCTTACGGAGCAGAACTTGACACAAGATTCACATGCAATCATAAATATTTCCTTTTTCCTCATTTTTGCATCTTTTCCATCCATTTTCCTGTCTTTGGCTACAAATGCTTTGCAAACACACTTTGGTACGATTTAGTAACAAAAGCATATAAATATAACCACAAAACATATTTAAAACTACCAATAACGCTACTAAAAACATGTTAGATTTAGGCGTTATCAAATCCCCCACACTTGAACTTTGCTTGCCCTCAAGCAAATCTAGAAATAAAAACAATTATCCACATGGTATACACAAATGATTAGGAAAATGTGATGCAAATCTATCAAGCACGAGTACAAGCTAGATTCATCGTTTTAAGCTTTTATGGTTGAATCATCGAGATGTTTGACAATACCCAAATGATTTTCTTGCATGATACACATTACTAAACACCTCACGAAAGGAAAATGAAATATAATTCACTCAAACACTCATTTGTATGATTGGTGGAGTATATAAGAGGAAATGACACTCATTTGCTCAGTCATGATCTAAATATTACTATAGGCTTGTACAAGAAACAAAACTACACCGAAATGGTGTGAGCGCCAAGTATACATATCAAAGAGGGCTTTTATTCAGGTTTAAGGCTTAAGGGTAATAATAGACTAATGCGCCACTATCTCATGCAAAACATAATAGCTCGCTAACAACGAATTCTTGCATTACCAAATAACGGATGGTCACTAGATTGTACCTTGGTTCGCTAACGACGTTACTTGCATAACGGATGGTCGCCAAAATACGCCCTAGATCGCTAACAACGTTAGTCGATTCCTCAAGAAATCGGATGGTCACTACATGTCCATACACTTAATAATTTCACAAAGTCAAAAAGGGTAGGATAAGGCATGGAATATACACTACTAGAAAAAAGGCCTTTAATGACACGGTTTTTACGACACACACAATATAATGACAGGCAAAATCGTAAGTCATAAAAAAACTGTCATAAATTGTAAAATCTGAAGGCTAGACGACAAGCATTTTTGTGTGTCATAAAATTCGTGTCATATCTCAAATTTTTTAAAAAAGACGGACTTCCACTCTCAACCAACTCATTTCATTTTCACACTCATATCTCTAAAACACACACACACACACACACAAAATAACTCTCTCTCTCTAAAAAACACAATCCGATTTTACTAATCAATGAATTCGGTTTGCACCACCACCATCCGACGCACCACCACCGGACTCCACCTCCACCGACACCACCGAAACTCTCCACCCTAAAGTTTTGAGGTATTTTATAGATCTATAATTTTTGTAGATCTATAATATTTTTCGTTATTTATAGTTTTTTTTGTTCTTTTTTTGTAGATGTATAGATTTTTTTGTCGATCTATAATTTTTTTTATAGATCTATTCATTTTATTTGTAGATCTACCCGTATTTTGCAGAATCGGTGGAGGGAAATGTTTCTTGGCTTGATTGGAAGTAGTAGCACGCTGGAAGTGATTTCTGGTGGTACTGCTGATTCCAGAAATGGTGTTGTTCAACTTGTAAGTGGGTTCTTAATGCTTATTCAAATGGTTTATAAAAGAATTGCAAATGAAATTGTGATATAAATTCAGCTTCATGTTCTTTGTGCTGTTTGATTGTGTTTTGCGGTTGTTGTTTTGTGATATAAACTGTTCTAGCTATGGTAATGATTCTATTTAGCTGTTTATACAGTTTTTCTAGTTGGTATTGGAGTAATGTTTTCGGTTTGTATAAGGGGTTCAAGTTCATGGTCTAATTAAATTTAGAACCCTAAGAGATTTGAGACTTTAGATTTTAGGCGTTGTTTTCAAGGTTTTTTTGTTGATTCTTTTGTATTTCTGCTATCTGATAAAAAATGTTTTGGATTTAGCTGTTATGGAGCTAGTTTAGATACAAAATATTATAACAGAGTTGCATCTTGCAGCTTAGCCTACCGAATTTAGCTAGTGTATTGAAAAGAAATCCCGTAGTTTATAGTAAGTTAGTAACAATTAAAACCATGTAATCAAGTGCTCTTTTTGTGGGGTTTTTAGTATGATTTACGGATTGACACGAAAATTAGATGTGCCTGTATACATGCTATTTTATAAGTTTTTGTTATTGGCTAATAGTTTATTTATTTGGATTGCTACATTAGTAATTTTTGTATATGGGTGATTTCATGGTTATTCAGTGATGAATATGATATGATTTATATACCAACTTATATGATGGTTTGTATTATGCAGGACCTGCTAGGTGTTACAGGCAAATCAAGAACAAGCCATACCCCAAATCTCGTTACTGTCGTGGTGTGCCCGATCCCAAGATCAGAATCTACGATGTTGGCATGAAGAAGAAGGGAGTCGATGAGTTCCCATTCTGTGTTCATTTGGTCAGTTGGGAGAAGGAGAATGTTTCCAGTGAGGCCCTTGAAGCTGCACGTATTGCTTGCAACAAGTACATGACTAAGTTCGCTGGAAAGGATGCTTTCCACTTGAGGGTTAGAGTTCACCCTTTCCATGTGCTACGCATCAACAAGATGCTTTCGTGTGCTGGAGCTGATAGACTCCAGACTGGTATGAGAGGTGCTTTTGGAAAGCCACAAGGTGTCTGTGCTCGTGTTAGCATTGGACAAGTGCTTTTGTCTGTTCGTTGCAAGGATACCAACAGCCCACATGCTCAAGAGGCTCTTCGTCGTGCTAAGTTCAAGTTCCCTGGTCGTCAAAAGATTATTATCAGCAGGAAGTGGTATGTGTAGTAAAATTTAACTCTTTTTTGCAGAAAGCTAGTCGTATTTTTGTATAGATGTTTAATATATTGTTTATGGTTGTTTCAGGGGATTCACCAAGTTTAGCCGAACTGATTATGTTCAGTGGAAGTCTGAGAACCGTATCAAGCCTGATGGTGTTAACGCTACGGTATATTATATTGCTTTTGACATCTATAAGAATTTTCTAACTTGTACGAAGTTTCAAAAGTCTTGTTTGATTATCTGATCCTAGTATGAAAGCAATGTGACAGGGGATATGCCCGCATGATACTTGTCATATGCTTTACTTAAACAATTGCTAATGGTTTTTGTAATTTTGTTGCAGCTTAAACAAACACCCCCGTAGAGAGATATATGTTTATTTTGTGACTTGCTAATTGCATATTGGTAATGATTTTATTTAGCTGTTTATACAGTTTTTCTAGTTGGTATTGGAGTAATGTTTTCGGTTTGGTTTAACTGGGTGCAGCTGGTCTGGTTTAACAGATAATCAACAAGTGCAGCTGGTGCAGATAATCACTTGTGGCTGCTGCTGGTATTATCGCCGAAGAAGTTGCGGTTGTAATTTAGCGGTTGTAAACTTTTATGGTTAATTTTAGATTTTTAAAATAACTTATAGTTGTATGAAACGCATTGTTTTGATATATATGAAATTCGCTCTTTTGCTATTTGTGTATAAATTTGTATTATGAGATTAACTGATATTTAATGTGTGGATATTAGTAATTTTATAAAAAATTATTATTTTTTTAAATTTGAACCATGACACGCAAAAAAGGTGTCTTAAAATAGTGTCATAAAAGTATGTCGTAAAAGGGTGTCATAAATTCATGACGCCGAAATGCGTGTCATAAATATTTATGACGGGTCGATTTATGACACCAAAAAGTGTGTCATCTGACCCCTTTTATGACACGCAATGCGCGTCATTAAAGGCCTTTTTTCTAGTAGTGATATCTATGAAATTGGTTGAAAATAAAAACAAAATTAGTCAAAGTCTACGAACCAAATGTTACTAGCTATTTCAAACCACTATCATGCCATTTTGCGAAAAACTCCATACTTCCTTTATTCATACTTGATTCACTAGCGCATTGGCTTATTCTTGTCACCTTATAGTTGCGATGACTCTTCTTCTTTTTCTCTTTTTTTTTTTGGGATAATTACTAAAATAGTCCAAAACCCAAATGGGATATTTCTACCCCGGTTGCCCTGGGCAATGCCCCCAGTTGCCCAAAAAAGGGCGATTGTTGCCCAAAAATTACACTGGAAATCCTTCGGTTGCCCCAAAAAATGCCGGTTGCCCTGGGCAACACGATTATTTTCGGATTTCGGGTTAGATAGGGAACCGCCCATTTGTGTTTGGGCTATTTTGGTAATTATCCATTTTTTTTTTTTTCTTTTTTTTTTTTTTTTAAATGTCATCTTATAGTTGCGATGACCTTACTTGGATAACAACTTTCGGAGCTTACGCTTTCTTTGAACTTTCATGATTTCCACATAACATCCATCTTGCCAAATAGCTAGCAACCAACCAAGACTTGACTATGGATAAGGCTAGGCTAAAAAGGGTGTAAAATCTTTTTGAATTTTTTCTGGATTGTATCAAAAGAAAAGATAGGCTCGGCGGGTGTAACTAGGGGTATCTAGCATTAAAGACAAATGCTAACAAATGGGTCCATATGAGTGGTTAACTAGCCAATGTAGCTAGCTAATATAGCATTATATGAAAATGGAAGGCCATTTGGGATAAATCCTAAGGTTGCCACTTATCACGCATATACACTTATATCACAAATGAAATGTGATCTCACAACGGTCTCGTAATGATTTACAAGTACAAGTTCTAGAATAAATAAAATCACCGGCACACTCATAGCAAAAGATCTAAGCATAAAAGATGTATGCTATATATAGAACAGGCTCAAATCCTCACACTTTAGTGGAAAGGGCTATAATCTGTGCTAGCTAATGTTATCGATCCCAGAATGGATTGCAATATTAATCGGGATACATCTCGAATTTTCAAAATTACAAATTTCACCAGTGGATAAATCCAGTTATTCTAGAATATGATCTTTAAAATGACAAAAGACTAGATTACAAGGGCAAACAAAATTTAAAATTCAGCTCGAAACTACAATCTATTCTTATTTTCCTATTCACCCCCCCACACTTAAGTTAAGCATTGTCCTCAATGTGATAAACGACAAAGAATGAAATAGGGAAATAAGAGAATAAACCGTATTTTCTGCTCAAGAGGAGTCTTGATCCTAGCGTCCAAGCTTCGAAATCATTACCTGCAGTAATCTAAAAACAAAAGAAACGCAAATACGAAATATTTCTTCGCTTTATTCAAAAGACAGTGATACACCCCCACGCTTAAGTTCAACTAAGCAATTTTAGAAAAACTTTGGGGTTTAATCACTAGAAAATAAAAATGAAAAAAAATAAAAATAGCAAACACACGGGTTGCCTCCCGAGAAGCGCTTATTTTATTAACGAGTCATCAGCCGGACTCGAACTTCTCTCTTTTCATGTTGGTGCACTTGCTGACTTCTTCTTTGGAAATTTTGGAACGTACAGCACATTTCCAATCACTATTCCTTCTCCAGTTTCATCTATGTATTCCAACTTAACTTTCTCCCATGGTCTTGGTAGAACATCATAGATATAACCAGAATCTTCGGCCCACGGAGTGTTTTTCTTGAAATCGGCCGGGAAGGGTGACATAAAGGTTATAGCTTCATATTCGGATTCAGGCGGAATCTCTTGAATAGAAACTTCATTCAATTGCTCATTGTCATAGTATAACTTAATTCGGTGCCCATTAACAATGAAACTTCCACCATGTTTATCATGCAATTCAACATATCCCGATGGAAATCCATGTTTCACTGTATACGGTCCGAACCATTTCGGTTTCAGCTTGGGAGCTTTGAACTTATACTTCATGTTAAAAAGCAGAACTTTTTCTCCAGCTTTGAATTCTTTTCTGATTCTTAGCTTTCTGTCATGATAAGCTTTTGTTCTTGCTTTGTAAAGTTTGGAGTTCTCATAAGCTTGTAGTCTAAGCTCATCGAGTTCATGCAATTGCAAAAATCTCTTTTCTCCAGCTACTTTGAGGTCTGGGTTACAGTTTCTTAATGCCCAGTAAGCGTGATGTTCGATTTCGAACGGCAAATGACAAGTTTTTCCATACAACAATCTGTATGGTGTTGTACCAATTGGTGTTTTGTAAGCCGTGCGAAAAGCCCACAGAGCATCATCTAGTTTTCTCGACCAAACGACGGGATTGTCTTTAACCGTTCTTTCGAGTATCCTTTTTAAGGCTCTGTTGGTATTTTCGACTTGACCACTGGTCTGTGGGTGATAAGCTGTAGCGAAACGATGATGAACGCCGTATCGCTTCATAATTTTCTCCATTTTTTTGTTACAGAAATGGGTTCCACGATCACTTATCAAAGCTTTAGGAATTCCATAACTAGCGAAAAGCTTTTTGAGAAAATTAACAACTACTCGTGCATCATTTGTGGGTAGAGCTTCCGCTTCAGCCCATTTGGAAACGTAATCAATAGCAACGAGAATGTATTCGTATTTGTGTGATTAAGGAAACGGTCCCATGAAATCAATTCCCCAAATATCAAATAATTCACAGACTTGAATGCTCTTTTGTGGCATTTCATCTCTTCGAGAAAGACTACCAGATTTTTGGCAAGCATCACAATTCTTAACAAGAGTATGGGCTTCTTTAAAAATAGTCGGCCAATAGAATCCAGCATCAAAGACTTTTTTAGCGGTGGTAGAAGGACCATAATGTCCCCCAGTTGGGCCATGATGACATTCATCAAGAATTCTTCTCGTTTCAGAACCATAAACACATCTTCTAATCATCCCATCGGGACACATTTTGAAAAGATAGGGTTCTTCCCAATAATAATGTTTAAGATCCGAAAAGAATTTACTTCGTTGGGCATGAGTTAATCCTTTCTTTAGAATTCCTCCAACTAGATAATTTGCATAATCGGCAAACCATGGAATTTCGTTCTCATCATCTGTATCAACAGTCATGAGTGTTTCATCCGGAAAATAATCGTCAATCTCATCTTCTTTTAACTCTTCCAAATTTTGATTTTCTAAACGAGATAGATGATCAGCGGCTAGATTTTCTGCTCCTTTCTTATCTTTGATTTCAATATCGAATTCTTGGAGTAGTAAAATCCATCGGATGAGACGCGGTTTGGCATCTTGCTTCGTAAACAGATATTTTAACGCTGAATGATCGGTGAACACGATTGTTTTCGAAAGTACAAGGTATGATCTGAATTTATCGAAAGCGAAAAACAACGGCTAACAATTCTTTCTCTGTAACTGTGTAATTCTGTTGAGCATTGTTGAGTGTTTTGCTGGCAAAATATATAGGACGAAAATGTTTCTCTTCTCGTTGTCCTAGAACGGCTCCAACAGCAAAATCGCTTGCATCGCACATAAGCTCGAATGGTAGTGACCAATCAGGGGAAACCATAATGGGTGCATGATGAAGCGAAAAGTGTACCGCTTTTAGGGGTCATTTAAGCCCTAAATCGTATTTATTTGATCAAATATTGCCCTAAATCGTTCCTTTTGTCATTTTAGGTACTTTGGAGAAGAAATCTGGAAAAGGAAGCATTTTGACGTTTTTGGAGCATAAAAGTGAAGAAAACGACAAAGTCTCCAAAGCTGCTAGAAAAGTACATGTGACGGCGTCAAGGATTGCTCCTGACGGCCTCACGGCTTGGCAAAAGAGGTGGACATGACAAAATACACGTGACGCGCCAGAGAGTTTTACAATGAAAATCTGACGACGTCACCCTTTAAGGTGATCAAGGTCGTCACGGTTTAAGTTAAAGAGAGACGGCGTCAAGCACAAGTCTGACGGCGTCAACCCTTGATAGGCCAGAGCGGATTTTTGGAGGATTAAAAAGGGACGGCGTCAGGAAGACCATCCGGGAACCCTAGCCGCGGCGAGGTGACGGCGTCACCTCCTACAACGTGACGCCGTCAGCCCCTAAACTCTATATATAGTTTTGCAATTTTTAGTCATTAGTGTGCAACTTGGTGAGGAGAAACCCTAAGACGAATTTTCTGCCATTTTAAAGGGTTTTATACCCTTGGATCTCCCATGTTTAATTGAAGATAAGTAATCAATTAATCATTCAATATGTCTATGTGTTGTTTGATTATATCTTGTTCTTGTCTTTTAATTAACATGCTAGGCTAGATTTATCTTGTGTTTGCTTAGATCTAATGAAACCTAACTATTGATTATTGGTTGTTGGTGTGTTATTAATTGTATTGGATGATTGTTTATCGATGTTAGGCTTAAGAAAACTGGCTAACCTCCTATACGGTAACTTTCTTGAACGTCTTAAGAAACATGAACCAATGGGTACTAAGGTTTTTATGGTTGTATTTAATGCATGAGCGAATTCTAGTGATCCCATGTTAGGAGCTTCTTAGCCGGCTCGACATAGGAGTGAAGTAGAGCTTATAGAGTTGGGGAAGTACGTACGCCACCCCACGATTGGTATTAAGGAATACACCCGTCATCCACGCAATTAATACACACTAATCAACCGGTAAAAGATAGTTAGGGAGTAAGGAAATCTAAGTAAACACATTTCTCCCCATATAAGTTCCACAACCTTTTCATTTTCAGTTATTTTATTTTATTTGCAATTTTAGTTATTTGGGTTAGTTGACTAGCAACTAATTCCGCCCACTCCTTCAAAACCCGAGATTTTACTTGCTTTCATAAAAATATAAAAATACAAAAAGAATCTTCCCTCACCCTTAGACCTATTAGAGTAGTTTTTCAATCCTAACGACACTATTCCCCTAGAGAACGATCAATCCCCCGGTACTTGCCACTTCACTATACTACATCGGTCAGGTACACTGCCTGGTGGGGATTGCAAGCCTCTTGAGATCCCTCGAGAGGTAAAACCTGTTGTAAGGTCGCAAAACCACGCATCAGTGCACTAGTCAGTTGTGTTTTCAATGCTTCGAATGCTTTCAAGCAGTCTGCATTAAAATCGAAAACAGAATCTTTTTCAAGAAGTTTCGTCATTGGACGAGATATTTTGGAAAAATCCTTAATGAAACGACGGTAAAAACCTGCATGTCCTAGGAAACTTCTAACGGCTTTAACGTTAGTTGGGGGTGGTAATTTGGTAATGACATCGATCTTTGCTTTGTCAACCTCCAATCCTGCGCTGGAAATTTTGTGTCCTAACACAATTCCTTCAGTTACCATGAAATGACATTTCTCCCAGTTGAGAACAAGATGTGCAGCTTTACATCTTTCAAGCATTCTATCGAGGTTAGAAAGGCAAACTTCGAATGAACTTCCGAAAACTGAAAAGTCATCCATGAAAACTTCCATAGACGTTTCAAGCATATCTTGGAATATAACAATCATACATCTTTGAAAAGTTGCGGGAGCGTTACATAATCCAAAAGGCATACGCCTGTAAGCGTAAGTTCCAAAGGGACATGCGAATGTAGTTTTTTCTTGATCAGCCGGATCAATAGGAATTTGAAAATATCCTGAAAAACCATCAAGAAAACAAAAGTATTTGTTTCCTGCTAATCTCTCAAGCATTTGATCCATGAAAGGCAAAGGAAAATGATCTTTTCTGGTGGCTTTGTTTAATTTTCTGTAATCAATACATACTCGCCATCCGGTGACAGTTCTAGTAGGAACTAATTCGTTTCGTTCGTTGGTCACAACAGTCATTCCTCCTTTTTTCGGAAACAGAGAACAGGACTCACCCAAGGACTATCCTCGATGGGGTAAATGATACCGGCATCAAGAAGTTTGATGATTTCTTTTTTAACAACTTCTTTCATGTTGGGGTTGAGTCGACGTTGTCTTTCTACAACTGGTTTGGCATCTTCTTCGAAATTGATTTTATGTTTGCAAAAATCAGGACTGATTCCTGGAATGTCAGAAGTTTTCCACGCAAAAGCTTCTTTATGCTTCTTAAGAACTGAAATCAGACATTCTTTCTCATAATCATTGAGCAACGAAGATATGACTACTGGAAGTATCGAATTGTCTTCCAAGTAAGCATACTCAAGATTTTCGGGAAGTGGTTTCAACTCAAGATCATTCGGTGGTTCTTGAAGTGATGTTTTGATCCTCATTTGATCATTAAAACTGATTTCCTCAAAATCTTCTTCTATTATCTCTCCTTCTTCAACTTCTTCTTCTTCTTCATCAATCTTTACTTCCATAAAATCAGCGAATTCTATATCAAAAGTTGTTTCACTAATCTTCTCTGAAATAGTCATGAATGGATCATAATCTTCAAGTAATGCATCCAATTCTTCCTCAGTGTCTTCATCGATTACATCAATGTTAAAGCAAGTGTCATCACTGGAATGTGGATATTGCATTGCTTTATCGATTAAAAAGGTGATTCTATCTTCTCCAACTCCAAGATTGAGTTCTTTTCCTTTTACTTTGATGATCGCATCAGCGGTGTTTAGAAAAGGTCTTCCTAAAATAAGGGGTACTCTACTGTCTTCCTCCATTTCTAAAATCACAAAATCCACGGGAAAAATGAATTTACCTACTTGGACAAGCATATTCTCAGCAATACCAACAGGATATTGGTAAGTATGATTAGCTAGTCGGATACTCATCCTTGTGGGTTTCAAGGTGTTGATGGAAAGTTTCGTATACAGCGAATAGGGCATCAAATTGATACTCGCACCTAAGTCGGCTAAAGCATCGCATGTGATGTTGTTTCCTAATATGCATGGAATCAGAAAACTTCCGGGATCTCCGAGTTTTTGTGGAATTTTATTTTGAACAATAGCTGAACATTCTTCATTGAGAAAGGTAGCGGATATTTGCTCCAACTTGTTCTTGTTATTAAGAAGTTCTTTCAAAAATTTCCCGTAATTGGGCATTCCGGCTAAAACATCAATGAGAGGTACATTGAGTCTAACTTCTTTGATTATCTCAACAAACTTCTTATAACGCTCCTCCATTCTTTCTTTCTTAAGGCTTTGAGGATATGGAATTTTTGGAGTGTATGCCTTAACTGGTGGTTTGGGTTTGGGTTTGGGTGGTGTTTTTGGTGTATTTTTCTTCTTGGATTCTTCATCTTCATCCTCACTATCGTAATTGATAGTTGTGGTGTTGTTTGGGTTGGGTGGTGGATCATAAGACAGGCCACTTCTTGTGAATACAGCATTGATATGCTCATTTCTGGTTGGTGGTGGACGATAAGTCTTATCATTCGATGATGATTGATGAACTCAAATAAGTACATTCTATTACTATCATTTATCCTATTAATTTGACTTGTTTTACTATATTATGTATGAGGATTGATACTTAATCGTTTACTTTTGTAATTCTCAGTTGAAAACAAGCATTTGGTGAAACTTGGCGATTTTGGACTAATTATGGAGCAAAACATGCATAAAGTGAAGAGTCTGCTGAAATGGACAAGATCAAGTCAAATCTGCTCCAGATGCGCCGCATCTCACTCATTACATGCGCCGCATCACTATCAAGATCTCACCAGATACGATCCAAGATACAAGAGGACATGCGCTGCATCCAAAGATGAAGATACGCCGCATCTTCTGACGGTGTACGAATATTCCTGAATATTATAATCTTGGACCCCACGCGAAGTTAAGTACATGCGCCGCATCTACTTACAAGATGCGCCGCATCTCACCCTCAGACAGAAACTATAAATACCCCAAGACCAGACGAATTTCGTACGACATATATTATAACCGAAGACCGAAGACCAGAAACCTAGGACGAATTCAGTCAAGGTAGCAGCACAAGACACACCCAAATCAAAGATACAAGAGCTGTAAGAAGGTGCTGCATATGTTTAATTCATTAAGTAGTTTTGTTTTATTGTGTTAGTAAACTTTAATTCATCAAGATTGGTGGCTTGTGTAACGTGACAACGGAAAGGTTGCACTCCCTTAAAACTGCTTTCTCATTAATTAAAGTTTATATGTTAGTGTCATTGGTGACTTTTATTAGTGCATTGATAACCTCTGTGGCTAGCTGAGCGTTGATCGGGTCGCCATGCCTCTGCCCTCGCCTGTTTATTAGATGCCTATGTATTCTATGGTCTGTAGAAAAGTAGGAGAAAGATAAACGGGATAGTCATAAGTAATCATTAAGGGTTTACTCGCCGATAAGAATTAGAACCAACGAGAAAGGACTTAATCTCGGTGCGTTGCACCGAACTATACACTTCATATAACACTAGCAATAAAACAAGTGACAAACTACTTATCATAAGGACAGCCCTCTTATTGTCTCGAGTATTTATCTGTGTACGTGTGTGCTACTTGCTGATTCGTGCCTATTGGTTTAGTTTATTATTTAATTGCAACCAAATCGTGCCAGTCTCTCAGGCTGAACCCCCTTGTGTTAGATTAGATTGTATAGCTAACTTAATATATTAAAATACTGATTAGAATAACTAGATAATACGTTCCACTCTTAGTGATCGACACTCTACTTACCATTATATTCATACTGACCGGGTACACTGCTCGTTAAGTGTGTGTGTTATTGATAAGTCGGCTAAATATAAATTTAAAACTTGAGTAGGCATTAAAACTGCTAAACCGCAACGACACATCACGCGCATCAAGTTTTTGGCGCCGTTGCCGGGGAGTGAATTGTTATTATCTGTTAATTTAATTAGTATTTTAATTAGGTTTTTAATTTTTTATCTAACCGCTAATTTTGTTGTGTATTAGTTTAATTTGCATTCATTGTACTATTTTGCATATTTTCTGTTTTTGTGTGTTATTTGTTTGCTTTTATTTGTGTTTATTTTCGTTTGTGTGTTTTTATTTGTTTTTATTTTTCGTAATTTTTCTTTTCTGCTATCGTTGTACTGAGCTAAATCGAACGATACGGCGCATCTGATTTCTCAGATACGGCGTATTGCGTTCAATTTTTTTATATAATACAACGCGTTTAATTAATTCGATACGACGCATCTTTCCCCAAGATACGGCGTATCTGTTTTTAATAAGAAATTTTTTTCTAAGCGATAAAGCGATACAACGCATCTTTTCCCCAAGATACGGCGTATCTGTTTTTGATAAAAAAAAATTTCTAAACGTTAACGCCATACGACGCATCTGCTTCAGCAGATACGGCGTATCTATTATTTTAATTAAAAACAGTTTTCGAATTATTAAACAGATACGGCGTATCGATCTCTATCGATACGGCGCATCTTCTGAATCAAAAATCTTATATTTTGAAACGTAACGAAAATACGGCGCATTAACTTTCGTTAATACGACGCATTTAATTTTAAATAAATATCGATTTTTGATTATTAAAATTGATACGGCGCATTCAAATTTCCTAAGCGGCGTATCTATTTTCTGAATAAAAGTCTGATTTAATTTTAACGATTATAAGATACGGCGTATCCAACTTTTTGGATACGGCGCATCGTCTGCAGATATCAGTTATTTTTATTCTTATATCCGTTTCTATATTCATTAATCTCTCTTCTAGCGAACAAATCCTACTGATGATTTTACCTTTGATGACAGGATTTGCTATGGAAGACATGTCAGTTAACGGATATCTTGCTAAGGAATGCTTGCTTTCAGATTCATTCAATGTGCTCATGATCGATGCAGATTTATTCTCTTGGGAGACCCCTCTTGAAGCTGCTTTTAAGGAATTCATGCGTTTATGCAACATTGACAAAGGGGTATTCTCTTATGATGTATTTGTGAGGTACACTAGAGATGAATTGTCGCTCTTATGGCCTATAATTGAATCCAAAGGATTGAACTGGACTACTATCGAAGAAGATGATGGGAAATTCTACCTTGCATACATGGACTCAAGCAACAAAAGCTGTGGTGGAGGCAATACCCAAATCTCTTACATGCCTTATTCCGAACAGCACTGGGGATTGAACGATAGCTGTCTGGACGATGAAAAAATTTATGCTGTGGCGGAATTACTATTTCATGGCAAGTTGGTAAGATTGATGGACCTCTCCCTCAATGATTGGCTAGAACTTAAATATGGTAGTCCAGAATTCGCCCCTGCAAATGAAGTCAAGCAGATTATGACTTCATGGTTGACACGGAGTTTTAGGGAGCAATTTAACGAGTTCTTGGAGATAAAGAGGAAAACGATTGAAAAGACTTGCTTTGACGTTAACCACGATCCTAACGATATTGATTTTTCAGAATGGTTGGCTGGTAAGTTTAATAACCATAAGAGCATGGATCGAGCTACTAAGGATGCATTATGGGTATATTGGATAAGAGGTGAAGACGAAGAAGTAGAAAGCGATTATGGGTCGTCACTTCATGATTCTACAGTCAATGAGGGGATTGAAGAATTATTCAAAATTGACATTGATGTGTTCGATTATGAGACACCCTTGTGCAGGCAGTTCAAGGAATTTAACTACCTTCTTCGAGTCGACGATGATGTGCTTACTGGAGATTTACCAGGATTCAAGACTTATGATGATTTCAAAAACACCTGGTACTACGAATGGAATGACCAAATACCATGGGTTTGGGATAAACCATGGGAATATGAGCACTTTAATCACACCTGTACACCCTTCGTTTTCAAGGATGGGAGTAGTGTTTGGCCGACCTGTGATTATAAGAGTGACGGAACCTGTAATGGGGGAAGTATTATTGGGATGAAACGGGTTGGAAAAGATGTAACCTTTGAAGATTATGAGTGGTACGATAATGTTGAAGACTGCCCACAAAAAACTGAAGCTTTGAAAGAAAAGGGTAGAATTGAATACTTGAAAGGACTTAAAGGTACATCAAATACTACTTTCTGGGAATGGGTGCATGAACAATTTGATGATTACACGAAGCTTAGTCGACGGCTACAATGGGAATTGGAAAGAGAATGGGAGGCAATTCAAGATGATAGCAATGAGTCATTAATCAATGAACTTGATGACTATTTGATTAAGGATCCTTACTTTAAGTTTGTTGATAAAGACGAGGAAGAATTCACCAAAAGAAAGTGTCAACTACTTGGAATCCCTTATAATAAGCCACCCATGATTATTTCTGAAAAGTTTAAAATCATCAAATATTCTTTGGGACCGGAGGAAGAGTATGTTGCGACGACGACCAAGAGTTATACTAGATTAAGTCGAACGGAGGAAAACGTCGCAGAGCTATACGGGAACATCTTTCAGATGAAGGAAGAAGGATGGACCGTGACAAGAACTAAGTGATGAGCTGAACGTGAGTCTAACTTGAAGACTCTGGAATAAAGACAAGTGCTTACCGGGAGACAACCCGGATTTATCTTTTAATTTTCTGTTTGTGTCGAGTCAGTCAGGCCGCCGAGGATACGGCGCATCTCAATTCTGAGATGCGACGCATCTCCTGCAAATGGTCATATCTTATTTTATTTTTCTGCATTTTTAATTTCCGAATTTAAAACTTTTTATCAGTTTATTTTTAATGCGGCGCATCCCTGGTTAAGGATGCGGCGCATCTTTTATTCTGATCCGTATTTATTCCAGGCTCGATACGGCGTATCTTCTTCCATAAGATACGGCGCATCGACTGACCTGATGATTTTCATTTTTAATTTTTATGTTTTATTTTTACCTAACTACTAATGTGTTATGCAAGTTTGAACCTTTCTTATCTTAGGTGTGTTTTAAAGTGTTGGTGGTATTATAGATTCCTGCATTTCCTGTGGATACATCTATTATGAAGCTTAAACGTTCTAATCCACAAGAAAGATGATTTTTGCTCTACTACTAATGGAGGATCATACCGAGCAAATCTCAGGGGAGTTTTTCTGTTCTAATTCTTTTATTTTCCAGTTTTTAACCTTTTATACAAACAACGAGGACGTTGTTTAACTTAAGTGGGGGGATTGGAGAATTAGAACACTTAACACTTACTTGTCCTAAACTTTTCAAAATGTGCTTAAAATGTGCTTAATATATCGAAATTTAAATTTTTTTTTTAGCATGTTTTTGTTTAGAGTCTAAGTTGCATAGCTGCACACATGAAGTTATTTTCAAAAATTGTGATTTTTCAAAATTCACAAATCTATGAGTGTGCCGGTGACTTGTAAACTTTAGAACTTGGCTTGTATACTATTCGAGACCACCATAATAAGTATTATTTATATAATTGGAATGACTTGTCTAAATTGGTAAATTTCTAGGATTACACCCAAATAGCCTTTATATGTTTTGTGTTATTAGCTAACTACACTGGTTAGTTAACCCCCGTATAAACCCTTTTGTTACTCTCATTTTTAGAGTAAGATACCCTAGAAAAACACTCAGAGCCATTCCTTTCGTTTCTTACACCTATGTTTAAAATGTTTCGTTACACCTTACACCTTAGCCTACCCTGTAGATTAGAATCCGTGGTTGGTTAATTGCTATAGGCAAAGTGTGTTTCCTTACATTACCTGTGTTCGCGTGCGTAATTCATTATCTATGGTTAGGTCGGGAAATTGCACAATGCAATTGGAGTGAAAGTAAATATTGTATATCTATGAGTTTATTTTTCGTGTGTTTACTACTTTCACTATTACCGTTATTTCTGAAGTATGAAAAGTATGGAAAAATTATCCAGAATTATCATTATAGTGATGTGGTGAAATTTTACACATCTTTGTTCAAAAAAAAAAAAAAAAAAAAAAAAAAAAAAAAAAAAAAAAATCGAAAAAATGAGAAAAGAAAAAGAAAAAAGAAGAGTTGGATGTTTGATTAAACCAACGATATAAAATTATGTAAGTGGTCGATATCACCACTAGTTGTTGTACTATATATTTATGGATTGAAATGGGAGTTGGCAGTTATGGGAACGTCAACTAAGGTTTATTCTTTGATTAAGATCTTGTTGAGTATAATTCGTGTCTACCTAAAGCGTGTGTTTCAAGTGTCAAAGCGTGAGTTATTCAATGATATGAGTCTTATTCATGGGATGGTTGGGATAGTGATTAACCACACTTAGGATTTTAATTTATTTGTTTTGTTATTTTTCATTTTACACCAATTTATATCCCAGAATATTATCCATGCCCTGTATTATTCTTTATCCAACCAAACCTTTGATTTATTGAGATTAGGGATTTGAGCAATCTTAAGTATCGTAGTCGTGGATTCGGCTATGTATTTATGATTTTGTCGCCCTTTTTGATATATTATTATTGGTGAAAGTTTGGACCTATCTTTAGCCTATTCGAGTTAAGGATTTGAGCAATTGCAAGTATCGTGTTCGTGGATTCGATCATGTATTTGTGATTTTGTCGCCTTTTCTGGAATTTGAGATCGATGGAGATTAAGAATAATTAACCCTTAAGCCTAAAAACCCTTTTTACCGCTTTAGACTTGTTATTCCTTAGCTTTAGTGGTGGAGATGTGTAAACTTGCCAAGCTTATGATAGAATATTCGTCGCGACTGGACAGTTAAACGATTAGATTTGCTTTTATCGAAATATTTTTATTCTACTTCGTTAAGTGTTTAGTTGTGTGATTATGATAAAACGAATACATGCTTAAATATAAAAATACATCCTAATATCTTTTAGGATACATTTTCATAAGTTTTAATCTAAGGTTTACTTGGGGACAAGTAAAGTTCAAGTGGGGGGATATTTGATGAACTCAAATAAGTACATTTTATTACTATCATTTATCCTATTAATTTGACTTGTTTTACTATATTATGTATGAGGATTGATACTTAATCGTTTACTTTTGTAATTCTCAGTTGAAAACAAGCATTTGGTGAAACTTGGCGATTTTGGACTAATTATGGAGCAAAACATGCATAAAGTGAAGAGTCTACTGAAATGGACAAGATCAAGTCAAATCTGCTCCAGATGCGCCGCATCTCACTCATTACATGCGCTGCATCACTATCAAGATCTCACCAGATACGATCCAAGATACAAGAGGACATGCGCCGCATCCAAAGATGAAGATACGCCACATCTTCTGGCGGTGTACGAATATTCCTGAATATTATAATCTTGGACCCCACGCGAAGTTAAGTACATGCGCCGCATCTACTTACAAGATGCGCCGCATCTCACCCTCAGACAGAAACTATAAATACCCCAAGACCAGACGAATTTCGTACGACATATATTATAACCGAAGACCGAAGACCAGAAACCTAGGACGAATTCAGTCAAGGTAGCAGCACAAGACACACCCAAATCAAAGATACAAGAGCTGTAAGAAGGTGCTGCATATGTTTAATTCATTAAGTAGTTTTGTTTTATTGTGTTAGTAAACTTTAATTCATCAAGATTGGTGGCTTGTGTAACGTGACAACGGAAAGGTTGCACTCCCTTAAAACTGCTTTCTCATTAATTAAAGTTTATATGTTAGTGTCATTGGTGACTTTTATTAGTGCATTGATAACCTTTGTGGCTAGCTGAGCGTTGATCGGGTCGCCATGCCTCTGCCCTCGCCTGTTTATTAGATGCCTATGTATTCTATGGTCTGTAGAAAAGTAGGAGAAAGATAAACGGGATAGTCATAAGTAATCATTAAGGGTTTACTCACCGATAAGATTAGAACCAACGAGAAAGGACTTAATCTCGGTGCGTTGCATCAAACTATACACTTCATATAACACTAGCAATAAAACAAGTGACAAACTACTTATCATAAGGACAGCCCTCTTATTGTCTCGAGTATTTATCTGTGTACATGTGTGCTACTTGCTGATTCGTGCCTATTGGTTTAGTTTATTATTTAATTGCAACCAAATCGTGCCAGTCTCTCAGGCTGAACCCCTTGCGTTAGATTAGATTGTATAGCTAACTTAATATATTAAAATACTGGTTAGAATAACTAGATAATACGTTCCACTCTTAGTGATCGACACTCTACTTACCATTATATTCATACTGACCGGGTACACTGCTCGTTAAGTGTGTGTGTTATTGATAAGTCGGCTAAATATAAATTTAAAACTTGAGTAGGCATTAAAACTGCTAAACCGCAACGACACATCACGCGCATCAATGATGATGGTTTTGGGTTGGTTTGGGTGTTACTAAGCAACGAACCTGATGGTCGGGAAGAAATTTGATCAGAGAGTTTACCGAATTTGTTTTCAAGATCTTGGATAGACGCTTGATGATTTTTCTGACCTTGCTCAACTTTGGTCTTGAGATTGAAAAATTGATTCTTGACGAACTCGTTGGTTGATTTTTGAGCTGTGACGAATTCTCTCATCATTTTTTCAAAATCTGTTTCTTCAGGTTTCTTGTCAGAATTTTGTGAAGTTTGGTTCTCTACTTTTGGTTGGGACTCATGGTTGTTATCCCTTTGTCGGCGATCTTTCCAACTAGCAGAGTTTCGTCCGTAATAATTTCCACGATATCCTCCTCCACGGTATCCTCCTTGGATGTAATTAGCTTCTCCTTCTTTTGGTTGATCCATAGGTTGATCATCGTATTCTGATGATGGGTGGTTACCTCCATAGTTGTTACAACCATCTCGCATTTATTTCATCTCTCCTCTAAGATCTTTGTATTGCGAATCGATTTTGGAAACCAAGGTTTCCATTTTCTCCATGAGTTTAGATGAATCAGAACTTTCGGCAAAGGCAACGGTTTTTCTTAAGGGTTTTGTCTTGGCATCTTTTGACCAGTCGAGTTTGAGAAGAACTCGGTCTTCAAGCAATTGGTATGCCTGGTTAGGAGTCTTATAAAGAAAAATTCCTCCAGCATCAAGAATTCCTTGAGATGTTTCATCAAGTCCATGGTAAAAGATTTAGATAATGGTTCCTCGTCCTAAACCATGTCCATGACAACTTCGAAGTAAATCCTTTATACGAAGCCAAGCTTCAACGAGTGATTCGTTAGGGTTTTGTGTGAAAGCACGAATTTCTCCCATGAGTCGATCAAACATTGCAGGTGGAAAGAATCGGCTTACAAAATCTTGCCTCATCTCTTCCCAAGTAGTGATGATTCCTGGTGTTAATTCGTTATACCACACTTTTGCATCTCCAGCAAGTGATGACGGGAAAAGTTTGAGTTTAATGGCATCCACATTTGTATCACCGTATAGGAACATGCCACAAATTTCAATGAATTCGGCAACGTGTTTGTGAGGATCGGCCCTCGAACGGCCATCGAATTGACGGTCTTTGATCATAGAAAGATGGTGACCTTTCACGGTGAAATTGTCACCTAAGTTGACAGCAACAATAGCAGCTCCAGGGGTGGGTGCTACGGCTCGGTTTGCTTCCCACATGGGTCTATCGTCAGCCATGGGAAAAGGTTGATCAGTGAATGGGTTATAAACGACTTTGGCTTAAAAAAGGTTATCAAAAGTTGGGTTTGGTACTCTTGGCACACGATTGGCTAATGGAACAAAGGGTGTTCTTCTTCTTCTTCTAGATCTTGTTCGAATCAAACTTTCGGGATCGAAAAGTGGTGGAATTGGTTCTACTCCAGTTGATCGAGTTTTCATACAATTCCTCAGCGAATCGAGGCAATGTCTAAACAAACGAACAAAGAATGAAAACAATTTGAAAAGATCAGAATTGTCCAACCGATCGGATATAATGGTCTACCGATCGGATAGATCTCTCGGTAAATTTGGTTTGAAGGATCCGGTCGGATGGAAGTGTCTGCCGATCGGATGGTTCTCTCGGTAAATGAAAATTTTGGAAAACCGATCGGATGGATGAACAACCGATCGGATGGGCAGCTTGGTAAGACTTTTTTTTTTTTTTTTTTTTTACGAAAACTAACTATATGAGAATTGGACTAAAACTTACAGAAACACGATCAAAATCCCCAGCAACGGCGCCAAAAACTTGATGTGCCCGGTTCGGTGCAGGTTTTAAATTTATAAGGGGTGAATTACCGAATCTAATGACAACACATACGAGCAAGTATACTCGTCCGTTGTAGCAAGATTTTGATGGTAAGTCGGGATCGTTCGCAGGGATTTGTGTAGTGAATCGAATTGTAAGTTAAAAGCAACTTTCTCAAACAA
The DNA here is from genome assembly GCA_021014915.2 of Artemisia tridentata subsp. tridentata. Lineage (NCBI taxonomy): Eukaryota > Viridiplantae > Streptophyta > Magnoliopsida > Asterales > Asteraceae > Artemisia > Artemisia tridentata. Next base: position 5,533,731 of record CP139504.1, on the reverse strand, counting down.
GTAGTAATGATATTATGAAAATTCAAATGATTAAAAACTACACTTGCTTAGACTAGTGTACTACAATTGACTAATATGATTGTGATAACTTTGGATAACATGTTGGTTGTGATAATTAGTTTTGACACTAATCTATTGTTTCTACAAATTAAACCTTCGTCAAGATTTTGGTTTATAAAAACAAGCATTACGTTTAACCAATCAATTCAAGATCAATTCAAGGTTCATGAGTTGATGTTCCTCAAACACAAAAACAATCTTTTGTTCTAGCAAACAAGCTTAGGAAATGGTCAATACAAAAGGTAACCGATTATAGACAAAAGGTCACAATTGAAAGTAAACTATTAATCTCTCAACCTTTAAATTGGTTTACAATCAATCAGTTTTGATAGACAAAAGCATTTTCATTACAATCACAATCAAGTTCGTTTGTTTAATCAAGAATAGTGGAAGACAACAATCATTCATAGACAAATGATTATAACTAGTGGAATAACAATAGTTCTTTCGACCCTTAAGATTACTAGCACTAGTTAAACTTGATTACCCAAATGTCACTATGAAACTTAATCACAATTGGTTCTTAGAATCGACTTGAAATTGAATTAAAACATGTTATCACAATCATATGCCAATCAATGAATAATACACATCATCTAAGCAAGTGCACAAAGGCACTAGCCGCTCATAGCAAACATAAATGCAAACTCAATACTTTGAACATTAGAAACCATGATTGAAAGTCTTACAATGATTGGAAATAAGATTACAAGTGAAAGACAATGATTCCACAAGCAATGGAAATGGTGTAATCGACTTTCTCCCTTCTCCTGGACTTATGGACGAATTTTCTGAGTATTTTCTATGAATGGTTCTCTCCTCTAACAAGCAAGCACTCTCTTAGCATACATACTCTCTTTAGATTGATTGGTATTATAAATACCCAACAAATGGTTCAATAAATTGCTCTAACCAAGGGTCTAAGTGCATAAATGCTTCTCTTGCTCTCCAAGTAGTATTGAATGGTTAGAATACTGAAAAGAAGGACCTAGAACCGGATTTATAAAGTCACAATCCTTAATAAAGAAGTCTTGGGTCAACAGCGACTTCCAACCGATCGGATAGAATGGTCTACCGATCGGTTGGTCTTCTCGGTAAATCCAATTCTCTCCATCCGATTCGGTTGCGGGCGGCGACCGATCGGATGGCTACTGCTGGTGGACCTTTTTCTTGGACTTTTTCGTATGACTTGTTTTCGGTCGTAGCTCTTGATTCTTTGATCTTTACCTTCATCCTTAAGCTTATTAACTCGACTACTTGGACTTTATCTCATTGAAATACCTTACGGAGCAGAACTTGACACAAGATTCACATGCAATCATAAATATTTCCTTTTTCCTCATTTTTGCATCTTTTCCATCCATTTTCCTGTCTTTGGCTACAAATGCTTTGCAAACACACTTTGGTACGATTTAGTAACAAAAGCATATAAATATAACCACAAAACATATATAAAACTACCAATAACGCTACTAAAAACATGTTAGATTTAGGCGTTATCATTTTGTCAAGGAAGTTGATGTTAATTGTTACGTGTTTTACATGCTATGTTTATGCGATTATTAATTAACTAGGGTTTTAGTAATTTAACTTTTCTTAGTAATAAAATTGTTGGACAAGTTAAATTACTAAAAGTTAATTAATTAGGTTATTAGGGAAGACCTAAAATTGGGGAAGACCCCATTAAATCGTGTATAAAATCAATTATGTGCGTTAATTGTATATATTTATCATGGGACTTACGCAACCAAGCGATTGGTGCATGTGGTCCATTGGTACCTAGCTCAAAAACCAATGGGAGTCTTAAGATCAATATATACATGTAAATTGATTTATCTTAGCATGTTCATTATTTAAGTTGTTTATTTTTTATTAATTGCGCATTTGTTTAAATATGTATGTGACGTGATTGTAAGCAAAAGGGTAATTTTAAAATAGAAAATAAACTTGACTTAATAATGGTGTAACATGGTTTTAAGCTCGAAAAATCATAAACTTTTAGTTGATTGATGCGACTGTACAAAAATGGTCGAACGGCGGACCTAATTGTTGACAAAATATAAGGTTGGTTTAAGGTTGGTTTCGCATTAAATTGTGGCCTTAAAGAGACTCCATTCTGTTTCTCCGCCCGCTTGTGCGTCAAAATTAGACTTACCAAGTACAGCCATTATGTGTACGAAGCATCTTAAGCCAATGTTGTAAGTTTTTCAATGACATCAATTAAAACTTTGTTGATTTGAGCTTATTAATGTAACGAATGAGTAAACGTTTTTTGAAACATATGATACAAGATGAATGCATGACATCTTTGTACATATTTTGATTACACACATCAAAATTAAATACCCTTAAATTTAAGTTATATGTCATCCAATGAAACGGGAACACCTGAGATTACATACTGTTGGGTCAAGAATTTGACCCAAGTACCCTGACAAGATTTGAACATAAAATAGCCTAACTCACTGATAAAATAGTGGGTTACTCACTGATAAAGAAATCAGTGAGTGTTGTAAAAAGCCCGTTGTTGAAGAAACATTTACTTACTGATACGGTGTCAGTGAGTAAAGTATACGAGCTACAAACAACACCAGTATCACTGAGAATTGACAAATGTCTCAGTGACCCTGAAGATACTATCTCTACAAGCAGACTGAAATATGGGCGGGAACTTCCAACAAAGAAGTCAGACAAAGTACAAGAAGGGGGACCACTTGGTGGATGACAACTCATACCTACCACATTTGACTTTGTTTATTTACCTGTATATATAGTTTGCTTTGTAATAGAGATAGTATGGATTCCTAAACAAACAAAAATATACACATAGTGTATTAGTTGATAGGAACATCCTCTCACTGAATCACAAGCATAGCTTGGATCAGTGAGAGTTTATTTGTCACCCAAAGAGGAAAAACCCTCACCTAAGGGGATACCATACCGAAAGTATCCCCTTTAAGAAGTTGAAGATGTTATCATGTAATCTAATAGGTTTTGAGTAATCTTGTAACAATTTATTCTTATCAATGAATATGTTCTTGTTTTACTCAAAGTTCATGGACCAACACATACTTTCATTACTAGCAGCCTCAGCTGATGTGATGAATCAAAGGATGGTAATCAAAGGGTAAATTACATACTTTCATTGCTAACAGCCTCAGCTGATGTGATGAAACTAGGGTAATTTGCAGTTTCTTAAGTTGGTTAACTTAATTGAGTACTTTCATTGCTAGCAGCCTCAGCTGATGTGATGAAACTATGTCAAGGCATAAAGATGGGGATAAAACATGCTTACATTTGCAACTGAGGTTGGCAAAATATGTAAATCCCATAATCCTAGGAATTGCAATTTGAGATTGGCAATTGAGTTCGACTCGTACCTTATTGAGTACTTTCATTGCTAGCAGTCTCAGCTGATGTGATGAAACTATGTCAATTTGGATCTTAGTTTTCAGTGAAAATTAAATGGTTAAATGTAATTTACCATGGGTGTTTAATTTTCTTGAAAAATTTAATTATCGAAAGTACTAACTTTTGAACATTTTTTGTAGAAATGGCCCAACCCGACAACACTAACATGAATAACATGAGTTCTGCTTTCAAGCAAATGATTGAAAGAGAAAAGTTGACTGGGACAAAGAATTTCAATGATTGGTACCGTTCTTTGAGAATTGTTCTACGAATGGCCAAACGCATTGATTATCTTAGTAAGCCTCTTCCTACTGCTCCTGCTGGTACTGCATCTAATGTAGAACATGAAGAGTATAACATTGATTATGAGAAGCACAATGATGTGGCTTGTCTTATGTTATCTGGGATGGACACTCAATTGCAAAAGCAATTTGAGAACTATGGTCCCATGGACATGATCAATGAGCTCAAACGTATGTTTGAGAAACCACCTATGGCAGAGTTATATGACTTGATAGATTCTCTGCATAAGTGTAAGCAGGATGCTAGTAAACCCGTGAGTGCCCACGTATTGAAAATGAAAAGTTATTTGGACCAATTGGAAGCACTCGGCTGTGGTTACGTGCAAGATGTACAAGTTGGCCTCATCAATCGATCCCTTAATGAGGAGTTGTTTGGTGATTTTGTGCGCAACTTCAATATGCATTGCACGGGGAAGACAATAAGTGATTTACATGCAATGCTTATTGACTTTGAGAAAGGATTGTCAAAGAAGGCACCTACACCTGCTGTAATGGCAATACAAGGTGGTAGGATTACTAAGCCCAACAAATCGCACCATGCGAACAAGAAGGGGAAAGGTAAAGCTAACAAGGGCAACCAGGTTGTGACCTATCAGCAGAAGCCTAAGAAGCAGAATCCTCCTAAGAAGAAGGATTATCCCAAGAAGGATTTGGCTGCTTTTCACCACTGCAACACTCCTGGACATTGAAAGAGGAACTGTCCATTGCTGTTAGAGGAGTGTCGTTCAAATAAAAATATGAAGGTTGGGAATGTCGCGAGCACTTCAGGTATTTTTATGATTGAATTATTTTCTTTTCCTCGTAAGCATAATGCCTGGGTATATGATACGGGATGTGGTACTCATATTTGTAACACATCGCAGGGGCTTAGAGGAGCAAAGAAGCTGGCCTATGGAGAAAGCTACTTGTACGTGGGCAATGGCATACGTGCAGCAGTTGAAGCCAAAGGGACATTCGATTTAGTTTTACCTTCGGGATTAATTCTAGTTTTGAATAATTGTCATTATGCACCTTCTATTATTAGGGGTGTCATTTCAGTTTCTTTGTTAAAGGATAATGGTTTTGTTCACACATTTACTGATAATGGAATTTCGGTTTCTTTAAATAATGTTTTTTACTTTAATGCAATTCCATTAAATGGTGTGTATGAAATTGATGTGGAGAATCATGTGTCCAATGGAAATAATTCTGTGTATAGCATTAGCAATAAGAGAATCAAGTCAGACTTGGATTCATCTTATCTTTAGCACTGTCGTCTTGCACATATTGGCAAGAAACACATGAAAAAGCTGCAACATGATGGGCTTTTGCATAATATCAATGATGATTCATTTGATAAATGCGAATCTTGCATATATGGGAAGATGACAAGGAAACCTTTTTCCATCAAATGGAAAGGGCTACAGATCTACTTGGATTAATACACACTGATGTGTGTGGTCCACTTAGACATGTGTCAAAACGCGGTGCTAGCTACTTCTTAACCTTTACGGATGACTACAGTCGTTATGGTTGTGTTTATTTACTTAAACATAAACATGAAGTCTTTGAGACATTCAAGGTTTTTAAAAGTGAAGTAGAATTACAACTCGGTAAGAAGATTAAGGCTCTTCGATCCGATAGAGGTGGTGAATATTTAAGCCAAGAGTTTAAAGATTATCTAGTTGAGTGTGGAATTGTCTAGTAACTCATATCTCCTTATACTCCACAGCAAAATGGTGTATCTGAAAGGAGAAATCGTACATTGCTAGATATGGTACGATCTATGTTTAATCTTACAACTTTTCCCTTATCCTTTTGGGACTATGCCCTTGAAAGTGATGTTCGCATATTGAATATGGTTCCAACTAAGAAGGTTGATAAGACTCCATATGAATTATGGACTGGAAAAGCTCCCAACTTGTCTTACTTAAAGGTCTGGGGTTGTGAGGTGTTTGTTAAACGTGACTCACCAGATAAACTCCAACAGAGATCTGTTAAGTGTATCTTCGTAGGATACCCTAAGGAAACAAGGGGTTACTACTTTTACTTTCCACCAGAGAATAAAGTCATTGTGGCTAGGTATGGTGAATTTCTTGAGGAGAATTTCATATCTCAAGAATTCAGTGGGAGAGTTTATGATCTTGAAAATGATCAAGAAGATACATCACCTTCTGAAAATACTAGCACACTTCCTGTGGAACCTGAAAGTTTAGGTCATCCACCTGAAGTTGAAGTAGTTCCCTGATTGGCCCTAAAACAGTCAACTTAAATCAACCACGGATGTGGTCAAACAAAGTCAAACCAATTGAGGACACAATTAACCAAGGAGTATAGTTTTATCCCCGGGTCGTTTAAGTCCCAGCGAGATGTGAAATTGTGCTTTAAAAACGACTTGTGATCAAGTGTAATTGAATGGGAAAAGGTTTTGGAATTATTGAACTAAGGAAATAAAAGGGAATAGCTTAAAACAAGCTATGGAAATAGGAACGTGAAAACAAATTAACTAGAAACGTTTAAAAACCTAAAACGCGTACGTTTAAATTTAAATAAACGTAAACGTACAAAATAAAAAGTGACAACGAAGAAATATTAATCCTAAAAATATAAAAATGACTTTTTTATAAACCTAAAGATAAAAGAAAATTATTAGAAAAAGAAAATTATTTTTTAGACTTTTTAATTAATTAATAACTATTTAATTATTATTTAAACTAATTAAAATTCTAATAAATACTAAATGATCAAAGAAAAATCTGAAATTTTTTATATAAATACTTTAAGGTGACAAGAAGATAAGAAAATTATAAAAATGAAACTTACTTAATTAAAATTTAAAAAGATAAATTCTATTAAATAGAAGCTATCACTATATTTCTATTTTTGATTTTCTTAAGGTCTAAAAATATAATTATATTTTTCCTAGATTAAAAATGACAAAAGAAAATTATGAAAATTTGATTTATATTTTTCTGATTAATATTCTATTTATTATGATTTAATTACTATTTTAAATATTTTTTAACTATTTTAAATTCTAATAAATACTAAACAAACTCAGAAAATTATGAAACTTTTTCTATAATTATCCTATGGTGACAGAAAGGTAAGAAAATTATAAAAACAGAAAGTGCTTAATTAAAAAGCAGAAAAATAAGCTAAAAAGCTCAAGCTTCTTAAATAGAAGCTATCACTTTCTTAAAAGAGGTTTTTTATCTAAAACTTTATACTACAAACTTGTTTAACTACTGAAAGTAGACAACTTTAATGAAGACAAAAATTTTGAAACCTAAAAAATAAGCAGTTTGGTACTTAAAAGCTTAACAGCCAAGCTTTTGAGCTTGATGAGCTAAAAGCTTGAAAATAAGCTAAGAACTTATGGAACAAAGATGAAATGGACTGAGATACTTGCAATTGATCTAAAGGAACCAAGAAAAGCTGGGGTATAAGCCACAAAAGCTCAAAATAAGCCAAAGCTTATTTTGGTCTGCTGATGTGCCCTGCACAGGGCAAAATTGCCCATTTTCAACCCTGATTTTAGTGGCTTAAAGGAGATCTAAAAATCACAATAAAAATATCAGATGGAGATAAGCTGGGTGAGCTTATTATTCCAGAGTTTCAGCTTATGGGAACTTGTGATGAGTGAATTAAAAATTCAACAAGGGTCTGCAAAAACCACAAGGGCTGCAAAGATTGCTGATGTGGTATTGTGATATGCAGACTTGCACAAACAAGGCACCAAGGTTTGAGTCTTTTGGCACTCACTAGTATGATCCAAAGTGACACAGAAATGCAAACTTTAGGGTCAAAACAAGCTTGTGTCAGCTTATGGCTTATATGAGCTTACTGATGACTGAAATTACCACAAGGACTAAAAAACTTACTTATCTATCTAATAAACTAATCAAAACTCCAAATGAGCTTATAATGGCTTATAAAAGCTTATACAAAGTTGGAAGAATGGCAAAGTAACAGTAACACCTTTTTTTGGTTATTAGACAAGCTTAAACCAAACACCCCTTAAGGGTTGTCTGTTTTGAATTTTTCAACTGAAAATGGTGTTTTAAGCTGAGGTCTTTAACTCTTACTGATTAATGACTTATATGAACTAGATTGAACAACTTTAAAAGCAGAAATAAGCAGATAAATAAGCTACACTAATCCTAGCTTTTTTTTTTTGGCTTTTATATGTGTTTTAAGTGAAACAAAGAAAAACTTATTAAACTACAATACAACTAATCAGAAATACTTAGAAACTATTGATAAGCAGTAAATAACAAAGATAAGCTAAAAATAAGCTATAGCACAATACATTATGAAGAATTTAAGAAAACTTGTAAATTGCTTACAAATGATATGACTGTGACACAAAGGAACAAAGACCAAGAACTATCCTAGCTTGTTCACACAAGCTAGAAAACCAAATTCACCCTCTTGAACAGCTTATTCCACTAGAAGAGCTTATTGTGAGCTTATGTTGACCATCTTTGACTTTTCTTCATATTTGAAATTTAGAACTAGTATTCTCTTAATAAGCTTACAGAAAGCTATTTTGAGCTTGCATAAGCTTATTGTAAAGGTAATTAAGCTTTTTGTGAGGTTTAATAAGGACTTATGGCTTATTTGTCTTAACAGTTAACATGAAACCTTGGTACAACTGAAATTTAATACAAATTATGTTGAAAATTGGAATATTACAACTGAAATAAAAGTGAATTACAATGGAATTATAAAATTACATTGACTGAAATAAAAATAAGATTAAGCTAAAATTACCTACTTACTTTTTTATCTATTACACAGTCCTATTAATACTAAAAACATCTGGGATAATCTCTGTCGACATCCATGATCATTTCCATACCCTTGGATTTCTCTCAATCAATCTCATTCGTCCACTTGTATTTTGGCGCCAAAAGTATCATAAGCAGGTTTTTTCAATTAAAGAATTTTGGTGCTATGTGGAGGTGGAGGGGAGAGATTAGTGAGCTGGGGGATGAGTTGGAAGGTTGAGGTGTAAAGGTGAGGTGGTTTTGGAGCAGTGATGGTTTGGCGGGGATGTGAGGAAGAAGGAGGTGTTTGACTGGGGTCAAACCCTGGTATTTATTTAAGTTGGGATTGGGCTGGGTTAAGTGTTTTGGGAATGGGCTGGGTTGCTTTTTATTTTTGTATTGGATTGGATTATAGATTTAATAAAGGGTCCATTTGGTTTATTAAGTAACAAGGACCAATTATGTAATTTTCCCAAAGATGAGGACTGAAGCTGTACACACTCCAAACTACTCACAAGGACCAATGTTGCCACAATCCAATAACACAAGGATCAATTTTTCATTTTTCCATTTTTAAAAACCCAAAGGACCAAAATTGCCATTTTTCAAAAGTTCAGGGACCTTTTCTGTAATTTGCCCAAACAATCATTCAAGGACCAAATTTGACAATTAAGATTATTTTAGGGACCTTGAATGATAAAATTCTACTTTTTTAGATTCTAGGGACTAGATTTGCCAAATTATGAAAGTTCAGGGACTAAAATGCAAATTATGCCATTTATTGTTTGTTTTTCCCTGAAACTTATAAAAACACAGTCAGATGATATTTTTATACATTTTTAGACTTTTTAAAGTGTTTTTGACTGTTTCTGTAGCTTAAATGTGAAAGAAATGATGAGTATTTGCATACTCATCAATCCCCCACACTAAACTATTGCTAGTCCCTAGCAATATTTTTGAAAACTTAATGGATTTTATCTCTTTACCAAAAGCCATCACCTCTGGAGTAGCCAAATGTTTCAGCTCAAGTAAGAACTATGGTACACTGATAACCATATGATTTTGAGCAAATCACCAGCTGTAAACGGTTTTGATTTGTCTTTACCAGAAGCCGTTTGCTTCTGGACTAGCCATTGTTTTAGTATGTGATACTTTGGTACAATGATAACCAAATGATTTTGAGCAAACCATCAGCTTTCAACGGGTTTGATTTGTCTTTACCAGAAGCCGTTTGCTTCTGGACTAGCCAACTCTTAGATAAATTATCAATATTATCTTTGGTGAGCTGATTACCAATTATGGTATTCCAATGCCTTTACCACAAGCCATAAACTTGCGGGCTAGCCAACTCTTCACTTATAAAGATATGGTGAGTCGAAAACCATACAATTTTTGGCAAATTGCAAGCCATAAACGGATTTGATATATCTTTACCCAGAGCCGTTTGCTCCGGGATTAGCCAATCCTTATGTGGGTTAGACATGGCGGACTGATAACCATTTATTACGTTCTAAGTGAGAAAAAAATTTAAAATTTTGGCTAAAAATGGGGGTGCTAGATGATACATTTGATAAAATTCGCTAGAATTTTCCCCCCACACTTAGAACTGAATATTGCCCTCAATATTCAAAGAATTGGTTGTTAAACCAACACTTAGAACGTGAAAGGGAAATACTGAATAGCCATTATTTTATATACACACACACTTCTTTTTTTTTTTTTTTTTTTTTTTGGGACTATACATATATACATCTTGTGGGCAATCCCCCACACTTGGGTGGTAGAAAATAGAAAGAAGTCAGAAATATGGGTGAAAACCCATATGGTGGGCTAATGTTTTTGATGACCGAGTCACTAGCTAGACTCGATCCCCGCATTTATTGGTTCATGGGGAAAGTTTGAAGATCCGGGACAACCATGAATGGTATGTCCTCTCCAAAGTAGTGTTTTAACCGATGACCATTCACTTTGAAATTTGGTCCGTCATTTTGAGATAACTCAACGGTACCATATGGATAAACTTTTGTAACAGTGAATGGACCAGACCAACGGGATTTGAGTTTTCCCGAGAAAATCTTCAATCTTGAATTGAAAAGAAGGACTCGATCACCAACGTTGAAAACGCGGTTCTTGATTTTAGAGTCATGAATCTTCTTTGTCTTTTCTTTATAAATCAAAGAGTTCTCGTATGCTTGATCACGCAGTTCATTTAATTCATTCATTTGAACTTTACGGTGATCACCCGCAGTTTGAAGGTCAAAGTTAGCATGTTTCAAGGCCCAGTAGGCTTTGTGCTCTAATTCGATCGGAAGATGACATGCCTTTCCGTACACAAGCTTGTAAGGTGTACACCCGATGGGTGTTTTGTAAGCTGTACGAAAGGCCCATAGTGCATCATCCAATTTATCTGACCAGGATGCACGATTTTCTCCTACAGTCCTTTCTAAGATTCTTTTAATACCCCGATTTGAAACTTCAACTTGCCCACTTGTTTGTGGGTGATACGCAGTGGAAAGACGGTGAGTTACACCATACTTTTGCATGACTTTATCAAATTTGTCATTACAAAAATGCGTACCACGATCACTGATTATAGCACGTGGAGTTCCAAAACGGGCAAAAAGAGCTTTCAGGAATTTTACAACAACTCGGGCATCATTAGTGGGTAAAGCTTTTGCTTCAACCCATTTTGACAAATAGTCAACAGCCACGAGAATGTATTTGTTTCCTCGAGATGATGGAAATGGCCCTATAAAGTCAATGCCCCAGACATCAAAGATTTCACAGACTTGAATTGCATTTTGTGGCATTTCATTTCGTTGTGAAATATTTCCGTGACGCTGACAAGCTTCACAAGTTTTTATGAGATCTTGGGCATCCTTATAGATTGTGGGCCAATAAAACCCGGAATCAAACACCTTTTTGGCGGTGTAGTTTGGACTATGATGGCCCCCCGTGGGTCCAGCATGGCAAGCTTTGAGAATGTCAATAGCTTCCTGTCCATAAACACACCGTCGGATGACTTGATCCGCACAGATTTTGAATAAGTAGGGGTCGTCCCAGAAGTAATGTTTAACATCCTTGAAGAATTTATTCTTCTGTTGGGTTGACATTCCTTTCACTATGAAGTTACCCGCATGGTAATTTGCGAAGTCAGCAAACCATGGGGTGGTAGAATCTCCACGAAAAGTAACCGCATTGAGTGTCTCGAGAGGAAATGTTTCATTTATTTCCTTTTTCTCGAAAACATCTTGGTGTGGGTTTTCTAATCGGGATAGATGATCAGTAGCTAGGTTCTCAGCTCCTTTTTTATCACGTATAATGATATCAAATTCTTGCAGGAGGAGAACCCAACGGAGCAGTCTCGGCTTTGCATCTTGTTTTGCAAAGAGATATTTGAGAGCCGAGTGATCCGTATACACTACACATTTTGTCAAGATCAAATATGGCCGAAACTTTTCAAAGGCATACACCACAGCCAACAATTCTTTTTCTGTAGTGGTGTAATGAGTTTGAGCTTCAGTCATAGTTTTACTTGCGTAGTGAATAGGCTGAAAGTGTTTGGCTTTTCGTTGCCCCAGGACTGCTCTGATAGCAAAATCACTTGCATCACACATGAGCTTAAAGGGAAAATCCCAGTCGGGGGCAACTAGAATGGGTGCTTCAGTAGGCTTTTTCTTTAGTATTTCAAAAGCTTTGATGCACTCTGGTGAGAAGATAAAAGGAGCATCCTTTTCAAGGAGGTGAGTCATTGGCCGGGCGATTTTAGAAAAATCTTGTATGAATCTACGATAGAACCCGGCATGACCCAAAAAACTCCTAATACCTTTGACGGTAGTGGGATGAGGTAATTTACCAATGACATCAACTTTAGCTCTGTCAACCTCAATCCCATTCTTTGATATCTTATGGCCGAGGACAATGCCCTCTTTGACCATAAAATGACTCTTCTCCCAATTTAGACAAAGATTGGTGTCTTTACACCGTTTCAACATGTTTTCTAAATTGGAGAGACATGCTTGGAACGAATCCCCAATGACCGAAAAGTCATCCATAAAGACCTCCATTGTTTTACCGATCATGTCGGTAAATATAGCCATCATACACCTCTGGAATGTACCTGGAGCATTACATAAGCCGAAAGGCATACGTTTATAAGCAAAGGTTCCATAGGGGCATGTAAAGGTGGTCTTTTCTTGATCTTGTGGATCAATGGGAATTTGAAAGTAACCCGAGAAACCATCAAGGAAACAATAGTACTCGTTCCCTGCTAATCTCTCAAGCATCTGATCCATAAAAGGTAGAGGAAAATGGTCTTTACGGGTGGCATCATTTAACTTACGATAGTCAATGCAAACACGCCACCCTGTAACCAATCGAGTTGGAATCAACTCATTATCCTCATTTGTGACAACAGTGATGCCACCTTTTTTTGGAACACAGTGAATGGGACTAACCCAAGGACTATCAGAGATGGGATAAATCAATCCTGCATCAAGAAGTTTGAGAACCTCTTGTTTGATAACATCGTGGATTTTAGGATTCACCCTTCTTTGATGTTGGACTGCTGGTTTAAAGTCATCCTCCATTAAAATCTTGTGAGTACAAAATTCAGGGTCAATACCCTTTATGTCGGAGAGTTTCCAAGCAATGGCTTGCTTGTGTGACTTTAAGACCTTTATTAGAGCAGTCTTTTCCTCATTACTTAAATCTTTAGCAATAATGATGGGTAATTTATCATCACCCTCCAAAAATGCGTACTCAAGATGAGGCGGTAAGTCTTTGAGTTCGACCTCAGGAAATTCATCGGTTTTCTCAACTGATTTGATTTCCTCATTATGAAGTTCAACGGGAGGGAGTGGAGGAGAATTGTCCTGATTCAACAATTTCTCAAGAAGAAGAATATCTCCCTCCAGATCAATCTCAGCGTTATCAATCCCCTCTAGGAATGAATCACACTTGAGAAAATCCTCGATCTCTTCCAAATTGAAATCACTTCCCTCAAACGGAGTGAGAGAAGGGGAAGAGTCGGAAATGACAGGTAAAGAAGATGTGGTGGGATCCCCACTCACAGAATTATGAGAATAACCAAGAAACTCTTGAGAATACTCCTCTGAAACAATATCAATGACATCGATTCGGTTAACCGATTCAGAATCATAATTTGAGGAGTACCTCGAAGTTTGATCGAGGTTAAAGGTAACAGCTTCATTTCCCACACGTAATGTGATTTCATGCTCAAATACATCTATGAGAGCACAGCCCGTTCTTAGGAATCCTCTTCCAAGAATGAGAGGAACCCTAGGATCAGCATCGAAATCAACAACCACAAAGTCAGCTGGAAAATGGAACTTTCCTACTTTCACAAATACGTCCTCAGCAATGCCAAGTGGACGAGCTATTGAACGATCTGCAAGCTCAAGAGTCATGCAGGTAGGAGTAAGTTCAGGAAGAGAAAGTTTCTTCCATACTGATTTAGGCATCAGGTTGATGCTTGCACCAAGATCGGCCAAGGCATAGCATTCAACCATTCCAGGAAAGACACAAGGTAGTAGAAACCTTCCAGGATCTCCAAGCTTCTCGGGAAGCTTTTTCAAGATAACTGCTGAGCAGTTCTCATTTAATGGAGTCTTTGCCATTTCAAACAGTTTTTCCTTGTTGCTTAACAAGTGTTTGATTGTGGATGCAAACTTGGGCATCAGAATGATAGCGTCCGCAAAGCTTATGTCAAAGTGTAATTCTTGAAAAATTTGGAAGAATTTATCCATTTGTTGACTAGCTTTTTCGTGGAGCTTTTGCTCATTTAAACGTGATGGGTAAGGAATAGAAGGTTTGGATTTAGGGTTTTCAACCGGGGTTTCAGGATGTTCAAAGACAACTTGAGGTTTAGTCTTGGGTTTCGGGACAACTTGAGGTTGGACGTTGTTGGTACCTCCGTTATTAGTAGGAAGTACCTGGTCCTTAGTCACCTCAGGCTCACTTCCCACTACCTTGGGGGAAGAAGAAGAAGTGGTAGTGGAAATAGTGGGTCCCTCATATGAAACACCACTTCGGGTTATGATCGCCTTAACATCGCCCTTCGGGTTAGCGATCGTGTTGCTCGGAAGTTTTCCTGAGCCCGAAGGTTGATCATTTAAAGATTTTTTAATCTCAGAGATCTGGCTGACCAACAACCTGTTTGTGTCCTCTTGAGCTTTCATGAATTGCCTCAACAACTCATCAGATGATGGTTGTGGGGCTGGAATGGCTTGATGTTGATTAGGGAAATTTTGCATTCGGTTATTTTGATTATAACCTTGATGTTGAAAATTCCCTTGATTTGGATTACCATTTCCCTGAAAATGATTTCCCTGGTTGTAATTGGGTCGGTTAAAGTTTCCTTGGTGTTGGAAACCTTGATTATGTCCAGAATTGAAATTCCCTTGGTTTTGATAACCTTGGTTCATTCGAGGTTGATTTTGGTTCCGGTTTTGCAAATTCTGGTTCTGATTGAAACCGGGTGGTCCTTGGTAGGTGCTAGCTCGGTAATTTGGTTCCATTTGAGGACGGTATTGATTACCTCCCTGATTTGAAGTACCGGCTATAGCATTAACTTCAAAAGGACTACCATCGGTGGCAGTACAGTCGTAGTATGCGTGAGGACCACCACAAGTAACACAGACTTCCACTTTCTTCACTTCAGCATGTGAAGGATTTTGTGTGAAAGTGACTTTCTTTTGGCTTGAGAGAACCAAAGATTGAATAGCGTCCGTGAGTTTGTCAATCTTAGCATCGGTGCTAGAGGTACTCACGGGAGATGAAGTAGAAGGACCAGCACTAGCCTGAGAATTATATGGCTTTGTTCGTGCAGTACGGACCTTAGACTTATTTTCAATAATCGCTAAAGCTTCTTTGATGGTTTTGCTCAAAAAGTTACCTCCTGAGGAGGCATTGAGAGAATCTTGGTCAGATTGGCTCACACCATTATAGAAAGTGTCGATTTGCATCAACTCGGTGAAACCATGATGAGGACATTTACGAAGCAATTCTTTGAAACGATCCCACGCGTCACTAAACGATTCATCAAATCTTTGTGTGAATTTGATGATTTCATTTTTAAGACTTGTCGTTCTAGACGGTGGAAAGAATTCGTTTACAAACTTGGTAACTAAGTCCTCCCATGTCTCAATTGAACGAGGGGGTTGTTTTTCAAGCCATATTCGGGCTTGTCCCTCGAGAGAAAATGGGAATAGAAGAAGTTTGATTGAGCTAGACGGGATGTTCTTGTATTTGATGGTAGATGTAATCTTGTTAAACCATCGAATGTGAGCATGAGGATCATCCCTCTCAAAACCGTAGAATTGGCTAGAGGTTACAAGATTCAGTAACCCGGTTTTGAGCTCAAAACTCTCAGCTACAATAGCTGGAACAACAATGGCATCTCCATAACCCTCGATGGGTGCTTGGAGAAGCTCATTCATCGGCAAATCTGCCATGACGACAGGATCAGTACGTTCCTCAGATACGACTGATGGGGCAGAGCGTCTACGACGTCTTCGAGGTATGTTTCCAAGCTCACGGAGAGGGCTTGATGACCTAGAAGAACGAGTGCGCATGCACTAAGACGAGTCTAAGAATCCTTTATAGTGGAGGAAACTCAGAAAAGGGGTAAGAAGATTCTTTTTGGATTTTATTTGTTTATTGAGAAGTTAAGATGAAAACAAAATTTTTTAATTAAAATCAAGATCGAGAAAAAACACAAGTGAACTTAAACCAATAATCAACAGGCGTACGGTAGCTCTCTAAAAGATAAACGCACAGAGTGGCGGAGAAGCAGAGGTGGGCAATTAATGCTCCTTAAAAACCCGCTTCTTTCAGTCCGACAATTTAATGTCAGACTATCCTAGAACCTCCGTTAGAGTTTGTTTATCAATTAAAGGTGAGCCGATATTCGCAAGTGATACAAAGGCAAGTTTTTATCTTAGGTTTGGGAACTTATTATGGTCGTACCCCCAGTTAGGCAGTACTCAGTCTTGGTTCTCGATGGTAATTTTTATTGTTATTTATTATTTAACAAAGAAAACGGAAAATATTTTTGGTGTTTTTATTTTTTATATGATATTATATATAGAAAAGAAAAGAAAATATTTTTGTTTTTTATATGGTTTATGGGGAATTGAAATACGATATTTTTGGTACTTGATCCGTTAAATGAGTTAACTTCACAAGCGTTTTGCTTTATATATGATGAATATACAAGAGAGAGAAGATATACACAGATTGGGTTTCAAAGACACGATACTGCAAAACGTTTAGAACACGCAGCACACCTCCCCGGCAGCGGCGCCAAAATTTGATTGGCCCTAAAACAGTCAACTTAAATCAACCACGGATGTGGTCAAACAAATTCAAACCAATTGAGGACACAATTAACCAAGGAGTATAGTTTTATCCCCGGGTCGTTTAAGTCCCAGCGAGATGTGAAATTGTGCTTTAAAAACGGCTTGTGATCAAGTGTAATTGAATGGGAAAAGGTTTTGGAATTATTGAACTAAGGAAATAAAAGGGAATAGCTTAAAACAAGCTATGGAAATAGGAACGTGAAAACAAATTAACTAGAAACGTTTAAAAACCTAAAACGCGTACGTTTAAATTTAAATAAACGTAAACGTACAAAATAAAAAGTGACAACGAAGAAATATTAATCCTAAAAATATAAAAATGACTTTTTTATAAACCTAAAGATAAAAGAAAATTATTAGAAAAAGAAAATTATTTTTTAGACTTTTTAATTAATTAATAACTATTTAATTATTATTTAAACTAATTAAAATTCTAATAAATACTAAATGATCAAAGAAAAATCTGAAATTTTTTATATAAATACTTTAAGGAGACAAGAAGATAATAAAATTATAAAAATGAAACTTACTTAATTAAAATTTAAAAAGATAAATTCTATTAAATAGAAGCTATCACTATATTTCTATTTTTGATTTTCTTAAGGTCTAAAAATATAATTATATTTTTTCTAGATTAAAAATGACAAAAGAAAATTATGAAAATTGGATTTATATTTTTCTGATTAATATTCTATTTATTATGATTTAATTACTATTTTAAATATTTTTTAACTATTTTAAATTCTAATAAATACTAAACAAACTCAGAAAATTATGAAACTTTTTCTATAATTATCCTATGGTGACAGAAAGGTAAGAAAATTATAAAAACAGAAAGTGCTTAATTAAAAAGCAGAAAAATAAGCTAAAAAGCTCAAGCTTCTTAAATAGAAGCTATCACTTTCTTAAAAGAGGTTTTTTATCTAAAACTTTATACTACAAACTTGTTTAACTACTGAAAGTAGACAACTTTAATGAAGACAAAAATTTTGAAACCTAAAAAATAAGCAGTTTGGTACTTAAAAGCTTAACAGCTAAGCTTTTGAGCTTTATGAGCTAAAAGCTTGAAAATAAGCTAAGAACTTATGGAACAAAGATGAAATGGACTGAGATACTTGCAAATGATCTAAAGGAACCAAGAAAAGCTAGGGTATAAGCCACAAAAGCTCAAAATAAGCCAAGGCTTATTTTGGTCTGCTGATGTGCCCTGCACAGGGCAAAATTGCCCATTTTCAACCCTGATTTTAGTGGCTTAAAGGAGATCTAAAAATCACAAATAAAATATCAGATGGAGATAAGCTGGGTGAGCTTATTATTCCAGAGTTTCAGCTTATGGGAACTTGTGATGAGTGAATTAAAAATTCAACAAGGGTCTGCAAAAACCACAAGGGCTGCAAAGATTGCTGATGTGGTATTGTGATATGCAGACTTGCACAGACAAGGCACCAAGGTTTGAGTCTTTTGGCACTCACTAGTATGATCCAAAGTGACACAGAAATGCAAACTTTAGGGTCAAAACAAGCTTGTGTCAGCTTATGGCTTATATGAGCTTACTGATGACTGAAATTACCACACGGACTAAAAAACTTACTTATCTATCTAATAAACTAATTAAAACTCCAAATGAGCTTATAATGGCTTATAAAAGCTTATACAAAGTTGGAAGAATGGCAAAGTAACAGTAACACCTTTTTTTGGTTATTAGACAAGCTTAAACCAAACACCCCTTAAGGGTTGTCTGTTTTGAATTTTTCAACTGAAAATGGTGTTTTAAGCTGAGGTCTTTAACTCTTACTGATTAATGACTTATATGAACTAGATTGAACAACTTTAAAAGCAGAAATAAGCAGATAAATAAGCTACACTAATCCTAGCTTTTTTTTTTTTTGCTTTTATATGTGTTTTAAGTGAAACAAAGAAAAACTTATTAAACTACAATACAACTAATCAGAAATACTTAGAAACTATTGATAAGCAGTAAATAACAAAGATAAGCTAAAAATAAGCTATAGCACAGTACATTATGAAGAATTTAAGAAAACTTGTAAATTGCTTACAAATGATATGTCTGTGACACAAAGGAACAAAGACCAAGAACTATCCTAGCTTGTTCACACAAGCTAGAAAACCAAATTCACCCTCTTGAACAGCTTATTCCACTAGAAGAGCTTATTGTGAGCTTATGTTGACCATCTTTGACTTTTCTTCATATTTAAAATTTAGAACTAGTATTCTCTTAATAAGCTTACAGAAAGCTATTTTGAGCTTGCATAAGCTTATTGTAAAGGTAATTAAGCTTTTTGTAAGGTTTAATAAGGACTTATGGCTTATTTGTCTTAACAGTTAACATGAAACCTTGGTACAACTGAAATTTAATACAAAGTATGTTGAAAATTGGAATATTACAACTGAAATAAAAGTGAATTACAACTGATAACTTGGAATTATAAAATTACATTGACTGAAATAAAAATACGATTAAGCTAAAATTACCTACTTACTTTTTTATCTATTACACAGTCCTATTAATACTAAAAACATCTGGGATAATCTCTGTCGACATCCATGATCATTTCCATACCCTTGGATTTCTGTCAATCAATCTCATTCGTCCACTTGTATTTTGGCGCCAAAAGTATCAAAAGCAGGTTTTTTCAATTAAAGAATTTTGGTGCTATGTGGAGGTGGAGGGGAGAGATTAGTGAGCTGGGGGATGAGTTGGAAGGTTGAGGTGTAAAGGTGAGGTGGTTTTGGAGTAGTGATGGTTTGGCGGGGTTGTGAGGAAGAAGGAGGTGTTTGACTGGGTTTGACTGGGGTCAAACCCTGGTATTTATTTAAGTTGGGATTGGGCCGGGTTAAGTGTTTTGGGAATGGGCTGGGTTGCTTTTTATTTTTGTATTGGATTGGATTATAGATTTAATAAAGGGTCCATTTGGTTTATTAAGTAACAAGGACCAATTATGTAATTTTCCCAAAGATGAGGACTGAAGCTGTACACACTCCAAACTGCTCACAAGGACCAATGTTGCCACAATCCAATAACACAAGGATCAATTTTTCATTTTTCCATTTTTAAAAACCCAAAGGACCAAAATTGCCATTTTTCAAAAGTTCAGGGACCTTTTCTGTAATTTGCCCAAACAATCATTCAAGGACCAAATTTGACAATTAAGATTATTTTAGGGACCTTGAATGATAAAATTCCACTTTTTTAGATTCTAGGGACTAGATTTGCCAAATTATGAAAGTTCAGGGACTAAAATGCAAATTATGCCATTTATTGTTTGTTTTTCCCTGAAACTTATAAAAACACAGTCAGATGATATTTTTATACATTTTTAGACTTTTTAAAGTGTTTTTGACTGTTTCTGTAGCTTAAATGTGAAAGAAATGATGAGTATTTGCATACTCATCATTCCCATTCGCAGATCTACAAGGTCTGTAAAAGCTCCTGAACGTCTATGTCTTAACGTAGAGTGTGAGGAAACTATACTAAGGGATCTTGATGAACCTACTAGTTATAGGGCTGCCATTAATAGTCCTGAAAAGGATAAATGGCAGGTTGCTATGAATGGGGAAATGCAATCCATGAGAGACAATGAAGTCTGTATTGAAGTAGACCTTCCTCCCAATGCTAAAGTAGTTGGGAGTAAGTGGCTCTTCAAGAAGAAAACAGACATGGATGGCAATGTACACACCTACAAAGCTCGTTTGGTGGCTAAAGGCTTTACCCAAACATACGGTGTTGACTATGAGGAGACCTTTTCTCCGGTAGCTAACATTAGAGCTATTAGGATTCTTATAGCCATAGCAGCTTACTATGACTATGAGATTTGGCAGATGGATGTCAAAACCGCTTTTTTGAATGGTCGCCTAGATGAAGACATCTATATGGCGCAGCCTGAGGGGTTTGTGAATCCAGATTTTCCTGAGCGTGTATGCAAGCTTCAAAGATCCATTTATGGATTGAAGCAGGCATCTAGGCAATGGAATAAGAAATTTGATGAGGAAATCAAAAGGTTTGGATTTACTCAGAATTTCGATGAGCCATGTGTATACCACAAAGCTAGTGGGAGTAACACTACTTTTCTTGTCCTATATGTCGATGACATATTGATCATGGGAAATCATATACCAAGTCTTAATGAAGTTAAGTCTTATCTGGGTAAATGTTTTTCTATGAAGGATTTAGGAGAAGCAGCATACATCCTTGGAATCAAGATCTACAGAGATAGATCTAAGCGGTTGATTGGATTAAGCCAAAGTGCTTACATTGATAAAATATTGAAGAGATTCAATATGCAAAATTCCAAGAAGGGATATTTGCCAATGCAAGTAGAACATGGCTTAAGTAGCAAACTATGTGCTTCAACACCTGAAGAGGTGGCACACATGAAGAAAGTTCCATATGCTTCGGCAGTAGGATCTATCATGTATGCAGTAAGATGCACAAGGCCAGATGTGGCGTTTGCACAAAATTTGACCAGTCGTTATCAACAGAACCCAGGTGAACTCCACTGGCATGCTGTTAAGAACATTCTTAAGTATTTAAGGAATACAAAAGAGATGTTTCTAGTGTATGGGGGAAATCCAGATGCAGAGCTTGATGTTACAGGTTTCTGCGATGCGTCCTTTCAAACTGATAAAGATGATACAAAGTCTCAGACGGGTTATGTCTTTGTCATCAATGGAGGAGCTGTAGACTGGAAGAGCAAGAAGCAGAGTACGATAGCTATGTCTGCAACAGAAGCTGAGTATATTGTCGCATCGGAAGCTGCGATGGAAGCTGTTTGGATAAGGAAATTCATTTCGGGCCTAAGAGTGATGCCGTCAATTGAATTACCTATCAATGTATATTGTGACAATTCTGCTGCAATCACATTCGCCAATGAACCTAGAGTCATGAAGGGCGCCAGACACTTTCCTAGGAGATATCACTATGTTCGAGAACAAGTCGAAATAGGTGAAATCAATTTACTCAAAGTTCACACAGATGACAATTTAGCTGATCCCTTTACGAAGGCTTTACCTAAGGAAAAGTTTACTTAACATGCCAATGGCATTAGTCTTCATTTAGCTAGTAGTTTCATGTAAATCTGTGGTTAGTATTTGGATAAAGGATAATGTAAGCAATGTTATCTTAATGAAATAAAGTATTTTGTTATGTTTATTTCCATTTATAATATTGTATCCTATATTTGCATGTTTAATCCATGAATAACTTGTGTTATTCTAAATAGTCCGTTGTCGATCAATAATATGGGAGTATTATTGAATTAAGGCAAATCTGAGTTTTGGTAGAATATACTTAAGTATATTGATGCGTGGTCATGCCAAATTCACATGATATTCAATAATGGATAAATTGAATATAGGACAGATCCCAACCACATGATTGTACTTTATGGATCTTTGTCATTAAAGTAAATCATGAATATTTATCCTCAGACTTGAGATACCAGATAACAGCCGAGGATGTAGCTCATTTTCTGTAAGATAGTCTAACGCTATCCGTAACTGGTAGTGATAAGGGCTATTTTCGGAGGTGATGCGAAGTTCAAGGGTTATGCTCGTAGTCAAGAAAGGATTTGTTCCTTCAAATTTGTTTTGAAGTATAATACTGCTTGGCCACTCGTAGGGTTGACAAGATGTTTGCGTGCGCACGCCCAAAGGCTATCTGGAATACGTTCAGATGATTTGGTAATCTTGATCAATTATATATAACGAGAAACTAAATAGTTAATTATGGAATGACTTAGATCCATATCCATATTAACGTGGTATTAGAAACAAAAGGATAAGTATGATGATGGATCATCACAAGGTTTTTTCCAGGAAACCATACTCAGGGTCGATCTGGGGGCATTTGGGGTGTTAAGCTAGACTAACTAATGTCATTACTATATTAATGCATATCCAAGTGGGAGTTGTTAGAGTTATAGATATAAATTAATATACGTATGACCAGTTTCGAACACGAGACTTCGGGATTGCACACATTACGTATGAGTTTCAATGTTTTAATAATTAATATAATGAGTTATGATTTAATTATTAATTTCACGAATAAACACTTAACGGGAGTTAGTATTTAACGGGGTTTGGATAACGGTCGTTAAATATTAAGTTAAAGGACTTGAGATGTAAATACAAGCCAATGAACCCCTTGGGCTTGCTAAACTCGGCCGACCCATATGAGGAGGAGGGTTTTTGCCCTAGCTTGGAGAGAAAGTTTGAGAAGTCTATAAATACAAACCCTTGTATTCATAATTCTCATCTCTTGATTCCCTAGCAAGCCAAATTTCTCTCCTTCTTCCTTCTCTTGTGTATTGCCGATCGACATTCCCAATCCCTTAGGATTTTCGATCCAAGATTCACAAATAAAGTGTTTGGTTTGTTCGTGGATTAAGAACCTAGCTTTTCACATTGAAACACTACTAATACGTGTGTACAAGAACGGAGATCAAACATACTTTTGCTTGAGTGATTTGCCCTATTCGACTATTAGTAAGTCGACATACATAAACCCTAAGTTAGGGTTTTACCGGTTCTTGGATACTCGATTTCTTGTTTAGCTAGAAATCAAAGGTACACGTATTCTTTATTTTTAGTTAATTAATTACTAGTATTTAGTTCATACTTTCCGCTGTGTGCTTTGATGTGTATATGTTTATGTTTAAATAATTGTTATGTTATTCATATTTTCCAACAATATCGTCTTCCACAGTGTATGGGGGAGGTTGAGACGTAGACAGCCTTGCCCTTACCTAAGGTAGAGAGGCTGCTTCCGGTTCTACCAAAGGTAGAAAAAGACCTCCGGCCTTGCAAAAGGTAAGGATCGAACCCTTGACCTCTTTCTCCAGAAGAAAAGGTGTTAACAACTTGATCTAACCTTGCTCTTTTGTAATCCATGATTGTGCTCGACACAAATTTCTGGAAATAATTTTTGATGGTGTTGTCTCAAACATGATATCCTCTTTTAGAAGATTGACAGAATAAAAAAAAGTTTTTACATGTTGTAAGACATCAATAGAATCATGTGGTATTATTAAAGTATCAAGTTAGTAAGATTTAAACAATGTTTATAGTATTAACAATATAGTTGTATATGGTGGTGTACGTGCACGATGGACTCAAACGTATATGACAGTACGTGTATTCAAGCCCATTAATTAATTAAACTTAGACAGTCCAGATATAAATTAAACAAAGGGTATATGTTAACATTACCGGAACAATGTGATTCTTTTATCTATCGTGATTCCATTATTGTGTTTCAATCGTCATGCATCCTGTTAACAATGGAAAAAGATACATAAATAGGGTCTTAATAAATATTTTTACATTTCATACTCGCGAAACTTAGAACTTTAAAACGTTAAAGTTAGGGTTGTAAACGAACCGGACGAAAATGAATGGAGCTTTGTTTATGTTCGTTTATTTAATTTTAACCGAACAAATAAATGGACACGGACGCTTAAACGGACGAATTTTCTTATTCATAACGTTTATTAAGAAAATGAGTTGTTCATATTCGTTCATTAAGACACTAAACGAACGCTAAATGAACATAAACGATCGAACATAAATGAACATAGACAAATAAACATAAACTTTATTAAATTATGCACAATACATTGTTTTATAAGTGTTGTTTTATTGAAACAAACTAATTTTAAAATTATACAATTTAAAAATATGATATATGAACATAAATAAATAAATGAACATAAACGAACGTTAACGAACACATAATCGGACGTTCACGAACATAAATGAATGGGCGCGACTATTGTTCATTTCGTTCATTTAACTAAACGAACGTAATTCATGTTCGTTCATTTAATAAATAAACAAACATAAACAAATTTTTTACCGAATGGTTCATGAAATGTTCACTGAACGTTCAGTTAGTTTACAGCCCTAGTTAAAGTGATCAACAAATAGTTTTACGATTGTCATTAAACTAGGGCCCCGAAGGAGATTTTTCGGGGGTGTTTGTCATTCCGGGAACCACACGTGGATTTATCATGTGTAGTGTAAAAGTTTATCAAAAACAACAAATTATTTAGTGACACACTAACACTTGAGATCCTTTAAAGTTCAATTTAAATGTTGATATTTTTGTGAGAAGGAAAAAGATGCGGGTACTTTAATGTGTCCCTTTTATTTTACTTAAATTCAAATTTTCATTCAAAATAACACTAACATTACCTATTATGTTTAAATAGAACTTGACCTTGTTTCAGAATTTTGTGTTACAACTCTCGTTTAATATTATGAAATACATCTCATAACATTTGGTCGACATTCCTCTTCTGATTAAACATCTTAAAGTTCGACAGCTAATGTTTACCGATCTATAAAAAACAATTTTATTCACTAGCAAATAACATTAAAGAAAACATAAGAAAAACAAGAATATTAAAAAATAAAATGACACATACGATTTGCGACGATGGAATCAAATGTGTCAGGGTAATTGCACGCATGCATTGCAGACACGTGAGTTGTAACATGTTGTTGACTTTCATTCTACTCCAAGTTTTTTAAATCGGGATCCTACTTAAAATCGATTTCATCTTTGCAAGATCGAGATCGTAAGATCGGATCGGGATCTTAAGATCCTACTATAATGTCATTTTGTTAATAGTTTTTGTAATATTATACAAATCTATAAATTAATATATCATAAACACAAATTATGTAAATATTTCATAAAAATGTTGCCTTAAATTATGATTATGAAAATTTTAAGAATATTAACATATTATTTTTTTTTTAATTGTACAAAATACATTTCATAATTTTTTAGTTTTTTTAGTTTGCGGTTCGAGAAAAGTAAGATCGGATCGTATTAAATCTTAAGATCATATAGTAAAGATCGAGATCCTATAAGATCTTAAGCTTTTAAAGATCCTTTGTAAAATCCGGATCATTTTTGCTTTGCAGTATCGTAAAATCGTAAGATCCTAGCTACTCCTTAACTATGAATCGATTTCAATGACTCTTGCTAATTAACTACAGTACTCTTTTTTATTGGTTTTGTATCACTACAAGTCTAAAAGTGACAACTAAGGTGGTGTTTGTTTATTCATAGGCTTTGAATCTGAATCTGAACCGCACATCTGAATTTGAATCTGATGCGTAAATGTCTGAATCTGAATCGAAAATCTTGTTAAAGTAAGGTGTTGTATCATTTGCTTGCTCGTACTAAATTTTTTTTGGTTATTTTGTGTCAACAAGAGGCATTAACACACCCCTCTCAAGTCTAGACCATTAAGATCTAACTGCCTCTGACTACGTCTGAACGGGAAAAAAAAAAAAAAAAAAAAAAAAACGGTCCGAACGCCCAAAATGTCTAACCGATTAAGAGGTTGGGCTCGTTAAAAAGCATTAAGAGACTGTTAAGACATTCAAAAAAAAACAAACAGCCTCTAATTTCGAGCTCATAGCCAGCACATACATCTTCATCCTTCTTCTCAAGTATATATGACGACAAAGTATACACAAAGTCATATTCACATAGACTGTTTAGTTATATACCAAGAAAACTTAATATATTTTAATAATTATTTTGTTATCTTTTGATTCGCTTATGAAAAAGATTGAATAAATTTTCTGATTGATAATCTATACTAGAATTACTTAACCAATAGTCCCATAGACATAATCATATAAACAATCAAATTAGTTAGAAGTTACATTTTGCATCCTACATAATTTTGGTGGAGAAGGTGAGATAAGTCTAGCCCAAGACAAGGCCCATATCTTGCGCTTGAGTTTCATTGTTTAGCAAATTAGATCAAATGATTAGTTAAGATAATTTAACTATTCGTGTACCTCATCACCTACACATAACCTACTAAAATACAAATACAACACAAAAAAAGAAGAAGCAAATTACCGAACCATTTGGGCTGGTCATGACGGGGCAAGACGGTAAAACGCCAGCGACGATATGCTTGTGGCGCCGTCGAGTCGCGTTTTGGGGGAAAATGCCAGCGCAAATGCTAGGTACCCTTCGCTCTTAGGATACATGGCATATATTAGGAGGTGATAACATGGAATTGTGTTTGTTTATTTAATTTGATTTTTATAAAATATCACGAATCATACCTGTATGTATAATCTCGTGTATTTATTTATATGTCATAGTAGTTTTTCTTTTTTGTTTATAGCTCCGTGATTGTTGGCTTATTACACCATATTTCTGAAGTTAAAAGTTGAGTTGGCGATGGTGAACAGAATCATCATCGCACCCAATATAAGTTAACTTATCAAAAACTTGAACATAACAAACTCGAAAACCAAACAGACGAATACCTCCTAATTTTGATCTCAACTAAGTTGAACTTATGTAACATAACTATCAAATACTTTTACTCTTTTCGTCTCAATTTATTAGTCCATTTTCAAATTACACACAATTTAAGAAATACTCACTAATTGTAATTTTACTAATCAAATATCATTTATACCCACTAACATATCTTTTGATAGTATTTTAGAGCATAAGGTATCGTTGGTGCCATGTGGTGGTGCCGTGAAAAATGGTGACACCTCAACACTTTTTTCCTATAACACGAGAACCTATCACTCAGCACAAAACACGCTCTCTCATAATTTTTGTGTCATGTGACACCATCTGGCTCGCACATAACCCACTAAGACATAAATAAAAAATTAAAAATTTTCAAAAAATCTGACCGCGTGGGCTTGTCCTGACGGCACGAAAGCCGACCAACAGAGATAGGTATGGTTGTGGCGCCGTATGATTGGGTTGGTGGCATGGCACGAAGCCATCAACTTACCCTACATTGAGCTCTTATGATAACTCAAAGGGTAATACCATTGGTACTACATAGCCTACAAAAAAAGTACACAACATTCCCTTTAACTTCCTTATTAACAGTAGAACACGATTTTTTTAATCAGTTTTTGTTTCGTATTTTTGCTAGTTTAATACTTTTGACTTGTTAAACTTTATATTTTATGTTCCGTATTTTCTGTTTTGTAGTTTTATAATAAAATAAAATGGGGAAATCGTGCCTACTTTACAAAGTAGGTAACTTGCCTACTTTCCTTTGCAAAAAATAAAAAATATTTACAATTAAACCCCTGCAGATACATGTTCTCCATATTCCACTCCCTGTCCCTTCCTTTTTTAACAAAGGAAAGTAGGCAAGTTGCCTACTTTGTAAAGTAGGCATGATTTCACCAAAGAAAATTATAAAAATAAAGAAAATAAAAAACAGAAGGGGTACAAATAATGTTTTGAGGGGGTGTTTGTTTAATCTTATATGTGGGCTTATGAGCTTATTTGTTTTTTAGCTTATATTTCATAAGCCCTGATTTTCCGGCTTATTTTGAAACCATTGGGCTTATAAAATTTTATTACGATACGATAAACTTATATAAACCTAATGGTCTCAAAATAAGCCGAAAAATCGAAACTTATAAAATATAAACCAAAATCAAATAAGCTCATAAATTCTCCTACACTTATAACAATATTATATAGTTTTTTTGCTATACATTCTCACATTCCTACATTTTTACAATATTATATAGTTTTCACAACAATATCATAAATCCTCTTAACACATTATGTGTACCCGTTATGTTTTGGTAATAACGAGCGTGTGACCCGCGCGTTGCTGCGAGAGCGTTGTGGTAATGTTTCTATAAAACATATAATTAAGAAAGACATTCTTTTGTAAACATATACAAATTATTATACAATCAATCATTGAGTTGGAGTTGTGTGGCACTATTTTCATTTTGCGGGTCTTGCAATGACCTGAATTCTTATACAATCAATCATTAATATAAATCTTGATTCACTTGTTCGTCCAGATAGTAACAGTAAATAGGCAATGGCCGATGATGCTACGTCTAACACGATATTCCCTTTTAAACGAAAGGTTGCACAAACTGTTTGCATCGTGAAATGGATCTATGTCTTCATAGCAACTCTTTTGCAAGCACATACATTCCTACATTTTTACAATATTATATAGTTTTCACTTTTCACAACAATATCATAAATCCTCTTAACACATTATGTGTACCCGTTATGTTTTGGTAATCATGA
This sequence comes from Artemisia tridentata subsp. tridentata, assembly GCA_021014915.2. Classification (NCBI taxonomy): domain Eukaryota; kingdom Viridiplantae; phylum Streptophyta; class Magnoliopsida; order Asterales; family Asteraceae; genus Artemisia; species Artemisia tridentata. The sequence continues at coordinate 5,504,729 of CP139504.1, read as the reverse complement.
GCTTTGCTATACATTCCTACATTTTTATCCAACAAATCCTTCTACACTCACAACAATATTATATAGTTTTTTTTTTCACTCATTATCTCTCTGCATTTAAACCGTCAGTTCTGCCAGTTGGCAGTATCTTGTAAGTAGGATACTTTGTAGGATAATAATCATGAGCTTCGCTATACATTCCTACATCCAAACCGTCGTTAGGATCATCCTACAAAACTACATTGTCAAATGGTTTGATTGTGGTGGTGAAAAGGTTAAAGGAAATAAATAAAGTGGATAAAGACGGGTTCCAAGCGGAAATGAATCGATTAGGAAGACTCGACCACCCAAATGTGTTGCCTCCCCTCGCATGCCATTTTCAAAAAAAGGAAAAACTCGCGGTCTATCAGTATATTCCCAAAGGCAGTTTACTTTATTAAACAAAGGGTATTATGTTGGAAACAAGCAAAATGTTGCCGTCTGTTAACATTACCGGAACAATGTGATTCTTTGTCTATGTTTTATCTATCATGATTCCATTATTGTGTTTCAATTGTCATGCATCTTGTTAACAATGGAAAAAGATACATAAATAGGGTCTTAATAAATATTTTTACATTTCATACTCGCGAAACTTAGAACTTTAAAACGTTAAAGTTAGGGTTGTAAACGAACTGGACGAACACGAACGGAGCATTGTTTATGTTCGTTCATTTAATTTTAACCGAACAAATAAACGGACACGAACGCTTAAACGGACGGATTTTCTTGTTCATGTTCGTTTACAGCCCTAGTTAAAGTGATCAACAAATAGTTTTACGACCCTCATTAAATTAGGTCCCTGAAGGAGATTTTCGGGGGTGTTTGTCATTCCGGGAACCACACGTGGATTTATCGTGTGTAGTGTAAAAGTTTATCAAAAACAACAAATTATTTAGTGATACACTAACACTTGAGATCCTTTAAAGTTCAATTTAAATGTTAATATTTTTGTGAGAAGGGAAAAGATGCGGGTACTTTAATGTGTCACTTTTATTTTACTTAAATTCAAAATTTCATTCAAAATAACACTAACATTACCTATCATGTTTAAATAGAACTCGACCTTGTTTTAGAATTTTGTGTTACAACTTTCTCGTTTAATATTATGAAGTACATCTCATAACATTTGGTCGACATTCCTCTTCTGATTAAACAACTTTAAGTTCGACAGCTAATGTTTACCGATCTATAAAAAACAATTTTGTTTTTAAATAGTAACCGTATAGATTATTCACTAGCAAATAACATTAAAGAAAACATAAGAAAAACAAGAATATTAAAAAATAAAAATGACACATACGATTTGCGACGATGGAATCAAATGTGTCAGGGTAATTGCACGCATGCATTGCAGACACGTGAGTTGTAACATGTTGTTGACTTTCATTCTACTACTTCACTAACTTGGCTATGTTTGGTGCTGAGCTTTTTGAATATGTTTGGCAAAATTAGCTGTAAACTGTAAATTGCAAAGCTGTTAACATGAGATACAAGCTGTATCTTTTTTTAACAAAAGTGTTTGGTAAGTTAGCTGTTAAATATAATGATAAAATGTAAAATGACATAAAAGGACATATTTATAATTGTTAACAAATATTTAGAGAGTACATTAGTAATTTAATGTTCTAAGAGCTCTAAGATATTTAAAAAACTTCATGAATCAGCTTTTCATTTAGGAGCTATTTGTTTGAAATAAAAGCTTGAAGTTAATGTATCCAAACGTTGCTATTTATTTTAGAAGAGATTATTTTTGTAACAAAAAGCTAACAGCTCCCCAAAAAGCTCTTACCAAACAGGCCCGATGAGCGGTGAGCAATGAGCTTTTTGATTTTTATTGTTCGTTTGGCAAAGGAGCGATGAGCTTTGCTATTGTTTAGAAAATCTCATTTTTTCAATACTTCTTTAAGTGAGCAGTGAGCTATAACTACTGCTCATTGATCACAGTTCACTGCTACTGCTCGTTGCTACTTTTACCAAACACACCCCTTTTACGGTACATGCTTCATTAACTATGAATCGATTTCAATGACTCTTGCTAATTAACTACTCTTTTTTATTGGTTTTGTATCACTACAAGTCTAAAAGTGACAACTAATTTCGAGCTCATAGCCAGCACATACATCTTCATCCTTCTCAAGTACAGCATATGACGACATAGTAGGTAGACACAAAGTCATATTCACATAGACTGTTTAGTTATATACCAAGAAAACTTAATATATTTTAATAAGAGATTATTTTGTTATCTTTTGATTCGCTTATGAAAAGATTGAATAAATTTTCTGATTGATAATCTATACAAGAATTACTTAACCAATAGTCCCATAGACATAAACAATCACATTAGTGAGAAGTTACATTTTGCATCCTACATAATTTTGGTGGCGAAGGTGAGATAAGGTTGTGTTTGTTTTTTTCTTTCAGATCTGAATGGCGTCTGAAGTCTGATTCGGTCAGACGTAATCAGATTCAGACTGTTTATTTTTTTTCAGATCTGAAGTCTGAATACATCTGAATAGGGTCTGATTCGTTCAGACATTGAATAACGTCTGATTACATCTGAAAAGCCTAAACTTTAGTGATACTTCTTTTCAATCCTTATCTCCTCATCTTGGTCTTGAATTTTTATTAATAATCACGAATGGAGGGTCGTTTGGTTTGTTTTATAGCGAAACGATTGTTTTTTGTTTATTCAGACATTCAGGTTCAGACATAAAAACAGACAGTCTAAAATAATTCAGATTCAGACTTTTGGACCACTCATTCAGATTCAGAAGTGGTATTCAGATTCAGACATAAAACCTCTAAAAAAACAAACAACACCTAAGTCTAGCCCAAGACAAGGCCCATATCTTGCGGTTGAGTTTCATTGTTTAGCATATATTAGATCAAATGGTTAGTTAGGATAATTTAACTATGGACGAGGATCCTCTCATGTTGAGAGGTAAAGTTGTGCATGATATGACTGTACATTTGAATTAAAATAAAATATATATTTTGCAATAATGATAATGTACAATTACAACATTAACAACTTTACCTCTGATGTTCAAATAAACATTTAACTATTTATTAGTCAGCATAATTTAACTAGTTAGAGCATAGGGTACTTACGGTGCTGTTTTGCTGGTGTCGTGAGAAAAGTGCTGCCACATCAACATCTTTTCCCACAATACCAGAATCTATTACAATATCAAAAACACCTAATCTCTCCTATAACACTAAAATCTGGTGCCATCGTGTACCCTACGACCTACACATAACCCACTAAAATACAAATACAACACACAAAAAAAGCAAATTACCGGACCATTTGGGCTGATCGTGACGGTGCTAGACGGTAAAACGCAAGCAACGGTATGCTGGTGGCGCCGTTGAGTCGCGTTTTGGGGAAAAACGGCAGAGAAAATGCTATGTACCCTTCGCTCTTAGGGTACATGGCATATATTAGGAGGTGATAGCATGGAATTGTGTTTATTTATTTAATCTGATTTTTATTTAAATATCATAAATAGAAATATCACGAGTCATACCTATATGTATAATATTGTGTATTTATTTATGTCACAATAGTTTTTCTTTTTCTATTTGTAGCTCCGTGATGATTGACTTATTACACTATGTTACTTGTGAAGTTAAAAGCTGAGTTGGCGATGGTGAACGTACTCATCATCGCACCCAATCTAAGTTAACTTATCGAAAAACTTGAACTTAACAAACTAGAAAACCGAACAGACGAATACCTCCTAATTTTGATCTCAACTAAGTTGAACTTACGATAACTTATAACTAGCGAATATTTTACTCTTTCCGTCTCAATTTATTAGTCAATTTTCAAATTACATGCAATTTACGAAATATTAACTAACTGTAATTTTACTAATCAAATATCATTTATACGCACTAACATATCTTTTTATACTATTTTAGAGCATAAGGTATCGTTGGTGCCATGGAGAAAAGTGGTGCCACCTCAACACTTTTTTCCTATAACACGAGAACCTGTCACTCAACACAAAACACGCTCTCTCATAATTCTTGTGTCATGAGACACTAGCTGGCTAGCACATAACCCACTAAGACATAAATAAAAAACAATAAACAAAAATATCAAAAAATCCCACCGCGTGGGCTTGTCCTGACGGAACGAAAGTCGACCAGCAGAGATAGGGTATGGTTGTGGCACCGTGTGATTGGGTTGGTGGCGTGGCACGAAGCCATCAGCTTACCCTACATTGAGCTCTTAGGATAACTCAAAGGGTAATACTATTGGTACTACATAGCATACAAAAAAGTACACAACATATCCTTTTACTTCCTCATTAACAGTAGAGAACAATTTTTTTTATCAGTTGTTGTTCCGTATTTTTGTCAGTTTAATAGTTTTGACTTGTCAACTTTATATTTTATGTTCCGTATTTTCAGTTTTGTAGTTTTATAATAAAAATAAAATTATAAAAATAAATAAAATAAAAAAACGTAAGGGGTACAAATAATGTTTTAAGGGGGTGTTTGTTTAAGCTTATATGAGCATGTTCAAAGGATAACGCACCTAGTGCGTTAAAGGTGAAAAAGGGTGCGTTAAAGTGGAGTTAACCCTTGAATGGGTGTTGCGTTAACTGATGAAGCGAAAAGTGTACCGCTTTTAGGGGGTCATTTAAGACCTAAATCGTATTTATTTGATCAAATATTGCCCTAAATCGTTCCTTTTGTCATTTTAGGTACTTTGGAGAAGAAATCTGGAAAAGGAAGCATTTTGGACGTTTTTCGAGCATAAAAGTGAAGAAAACGACAAAGTCTCAAAAATCTGCTGGAAAGTACCTTTGACGGCGTCAAGCCCTAGTGTGACGCCGTCAACCCTTGATAAGCCAGAGAGGATTTTGGAAGATTAAAGGGGGACGGCGTCAAGAAGGTCGTCAAGCCTTGATAAGCCAGAGAGGATTTTGGAAGATTAAAGGGGGACGGCGTAAAGAAGGCCATCAAGAAACCCTAACCGCGGCGAGTTGACGGCGTCAAGCTCTAAAACGTGACGCCGTCAGATCTGTTTTCCTATATATACTTTCATAATTTTTAGTCATTAGTGTGCAACTTTGTGAGGAGAAACCCTAGACGATTTTTCTGCCATTTTTAAGGGTTTTATACCCTTGGATCTCCCATGTTCAATTGAAGATAAGTAATCAATTAATCATTCAATATGTCTATGTGTTGTTTGATTATATCTTGTTCTTGTCTTTTATTTAACATGCTAGGCTAGATTTATCTTGTGTTTGCTTAGATCTAATGAAACCTAACTATTGATTATTGGTTGTTGGTGTGTTATTAATTGTATTGGATGATTGTTTATCGATGTTAGGCTTAAGAAAACTGGCTAACCTTCTATACGGTAACTTGCTTGAACGTCCTAAGAAACATGAACCAATGCGTACTAAGGTTTTTATGGTTGTATTTAATGCATGAGCGAATTCTAGTGATCCCATGTTAGGAGCTTCTTAGCCGGCTCGACATAGGAGTGAAGTAGGAGCTTAAAGAGTTGGGGAAGTACGTACGCCACCCCACGATTGGTATTAAGGAATACACCCGTCATCCACGCAATTAATACACACTAATCAACCGGTAAAAGATAGTTAGGGAGTAAGGAAATCTAAGTAAACACATTTCTCCCCATATAAGTTCCACAACCTTTTCATTTTCAGTTATTTTATTTTATTTGCATTTGTAGTTATTTGGGTTAGTTGACTAGCAACTAATTCCGCCCACTCCTTCAAACCCGAAATTTTACTTGCTTTCATAAAAATATAAAAAATACAAAAAGAATCTTCCCTCACCCTTAGACCTATTAGAGTAGTTTTTCAATCCTAACGACACTATTCCCCTAGAGAACGATCAATCCCCCGGTACTTGCCACTTCACTATACTACATCGGTCAGGTACACTGCCTGGTGGGGATTGCAAGCCTCTTGAGATCCCTCGAGAGGTAAAACCTGTTGTAAGGTCGCAAAACCACGCATCAAGTTTTTGGCGCCGCTGCCGGGGAATAGTTATTGTTTAGGTTGAATTTTTATTTTATTAGGTCTACTCACTAGATTCCTTTCTAGTGAGATTTTTATTTTATTTTTCTAGGTTTTCTTTAGTCTATCTTTTTTCTTCGTTTCTTTGTTTGTAACCATTACCATCCGACATCATGGAAGGTGGTAATATCATCGATCCTAACAACCCACCACCACAACAACACCCACCTCCTAGAGCCCGTACCTTAGGAGACTACTCCCGTCCTAGCCACCATGGCTATCGAAACACCATTGAGCTCACTCAAGGAGCCAATGTCACTCCCTTGCGATCTGACACCATCCGGTTGGTGCAAAGCGGATGCGCATTCCATGGACTTCGTTCCGAAGATCCTAATCAACATCTCAAGGACTTTCTCAAAATCGTTGATTCCATAGACCTTGATGTTGCCACTCGAGAGACGACCCGACTGCGTCTTTTTCAATTCTCTCTGCGGGACCAAGCAAGTCAATGGCTAGAGCGTCTACCCGCAGGATCCATCACCTCTTGGGATGATCTCACCACTCGTTTCCTTGCTCAGTTTTTCCCACCAGGAAGAACTACCAAGCTAAGGAATGATATCTTGATGTTCCAACAACGTGATGCGTGGTTTTGCGACCTTACAACAGTTTTACCTCTCGAGGGATCTCAAGAGGCTTACAACCCCACCAGGCAGTGTACCTGACCGATGTAGTATAGTGTAGTGGTAAGTACGGGGGATTGATCGTTCTCCACAGGGAATAGTGTCGTTATGATTGAAAAACTACTATAATAGGTGTAAGGTTGAAGGAAGATTCTTTTTGTATTTTTTATATTTTTATGAAAGCAAGTAAAATCTCGGGTTTGAAGGAGTGGGCGGAATTAGTTGCTAATCAACTAACCCAAATGACTACAAATGCAAATAAAATAAAATAACAGAAAATGAAAAGGTCGTGAAACTTATGTGGAGAGAAATGTGTTTACTTAGATTTCCTTACTCCCTAACTATCTTTTACCGGTTGATTAGTGTGTATTAATTGCGTGGATGACGGGTGTATTCCTTAATACCAATCGTGGGGTGGCGTACGTACTTCCCCAACTCTACAAGCTCCTACTTCACTCCTATGTCGAGCCGGCTAGGAAGCTCCTAACATGGGATCACTAGAATTCGCTCATGCATTAAATACAACCATAAAAACCTAGTACGCATTGGTTCATGTTTCTTAAGACGTTCAAGCAAGTTACCGAATAGGAGGTTAGCCAGTTTTCTTAAGCCTAACATCGATGAACAATCATCCAATACAATTAATAACACACTAATAACCAATAATCAATAGTTAGGTTTCATTAGATCTAAGCAAACACAAGATAAATCTAGCCTATCATGTTAATCAAAAGACAAGAACAAGATATAATCAAACAACACATAGACATATTGATTGATTAAACGATTACTTATCTTCAATTAAACATGGGAGATCCAAGGGTTTGAAAACCCTTAAAAATGGCAGAAATTCGTCTTAGGGTTTCTCCTCACAAAGTTGCACCCCAAAAGTTGCACCCTAATAACAAAAAATTACAAAACTATATATAGAACTTAAGGGCTGACGGCGTCACGTTGTAGATCTTGACGCCGTCACCTCGCCGTGTCTAGGGTTCCCGGATGGCCTTCTTGACGCCGTCCCTCTTTAGTGCTCCAAAATCCGCTCTGGCTTATCAAGGCTTGACGCCGTCAGAAATGGGCTTGACGCCGTCCCTCTTTAACTTAAACCGTGATGGCCTTGATCACTTCAAAGGGTGACGCCGTCACCTTTTCCATTGTAAAATTCTCTGGCTTATCATGTGTATTTTTCATATCCACCTCTTTTGCCAAGCCATGACGCCGTCAAGAGCAATACTTGACGCCGTCAAAGGTACTTTTCCAGCCGATTTTGAGACTTTGTCGTTTTCTTCACTTTTATGCTCCAAAAACGTCCAAAATGCTTCCTTTTCCAGATTTCTTCTCCAAAGTACCTAAAATGACAAAAGGAACGATTTAGGGCAATATTTGATCAAATAAATACGATTTAGGGCTTAAATGACCCCCTAAAAGCGGTACACTTTTCGCTTCATCAAATACCCTTACACTTGAGATTTGCTTGTCCTCAAGCAAATGCGATTTTATTCTAATCAAAATACAAGTTAGGGGTCATTTAATGCTAATATAAAAGTAATTACAACAAATAATCGTTCCACTTTAATCATAATAAGCACGGAGATTACAAACTAGCACCTCACAAGTAGTGTTTAGATACTCACATCTCTCAGGTGTCATCAAAATAAATCTCATAAATGAAAACGGATAATATCTCTCACTACCTGTCATAGCAAATAGATTACCATAGGCTTGGGAAAGGATCGAAAACCTTCTCCACTAGGCGTAAGCACCTAAGATAAACTATCAAAGAGGGCTTTTAAATGGGTTATAACGTGAGGTGTAGGGATATGATAAACACGGATTGGTTGGATAAGGGATATTTTACTGGTGGCGAGTTAAAGATCTTGATTAATTACATGTACAATATGGCGTTGCTAAGCCAAGACTAGACTCGACTTAAGCTAAAAACAAAATAACAAAAACATAAAACAAACATAAAATGAAACGGGATGGTAGTCCGTATGTTTTTTCTACTTTTCTTTTTCTCATTTTTTTGTATTTTTCTTGATTTTTTCGATTTTTTTTTTCATACACTCTTGCCCTACCATCCAAAAATAATACATCATAGGGGCGTTGCATTCCCCTTACACTTGAACTTTTACATAACTTTACAAATAATTATTCTAATGACTCGAATTAAGATAATCGAAACACTTGGAGTACTTTTTTAAAAATATTTAGCACATATGGGGGTAATAAATGATGTTCTTCCCCATTACTCCATTACACTAGTATTTTACCCATGAGTCCCAATCGTCCCAAAACAATATGTACAAGGATATGACTCGACTTAGCAACCATGTAATCAATTAGATAATTAACTTGGGGTTTAAACAAATGTTGTCACAATAATGCACTAAAAATGAGTGCATACAAGGTAGGCTAAGGCGATTTGGGTGTACATTTAAGTGGGGTGTAGACAAATTCTTCCTTTAAGTAAAATGCTTAAAGGTCGAAACGAAAAGATAGGCTCTGAGGGGTGTACTAGGGGTATCGTGTACCAAAAATGAGTACAACGCAAAGGGTGTGGGAGAATTACTTGACCAATGTAGCCAAAGTAATTATAACAAAAACACAGGTGTAAAACAATGGGTTAATCCTAATGCCTCTTATCATGTAGTAAATCTAACTACACGAATGTAGTCTCACTTGTGGCCTCGGAATGGTCCTAACGCAAGTTCTAGAATCTAAGTACTACCGGTACACACATCATAGCATAAATGCTTTTCCTACCAATTCTAGGGGCGAACCTCACATATTTGGGGGTGGAAAATTTTTTAGTGGTACGGTTTTTTGTGCTAGTCATATAACTCCTATCCATGAGACGCTCATTAAGACCAAAGTTTCACTCCTAAATGTTGTAAAAAAATTTAAATTTGGCACTAAAATTGCCCTAACATGTATTTATCTCAGTTTTATTACACATCTACCATGAAACAAACAAAAATCAAGTGCACTTGTATTCTCTAAAGTATCGTATTTTTACCCCCCCTTACACTTAAGATGAACATTGTCCCCAATGTTCAAATGACAAGATGTAAAAGTAAAAAAGGTAAAAGAATGAAATCAAATACTCCCCTGATTCGCTCGGTGGATAAAGAGGTAATATGGTTAGATCTTCTTCCAAGAGAATGTAGAAGCTCCAAGACTAAAGCATCGCCAAAAGCTTGATTCCACATACATTTCCTTGTCCAAAATAACCAGTTAAACCTGAGAAAACAAACACGAAAACCTGCATAACATCGGCGGGATAAACACGAAAACCTGCATAACATCCCTAGTAACACAGTCAAGAACCCGAAACTAAACGTCAACGCCATTTCATCGGTTACGTCTCCTAGTTCTTGTCCACAATATTATTCGGTCAATTCCATGAGCACGTGTTTCAAACAAACCCAAGTCATCCAAAAGGACCAACAAGTTAAGATATCCAACACTAAATTGGTCAACAACATAGTTGAAACACCTCCCACTCAAAACCTTGACGAAGAATTCAAGGAGCTTCACCTTGAAAGTCCGGTTATTGATGTGTTGGATGAGAAGAAGCTCGAGTTAGGCGAAAAAAGGGACCGCCTTTGTTCAAAACAAACTACCTAAGAAGTTAGATGATCCGGGCTTATTTGTTCTACCTTGCAAGATCGGTAATTCGGAGGCTTATGACACATTAGCCGATCTTGGATCAAGCCTTAACCTACTTCCGTTACCTCTCTACACCTCTCTAAAACTAGGAAAACTTGAAGAAACCGAGGTGATAATAGGCTTACCGGATGGAAGTGTTGCTTACCCGGTTGGAGTAGTCAAGGACGTGTTAGTACACATAGGAAAATTAGCCATGTTAGCCGATTTCCACGTCCTTGATATGGTTAGCGACCCTACATGCCCCTTGTTGATAGGTAGAGGATTTTTGGCAACCGCTAGTGCTATGATTGATTGTAAGGAATCTAAGATAGCGGTAGGAGAAGGTGATACTTGGTCAGTCTATGATGTGAAGAAACATGCCTATGATACTAGTGAGGAACCAACACCCCATTGGTTAGAATTAAATAGGAGACCATCTAGATATGGACCTTGGATCAATAGAGACTTCATAGGACCCCAACGCCCATTTTACCTAGAAGAGGACTTTGTGAACCGAACACATGCGGTAGAACAACTCTTGGCTAGGGACACCGAATTGGATCCATTTGAAGACCCTCTAGTTTTTAGGAAGATGATTGATTTCCTAGGAGTTTTGCCAATTAACCTAGGGATGAATAAGTGGACTTGTGAGGACGATGATCATAAGTGGGATTGGGACAAACCACCCAAAGATGGAGATGGGTCATGGCATATTAAAATGACATTGTATGACCCGGATGGAGAGAGGTTTGAAAAGATATATCGTACTATGCGGACCAATAGAAAACTTCAATCCAAGCTTAACCCTAAAGGTGTCCTCGATGACGATCTCACTTACATAGGATAAAAGGACTTTGAGTCTAGCTACAAGACTCGTTAATAAAGAAAAGCGCTTCTTGGGAGGCAACCCAAGCTTTATTTGCTTTGGGTGTTTATTTATTTGTTTGTTTGATTTTATTTGCTTCCGTATGTATGTTTAATTTTGATTATTATTGATTCATGTTCAAAACAAAAATGTGAAAATGCTTTATCTTGTTTTTAACTTCGTCTTAACTACATATAAAGGTATTTTGCAAAAGATAAGTGTAAGGGAAATCCAAATCGGTTTATTAGAACAAATGACATGAATCATAACAATATTAAATTAACATACATATTAGTATTTGTTTGAGTCAAATGCTTGTATCGAGTCATAATGATATTTTGCAGGAATTCCAGGAAGTAAGGTATAGGTTTTTCCAGAAATTTTCCAGAAACTTAACATGAGAAATCTGTCAGATCACTTCTGACGGCGTCAGGCCTTACAACCTGACGGCGTCAGGTTTTAATTTTCTGAAATTTTTGAAAGTTTAGTTTTTCTTCCGGAATCATAAAATACTTTATTAAATCTCTAACTTATAAACTCCAGGAATCTGCAAAATAATCATTCCACAAGCATTATATCCTTATACAGATTTATCCCGCCGATGTTATGCAGGTTTTCTTGTTTGTTTTCTCAGGTTTAACAGGTTATTTTGGACAAGGAGATATATGTGAAATCAAGCTTTTGGCGATGCTTTAGTCTTGGAGCTTCTACATTCTCTTGGAAGAAGATCTAACCATGTTACCCCTTTATCCACCGAGCGAATCAGGGGAGTATTTGATTTCATTCTTTTACCTTATTTACTTTTACATCTTGTTATTTGAACATTGGGGACAATGTTCATCTTAAGTGTAAGGGGGGTAAAGTACGATACCTTAGAGAATGCTATTACGCTTGATTTTTCGTTTGTTTGATAGTAGATGTGTAATAAAACTGAGAGAAATACCTGTTAGGGCAATTTTAGTGCCAAATTTAAATTTTTTTACAACATTTAGGAGTGAAACTTTGGTCTTAATGAGCGTCTCACGGATAGGAGTTATATGACTAGCACAAAACCGTACCACTAAAAAATTTTCCACCCCCAAATATGTGAGGTTCGCCCCTAGAATTGGTAGGAAAAGCATTTATGCTATGATGTGTGTACCGGTAGCACTTAGATTCTAGAACTTGCGTTAGGACCATTCCGAGGCCACAAGTGAGACTACATTCGTGTAGTTAGATTTAATACATGATAAGAGGCATTAGGATTAACCATTGTTTTACACCTGTGTTTTTGTTATGATTACATTGGCTACATTGGTCAAGTAATTCTCCCACACCCTTTGCGTTGTACTCATTTTTAGTACACGATACCCCTAGTACACCCCTCAGAGCCTATCTTTTCGTTTCGACCTTTAAGCATTTTACTTAAAGTAAGAATTTGTTACACCCCACTTAAATGTACACCCAAATCGCCTTAGCCTACCTTGTATGCACTCAATTTTAGTGCATTATTGTGACAACATTTGTTTAAACCCCAAGTTAATTATCTAATTGATTACATGGTTGCTAAGTCGAGTCATATCCTTGTACATATTGTTTTGGGACGATTGGGACTCATGGGTAAAGTACTAGTGTAATGGAGTAATGGGGAAGAACAACATTATTACCCCCATATGTGCTAAATATTTTAAAAGTACTCCAAGTGTTTCGATTATCTTAATTCGAGTCGATAGAATAGTAATTGTAAAGTTATGTAAAAGTTCAAGTGTAAGGGGAGAACCGAGGCCCCTATGATGTATTATTTTGGATGGTAGGGCAAGAGTGTATGAAAAAAAAAAATCAAGAAAAATACAAAAAAATGAGAAAAAGAAAAGTAGAAAAAACATACGGACTACCATCCCGTTTCATTTTATGTTTATTTTATCTTTTTGTTATTTTTTTCATTAGCTTAAGTCGAGTCTAGTCTTGGCTTAGCAACGCCATATTGTACATGTAATTAATCAAGATCTTTAACTCGCCACCAGTAAAATATCCTTTATCCAACAAATCCGTGTTTATCATATCCCTACACCTAACATTATAACCCGTTTAAAAGCCCTCTTTGATAGTTTATCTTAGGTGCTTACGCCTAATGGAGGAGGTTTTTGATCCTTTCCCAAGCCTATGGTAATCTATTTGCTATGACAGGTAGTGAGAGATATTATTCGTTTTCATTTATGAGATATACTTTTATGACACCTGAGAGATGTGAGTATCTAAACACTACTTGTGAGGTGCTAGTGTGTAATCTCCGTGCTTATTATGATTAAAGTGGAACGACTATTTGTTGTAATTACTTTTATATTAGCGTTAAATGACCCCTAACTTGTATTTTGATTAGAATAAAAGCGCATTTGCTTGAGGACAAGCAAATCTCAAGTGTAAGGGTATTTGATGAAGCAAAAAGTGTACCGCTTTTAGGGGGTCATTTAAGCCCTAAATCGTATTTATTTGATCAAATATTGCCCTAAATCGTTCCTTTTGTCATTTTAGGTACTTTGGAGAAGAAATCTGGAAAAGGAAGCATTTTGGACGTTTTTGGAGCATAAAAGTGAAGAAAACGACAAAGTCTCAAAAATTTGCTGGAAAGTACCTTTGACGGCGTCAAGCCCTAGTGTGACGCCGTCAACCCTTGATAAGCCAGAGAGGATTTTGGAAGATTAAAGGGGGACGGCGTCAAGAAGGTCGTCAAGCCTTGATAAGCCAGAGAGGATTTTGGAAGATTAAAGGGGGACGGCGTCAAGAAGGCCATCAAGAAACCCTAACCGCGGCGAGTTGACGGCGTCAAGCTCTAAAACGTGACGCCGTCAGATCTGTTTTCCTATATATACTTTCATAATTTTTAGTCATTAGTGTGCAACTTTGTGAGGAGAAACCCTAGACGATTTTTCTGCCATTTTTAAGGGTTTTATACCCTTGGATCTCCCATGTTCAATTGAAGATAAGTAATCAATTAATCATTCAATATGTCTATGTGTTGTTTGATTATATCTTGTTCTTGTCTTTTATTTAACATGCTAGGCTAGATTTATCTTGTGTTTGCTTAGATCTAATGAAACCTAACTATTGATTATTGGTTGTTGGTGTGTTATTAATTGTATTGGATGATTGTTTATCGATGTTAGGCTTAAGAAAACTGGCTAACCTCCTATACGGTAACTTGCTTGAACGTCCTAAGAAACATGAACCAATGCGTACTAAGGTTTTTATGGTTGTATTTAATGCATGAGCGAATTCTAGTGATCCCATGTTAGGAGCTTCTTAGCCGGCTCGACATAGGAGTGAAGTAGGAGCTTCTAGAGTTGGGGAAGTACGTACGCCACCCCACGATTGGTATTAAGGAATACACCCGTCATCCACGCAATTAATACACACTAATCAACCGGTAAAAGATAGTTAGGGAGTAAGGAAATCTAAGTAAACACATTTCTCCCCATATAAGTTCCACAACCTTTTCATTTTCAGTTATTTTATTTTATTTGCATTTGTAGTTATTTGGGTTAGTTGACTAGCAACTAATTCCGCCCACTCCTTCAAACCCGAGATTTTACTTGCTTTTATAAAAATATAAAAAATACAAAAAGAATCTTCCCTCACCCTTAGACCTATTAGAGTAGTTTTTCAATCCTAACGACACTATTCCCCTAGAGAACGATCAATCCCCCGGTATTTGCCACTTCACTATACTACATCGGTCAGGTACACTGCCTGGTGGGGATTGCAAGCCTCTTGAGATCCCTCGAGAGGTAAAACCTGTTGTAAGGTCGCAAAACCACGCATCATTAACGCAGCGTTAAGGGTACTTTGTGTAAAAAAAAAAAATCACTTTCGCCCCTTTTAAGGGTAGTTTGTGTAAAAAAATATTTGATTTAAAGGTGAGTTATGGTTGGGAGTGTTTTTTTTTAGTTAAAGGTGAAAAGGTTAAAGCTGACTTGGCAGTGTGCTAAAGTTTAACACTGTGTTAGGGTTGGGAGTGCTCTATGTGGGCTTGTGAGCTTATTTGTTTTTCAGCTTATATATCATAAGCCCTGATTTTCCAGCTTATTTTGAGACCATTGGGCTTATAAAAATTTATTACGGTACGATAAACTTATATAAACTTAACGGTCTCAAAATAAGCCGAAAATCGAAACTTATAAAATATAAACCGAAATCAAATAAGCTCATAAATCATTCTACACTTACAACAATATTATATATTACCTCCATCCCAAAATAAATGTCAGGTTTGATTTTTTAGAGTCTTAATTGTTTAACATTGACCGTAAATATTTTTATTTGTGTTATATAATATTTGATGCAAAATATATGAATGGATTAGGTTTCAAATGTAGTTTCATTGGTATAATTTTCATAAATTATTATATAACGCAAATAAAAATATTTAAAGTCAAAGTTGAACAAAAAAAACCTTAAAAAGTCAAACCCGACATTTATTTTGAGACGGAGGGAGTAGTTTTTTTCCTATACATTCCTACATTTTTACAATATTATATAGTTTTCACAACAATATCATAAATCCTCTTAACACATTATGTGTACCCTGGTAATAATTAGCTTTGCTATACATTCCTACATTTTTATCCTACAAGTCCTTCTACACTCACAACAATATTATATAGTTTTTTTTCACTCATTCTCTCTATACATTCAAATTGTCAGTTTTGCCAGTTGGCAGTATCTTATAAGTAGGACACTTAGTAGGATAATAATGTAAGAATGTTTACATTTTTCGTAAAGGAAATAGAGTGGTGAAAGAAAGAAAGTTTAATACTCCCTCCGTCCCAAAATTATTGTCCCCTTTTAACTTTTTTGGTATTTACTTTTCAACTTTGACCTTAAGTATTTTTGTTTATATTACATAATATTTGATACAAAATATATGAACGGATTGAGTTTTAAATGTATTTTCATTGTTATAATTTTTATCAAAAATTGTATAACACAAACAAAATTATTTATAGTTAAAGTTGAGAAATAAAAATCGAAAAAGTCAAAAGGGGACAATAATTTCGGGACGGAAGGAGTAGCTAAAAAAATTATGGAGTTGTTTAGAATTGTAATTACCAAAATACCTTCCATGTTAATAACAATGATGTGTGAAAAACAACAAATTCACACTATGACTAATCTAACAAGTCTTGCAACGCTTTGTTGAAGCTTGTGACTATATATGTAAAAGACTTAACTATATTTATGCTTTCCTAAAAATAAATTTTATAATTGTCATTAGCAAAATATAACAAAGATCGTAAAATATAAATAACGTTTTTTAGACGATATTTGTGTTAACAGAGCTCTTAGGATAACTCAAAGGGTAATACCATTGGTACCACATAGCCTACAAAAAAGTACACAACATTCCCTTTAACTTCCTTATTAACAGTAGAACACAATGTTTTTAATCAGTTTTTGTTTCGTATTTTTGCTAGTTTAATACTTTTGACCTGTTAAACTTTATATTTTATGTACCGTATTTTCAGTTTTGTAGTTTTATAATAAAACGAAAATGGGGAAATCATGCCTACTTTATATAATACTTCGTAGGTAACTTCCCTACTTTACTTTGCAAAAAATAAAAAATAATTACGATTAAGGGTGTGTTTGGCAAAAAGTGCTGGTGCTGGTGTTGGTGCTGGTGCTGGTGTTGGTGCTGCTGCTGAAAAAGATTAAAAATGTAGCCTTTTTTTTTTGTAGTAGTGTTTGGCAAACTAGCTGTAATTGTAGATTAAAATTGTAAAATGACGTAATTGGACATACAAATAACAAACCCAATATGAATAAGAATAGTAAATAAAATTATTGATATAAATCATAAATATGTAGCATTGCATGAAAATCCATGTAAAAATACAAACAACGTTAAAATGATGTTAAATTATCATCCACGATGCGCATTCCATATTGAAGTAGCAATATCGTTACGTATCTGCTTCATCTCGTTAGATGCTCCTTCAGAATTGTTTTCATTGTTCGTTTCATGAGTATGAACATCGTGAAGTTCGTCTCGTGGTATATAATCCGGATTGTCATCCATCACCGTAAACATCATGTCTTCTTGTGAGCTGTTACGGATGTAGTTATGTAAAGCAAATGTAGCGATAATAACATCAATCTGAGTTTGCACGCTAAATTTAGGCATTCCACCAAGTATTTTCCATCGTTTCTTTAAAACTCCAAATGATCTTTCAATATAACTCCGTAAAGATGAATGCTTGCGGTTGAAAGCTTCTTGCATGTTGTTTGGTGGCTCATATTCAAACTCAGATTGATGGTATCTTGTCTTGGAATATGGAACAAGATATCCGTTTCTATCGGGATATCCTTTATCTACCAATAGTGTCTGTCATTCTGTCCAGCCATTATGCGCCTCTTGGCCTTATAAACGAAGTTGCTAATTTGGCACATTGGTGTTAGCATCACCTCACTGATATTAGGGGTTCTAAAACTTAAACAGAAATCAACCCACAACAAACCTATGTTCATCAACTAACTTCTCACTCGAATGAATTTTTTCAAAATCCTTTTGTAAGAGAAATATTAGTACATGATACTGAAAATAAAGCTAATTCTTATATGCTTTCATCATCACTTTCTACTCACGGAAACGAACTGTTTACACTTAAGTATTTGCTTAATCCTATCGGGCCATAGAAAACTAAACATTATTTAAACATTCTCCAAAAATTTAGGTTGTCCTCTTCTTCAGATCAATACTTTTGGATCTCAATTGTCATTTTATATTTTCCTAGTTGTTCTTTTCTTGATGGTGACTCCCTACCTTCAACATAATGAGCTAGAACATGGCTCCTACACATGATTGAGAGACAACTCAAGTGATCACAGTATCTGTCAATGTGGTATACGCGTTTGTATTCTTTTGTAAGTAATTTACCTAGATGATGTTTGTAAGTGTAGTATCTAATTCACTTATAACTGATGGTATGATATAGCAAACTATGCTGCAGCATATGTGTGTGATACAACTAGATTGTGTTTGCAACTGACGTGTATGTAAATTATCTGCAACTAATGTATAATGTTCGCTCTGCCTATCTAACTCATACATGACCTTCTTTGAAGAAACTCAATCGACTCTCTTTCCAGTGCAATCAATAAGTTTAAATTACAGCACTGAAGTCAAGTTTAAAACTCAAAACTAGATCGAAATGAATTTTGCGTTTTACTACTATTTTTGGCTTCAAAAAGCTAAATCAAACTCGCAACAAAGCAGTTCAGTTCATTGGACAAGTGACGATATATTGATTAATTAGTCTACATAGCTTATCTTACACGACTTCAATTGAAGAATGCCACTAAACACCATTGACTATCAAGTGGTGCCTTTATCGAATTATTAACTCTAACAATGTCTTTCTTGTAATCTAGTAATGTATTCTATAGATGCAAATTTAAATATGAGCAAGTCCTATCTCATGTGAGACTACAGAATCTTAATAGTAATGGCAAGTTTACACTCACTAGACAATCTAACTTAACCTTGCAATTTACTAGTATACTTGACAATAAAAATCGTATTTTAGCTTGTTTGCCAAGGCATAAGTTGTGTGTATCATCATTTTCCTAAAATAAATATTTCTCTATGAACCCAAGTTAAGCACTCGATTACAAGTCTAAAACATTCGTAAATTGCAGAAGCATTAAAATAACCCTGAAACTATCTAGACTTGTTGCAAAAACATTGACTATATTTACTGAATTTGTTCCATGTAAAATTAACCAGACACTCATGACAACTCACGCAACTCGCTAAGCAGTTCACGTAACTTATGACGTCAAATTGACAAATTAGTCTAGAGTCTTTTCTTACATGAATTCTATGCTAACCATCACCGACTATTCAGAGGTGTGTTTACTGAATCATTAATTCTAATAGAATCTTTGGTAAATGCAATTTTTATACGAAGATGCCTAGAATTCATCTAAAGAATCACAAAGTATTGGCCTTAAGACTGCTTTTGGACTATGACAAAGTCAGGTTATTATCAAGACTGTTGTTTCATGCATACACACAGATAAAAATCATGTAATTAACTCACGTTTTTTCATGCATACACACAGATAAAAATCATGCAATTAACTAAAAAAACATGGTACGTACTTACCACAAGTGAGAGATGATCCACCAACAAATTGAGTGATTGAGAGCTATGTATGAGGTTGTGAAAGATGAAAGACTGCTAGGGTTAATATGGATTTATAATAGAACATGGGTATTAGGAAGGGTATCTTGGTAAATTTGCAAATTATAATCTCCAGGATTTTCTGAAAAGTTCCTCACAGGAGCGTTCTTTTTTTGGAGATTATTTTGCTAGAGTTTCAATAATCTTGAGCAGCCAAACGAGGCTACTTTTTAGATGAGAACTTATTTTTTTTATTTTAAAAATAATCTTTAGCTCCTATAATCTCCTATAATTCTTGCTGCCAAACACACCCTAAGAGCCATTTCAAAGGTTAACGCCGAATGGCGTTAAAGGGACCTTTTTTGCAATCTTAACGCACGTTAGAGGGAGTTAAGAGTTGGAAGCCTCCTGCGTTAACGCGGCGTTAAGGGTTGCGTTATACCCTTAACGCCACGTTAAGGGTAGAACGCGTAAAAAAAAAACTTTTTTTTGTCACTTTTGCTCCCTAGATGTGTCGCTATCTATCCGTTTTAATTCAAAAAACTTTCATTTCAGCCCCTAAAATTTCTAACCGTTGGAATACAACGGCTTCCATACAAAAAAAAAAAAAAAAAAAATTCAAAACCAATTTAACTCTCCTATAAATACCCATTTCACACCACATTTTTTTCACACTTCCACAAATCAATATACTTCATCATATACTTTCATCTTCAACCTTCCACAAAAAAAAAAAAAAATAATAAAATAAAAAATAAAAAAAAAAAGTTTTTCATTCACGATGGATCCGGAAACTAGTCACGAACAAGTTGATGTCAACTTTTCAAGTGACGAAGAAGACATTCAGTGGATGGCATCCGTGTACGAACAAGTTGTGCATATGGAACAACAAGAAGCAGCTGGACCTTCGATTGTACGTGGGCATATCTTTCGTGAACGTGAACTTGCTGATGAACGTTTGCGTGCCGACTATTTCGATCGAAATTGTAAGTATCCGGCACAGGTTTTTCGAAGAAGATTTCGTATGAGCCGGAGACTATTTCTACAAATAGTCGAAGGTATTAAATCTTATACCACCGATTATCTTCCTGCTCATTTTAAGTTTTTTTCTGAATCAAAAGATTGTACGGGTCGAAGTAGTATAAGTGCTCTTTTGAAGTGTACATCTGCCATACGCCAATTGGCGTACGGCAACTCACCTGATGCGTTTGATGAGTATTTGCAAATAGGTGGGAGTACTTCATATGAGTGTCTTGATAATTTTAACAAGTGCGTCATAGATTTGTTTATGCCGGAGTATTTAAGAAAACCAACATGGTCCGACATTCAACGTATTTATGAAAGACATGAGTCGCACCATGGTTTTTCGGGAATGCTTGGTAGCATTGATTGCATGCATTGGGAGTGGACAAATTGTCCGGTTGCTTGGCAAGGCCAATTTGGTAGGGGTGATAAAAAATACCCAACTATAATGCTTGAAGCAGTTGCGTCACAAGATTTATGGATTTGGCATGCATTTTTTGGGATGGCGGGGGCGAATAACGATATTAACGTTTTGGATAACTCACCGTTATTCGATGACCTTCTTAATGACGTCGCCCCTGCAGCACCTTATATGGTAAACGGAAGGAGGTATGAAAAGGGCTATTACCTAGCCGACGGCATTTACCCACAGTGGGCTACGTTTGTCAAATCCTTCTCGGCAACAACTGACGCGAAACATGGTTACTTTAAAAGGAAACAAGAAAGTGCACGAAAGGATATCGAACGTGCTTTCGGTGTGCTTCAAGGACGTTGGGGTATCATACGACAACCGGCACGGGCAATGGAAGTAGTGAAGATACAAAGAATCATGTATTCTTGCATTATTTTGCATAATATGATTTTGAAGGATCAAAAGTTTTCACTACGTGAATTTAACGATATGTGGGTGGATCCGTCACCACGTTTGAGGACAGAAAGGTGGGTCGAAAGATGCGATGGCCAACGTCGAAGGGCAAGAGAAATACGCGACCGAAAAACGCATACTCGACTCCAACAAGACCTTATGGAGCATGTTTGGCAGAAACGCGTTCAACATCAAGAAGAAGATTATTCAAAAGACGATGAATAAATATTTAATTCGCTATCATGTTATGTTTCTTTAATTTCAGTTGTGTTTTTTTTTTTTTTTTTTTTTTTTTTTTTTTTTTTTTATTTATGTTTTAATGTAATGTTATGTTTGAATGAATGTTATGTTTTAAAATAAATGAAGTAATTTATATGTTAGGGGTTGAATTTGAAAATATTTGAATTAAGGTGTGTTAAAGCTGAGTTATTATTGGAAGGGTTAAAGCTGAGTTAAGTTAAGGTGTGTTAAAGCTGATATGACAGTGCCTTAAAATTTAAGGCTGAATTATTGTTGGAAGTGACCTAAGCCTCTC